>CM064514.1:61796580-61807297 GCA_032716605.1 Paralithodes platypus
CTATTGCTGAAGACTTTACCTTCTATTTACCTTCTATTGCTGAAGACTTTACCTTCTATTTACCTTCTATTGCTGAAGACTTTACCTTCTATTTACCTTCTATTTACCTTCTATTGCTGAAGACTTTACCTTCTATTTACCTTCTATTTACCTTCTATTGCTGAAGACTTTACCTTCTATTTACCTTCTATTTACCTTCTATTGCTGAAGGCTTTACCTTCTATTTCATCACACCTTCAATCAAACCACTCTCTCTTAGTCTTAGTTTTAATAATGTTATATTTATTTGCTTTGTCGTCGCATTTACTTAACATTGTTGATATTGTATTATGAAAGTCGCATGTATCTGATGTACGGTCGCGCTAATAAGTCATATCCCAGCTGTCATTACGTTTGGCTTATTCTGTCCTGTATTATTGTCTGTCAGATGTTGAATAGGGTGGGTAAGTGTAGGAACATATTATATCTCACTCGTTATGAAGAAATGAAGCTTAGTTGTTGCTGATACCAATTATTGATCAAAACATACTTGGTGCCGATACATCACTTAAGGGTACATCACACAGTCTGGAGTGCGAGCTAGTGGGATTCTAACAGGAGTCACTAGGAGTCGCTAGAATCACTAGGAGTCATCGATTTTCACCACGAGCGAGTGGGAGTCTGACAGAAGTCGCTAGGAGTCGCTAAAGTCACTCGGAGTCATCGATTTTCACCGCGAATAGGCCCGCGAGTCCGAATTGTCCCCTACTCCTAGTGACTCTAGCTCGCACTCCTGTCTGTGTGATGTACCCTTTAGTAGCGCGACTGTACACAAACAAATCTTAGTCTAAAATATATACAGAAAAATAATGCCTCATGCAGTATGTAGCAACACTAATTATCAAACAAGCTAATAATTTCAGGGAAAATTTAGAATTGTGTTACTTTTATCATTATATGTAGCAGACTGAAATTACTAGAAAGCCCCTGGTGTATTGCAGGAAATTTAATATAGAGCGTGGTGTATTTAATATAGAGCGTGGTGTCTATATAATATAGAGCGTGGTGTATTTAATATAGAGCGTGGTGTATTTAATATAGAGCGTGGTGTATTTAATATAGAGCGTGGTGTATTTAATATAGAGCTGGTGTATTTAATATAGAGCGTGGTGTATTTAATATAGAGCGTGGTGTCTATATAATATAGAGCGTGGTGTATTTAATATAGAGCGTGGTGTATTTAATATAGAGCGTGGTGTATTTAATATAGAGCGTGGTGTATTTAATATAGAGCTGGTGTATTTAATATAGAGCGTGGTGTATTTAATATAGAGCGTGGTGTATTTAATATAGAGCGTGGTGTATTTAATATAGAGCGTGGTGTCTATATAATATAGAGCGTGGTGTATTTAATATAGAGCGTGGTGTATTTAATATATAGCGTGGTGTATTTAATATAGAGCGTGGTGTATTTAATATATAGCGTGGTGTATTTAATATAGAGCGTGGTGTATTTAATATATAGCGTGGTGTATTTAATATAGAGCGTGGTGTATTTAATATATAGCGTGGTGTATTTAATATAGAGCGTGGTGTATTTAATATAGAGCTGGTGTATTTAATATAGAGCGTGGTGTATTTAATATAGAGCGTGGTGTCTATATAATATAGAGCGTGGTGTATTTAATATAGAGCGTGGTGTATTTAATATATAGCGTGGTGTATTTAATATAGAGCGTGGTGTATTTAATATAGAGCTGGTGTATTTAATATAGAGCGTGGTGTATTTAATATAGAGCGTGGTGTATTTAATATAGAGCGTGGTGTATTTAATATAGAGCGTGGTGTCTATATAATATAGAGCGTGGTGTATTTAATATAGAGCGTGGTGTATTTAATATAGAGCGTGGTGTATTTAATATAGAGCGTGGTGTATTTAATATAGAGCGTGGTGTATTTAATATAGAGCGTGGTGTATTTAATATAGAGCGTGGTGTATTAAATATAAAGCGTGGTGTATTTAATATAGAGCGTGGTGTATTTAATATAGAGCGTGGTGTATTTAATATAGAGCGTGGTGTATTTAATATAGAGCGTGGTGTATTTAATATAGAGCGTGGTGTATTAAATATAGAGCGTGGTGTATTTAATATAGAGCGTGGTGTATTTACTATAGAGCGTGGTGTATTTAATATAGAGCGTGGTGTATTTAATATAGAGCGTGGTGTCTATATAATATTTACGGTTGTCTGTCTGTCTGTGTGTTCTTTATAGGCGGCCGCAGTTTTGGACCTGGGGAGCTGAAACTTTGCATGTGGGTGTCAATTGACCTGGGTCAGGTCATAGAGGGGTCCCCAGGGTGAAAGGGACGGAGAAAATGGGCGCGAAATCGGAAAAAGGGCCGTTTGGGGCAGAAGGAGGCCTCCGATCGAAAAGGTGTATGGAACGAAAGTTGTTCGCAGCCCCCCAAAATGGGGGTACCGATGAGGTCAGATCCAAAATCGGAGGTCATTTAGCGGCCGAAATCGAGGTCGCCGTTTAATGAGGCACAGGGAGGTCGAGGCCGGTGAGTACAAAGGAGTACAAAGGAAATCAAGCAACAACAGATCTAGTGACCCTTCTAGGTTGCTTGTCCTCCAAAACACTGAGGATCAAGTGTCCAAACAGTGGTTTAGAGTGTGTAAGGGAACATTGGAAAGGGAATTACTGCCGTGGAACTAATGTCCGTGGCAGGATTAGGAAATTAGTAGGGGACAGATGGGTTAGTAACTGAGGGGGGGATAAAATAAAGTTATTCATTTACAAATGCAGTCAGTCGCGGGTTTGATGCGAGATATTTGTCTAGGCGGAGTTTAAATGAATCAACGGTGATGCAGTCTATAACGTTTCGGGGAAGCCCATTCCACAAGTTGACAACTCGATTGAAGAAGAAATTCTTAGATTCGTGTGAGTTAAAAGATTTACCAATAATTTTGCAACCGTTTCCCCGCGTGTAATTAGATTGGTCGATAGTGAAGTACTTACTACAGTTCATATTGTCGATGCCTTTGATGATTTTGAACACTTGAATTAAGTCACCTCTTAATCTGCGCTGGGTTAAAGGAAATAGATTTAATTATCTAAGACGCTCTTCGTATGGTTTGTTCTTTAGGCTAGGTATCATTTTGGTAACTCTACGTTGAACTCGTTCTAGCTTGTTTATATCTTTTTGGTAATAAGGGCACCAGGATTGAACGCAGTATTCCAGAAGAGGGCGGACTAAGGAATTGTAAAGGGTTAGGATAACTTCTTTGGATTTATGCTCAAATGACCTGCCTATAAAGCCAGTTATTTTGTTTGCCTTCTTAACAACTTCTGAACATTGTTGACTCGGTTTTAGGTTACTCGATATTGTTACTCCCAGATCGGTTTCTCTGTTTACATTCTTAAGCTGAGTGCCATTCATCGAATAGTTTGCTTTCTCATTTAGGTATCCGACATGTAGTACTTTACATTTATCCGCATTGAAACTCATTTGCCAAATTTGGGCCCAACATGACAATTTATCTAGATTGTGTTGCATATCGTCAACTTGTTCTTTTGAGAGTACGCTATTTGCAATTTTTGTATCGTCAGCAAATTTTGAGATTGTACAGGTGAGACCCTCATCTATGTCGTTGATGTAAATTAGAAAGAGAATTGGTCCTAGTACCGATCCCTGGGGTACCCCGCTACTTACATTGGTCCATTTAGATGCCTTACCGTTTATGACTACTCTTTGCTTTCTGTCGCTGAGTCAATTTTCTATCCATTTCAACACACCGACATGCGCTTTTAGTTTTAGCAGTAAACGTTTGTGGGGAACTTTGTCAAAAGCCTTTTGAAAATCAAGGTATATAATATCTACAGCTTTACTCTCATCGTAGAGGTTGAGGATATCGTGGAAGAAGTCTAAGAGGTTTGTTAAACAGGAACGTTTTTTACGAAAGCCGTGTTGAGTATCTTTAAGTATGTTTTTTTTCTCTAAGTGATTTACGAGTCTGTCTCGTATGACCGTTTCTAGCATTTTACATACAACTGAGGTTAAGCTAATTGGACGATAGTTACTGGGTAGGGATTTGCTGCCTTTTTTGAATATCGGTGTTACGTTGGCTAGCTTCCACTGATCGGGCATAGTTCCAGACTGCAAGGATTTATTGAATAGTAATGTCAGTGGTTTGCAGAGCTCATCCTTAGCTTCCTTTAGAACTCTAGGCGAGATTGTATCAGGTCCAGGCGTTTTATTTACCTTGAGTTTATCTAAACAATTCAATACTTCTCTCTCTGTAACGGTGATATTGCTTAGAACATCTGAATTATCAATCTGAATCGGCGATGGTGTAGGGATATCACTGAGGTCTTCTGTTGTAAAAACTGATGCAAAGAAGGTATTGAGGGCATTACTCATTTGTACTTCGTCTTTGGTGTATTCTCCATTTTCATCGACTAACGGTCCAACAGTTGAAGTAACTACTTTTTTCTTTCTGATATAACTATAGAATTCTTTCGGGTTTGTTTTACTTTGATTCGCAATATGTAACTCTAAGGTCTTTTTACTTTGCTTAATTAACTTTTTGGCTTTGCGTCGTAGCTCTACAAATGTCAGCCGTTCTTCGTCATTTTGGGAGGATTTTAATCTATCATTAGCAAATTTTTTAGCAAGCAGGCAGTTTGAAATATCTTTATTCCACCATTTGGGCTTATTATTATGGCCTGGACGCCGTATTTTCGATGGTATGCAGTCTTGCACTGCTTTTAGGTAAGTGGCTTCGAATAACTTCCAAGATGTATTTATGTCGTTATTGTGAATTAAAAAGCTCCAGTCAGTTTCTTTAAACATAGCTCTAAGTTTATGGAAGTTTGCTTTCTTGAAATTAGGGACTTTTTCGATGCTACTATTTGGTTCGTTACTAGTAAACTTTAAAGTGAAAGTTATCGTACGATGGTCGCTGTTACTGAATTCATCACCAACATTCAAATTCTCTATTAATTCTTCTTTTGTTGGAAGTACAATGTCAAGAACGTTATTACCACGGGTTGGCGTTCGAACAAATTGATAAAGCGAACTCTCTTGCAAGTTCGTATACAAGTCATGTCCGGAGTGTGAAGTAAGAGTATCGCCCCACTTGGTCACAGGTAAATTAAAGTCGCCAATATTACGGTATCTTGTGAGTTACTTACATCTGCAATTTGTTCGTAAATTTCTCGGTCAGTTTGCACTGATTGAGCTGGAGGTCTGTATATCAATGCAAGTATTATTTTTGTACCTTTATTATTCTTTATTAGCACAAAAGATGCGTCGACGTTCACAATTTGAGGTTTTGACAAGAGGGTAGGGTTAAGACTTTCTTTGATATAAAGTAAAACGCCACCTCCATTTCGATTTATTCGGCTTTTCTCAAACATTACATAACCGGGAAGTGAATACTCTGCTAAAAAGTCTCTATCTTCTTATCTTCTGTATTGAGCCAAGATTCTGTTATGCCAATCACATCATAATTTTCTGTAAACACTAGCTCCTCTAAATCTGAAAATGTATTGCGTATGCTACGAGCGTTTGCATAGAAAACCTTTAAATTTGTTATTTTAGAAATCACGGAACGCTCTTTAATAATATTTTTGGTTCTTGTCGGATCTACATTTATATTCATGGCTGTCCTCTGTCCTCGCTGTCTTCGGTCCTTATCGCTGGTGGTCCTCGGTTGCCTCTGTTTTTTTCTTGGCGTTGGATGATTTATGTCACTGCTGCTTCTTCTCAGATGGCGTTTTTTGATCCATGGCTGCGGACTGCTTCGTGTAGGAGACGACCCATGCGTGCTGAACCCACAGGGTTTAGATGAGGGCCATCCTTGCGGAACAGAGTAGGCTGGTTGTAGAAGTTGTCCCAGAGGTTGATGAATTCAACTTCTTCCCTCAGACACAAATATTTTAGTCGGCTATTTGTGCTGAAGGCCTTGTCGTAGAATTTGTCAGGTGCGTCGATCTTGGGGAGAATGCCTAAGATGATGATATTCCTTGACTTGTTTTTGTAGTGCTGGATCATCTTGCGATATTTCTCCATCAACTCTTCGGATCTGGTGCGCATGACGTCATTTGAACCAGCATGGATGACAAAAAGGGTATTTTCATTTGCATCCTTTGTGGTATCTTCGAAGGCTTCCACAATGTCGTCCAGTCCAGCTCCTGGGATGCAAAATCTTTTTCGTTAATTTGGGACTCTGTCGCAGAACTCTTCGACCTGTCTTCGTAGGATGGAATCCCCAACGAGCCTGGTCTCCTCTGATTCGTCTTCCATCTCTACCAATATCTCAAATCTGTTTGACATTGTGACTGGTAGATGAGACCTTTTCTGCGTTGGCCGTGCACCGTTCCTCACTGGTGTAAATCCGGAAACCTGTGGTGGCGGGACTCTACGTACAGGTCGGGGAGAGGAGTGGTTAGAACGGGGGCGAGGGGTTGGTACTGTTCGTGCTAGCAGGCTTCTTGCACGAGGAGTGGGGGAGAGACTAAGGTGAACAGGGCGGCTGTCCTGGTTTGATGTCGGCTCAGGTTCGTCAGAAGCATCTGCTGCAGTGTCTACTGCAGGTGTTGGATTGTTGGCAGATGACGTTGGGGCGGTGGTGGATGCTGGAGTTGAAACAATTGGAGTTAGTGATACTCCAACGTTGAGTGTTACAAACTCTTGGAGTGATTCCAGCTTCCTGGTGAGGGCGTTGATCTTGTTGTGGGCTTCATCCAATTTTGCTGTCAAATCCTCTCGTTGCTGGCAGAGTCGGCAGACTTGTGGATCGACAGGAGCAAACATGGAAGCACCAAACCTACCGGCGCAGTTCGTACAGGCACGAGGCATGATGACGATCACTTTCTTCAGATCACTTCACTCACTTAAAAACACTTAACTCACTTTAAAAACACTAAACTCACTTTAAAAACACTTCACTCCCTTCAGGTCGCTTCACTTACTTAAATAGGCCTAACCGAAAACAAAAATGTTGAAATACACACAAATAGGTTATCAGCGGTGATAGCCTAACCGAAAATTAAAACAAAACTAAAGTGATGATTGTGGTAGTAGTGATTATGGTAGTAGTAGTGGTGGTAGTAGTGATGGTGATTATGGTGATTACCCGGGCAACGCCGGGTACCCTTGCTAGTATTTAATATAGAGCGTGGTGTATTTAACTTTACACGCGATGCTCGGAATACACGACTAATATTTGTTCTTGTTTCGTGTGATACAATCACGTTGATGAATTATAATACCGGTATAAACAAACTAAGTACATTTTTAAAAACATTAAAATATCTATCTATCTACAGTATATTATACTCTAGCACATACCAATTTTTGTTTAATTGGGGGTAGCCAACTCGAGACAGAGCCCGAACATGGTAACAAAAAAACCACACACAAAACAAAAAAACACACACACACACAAAATCACACACATCTAGGTAGTCCAGAAGAATAAACACTCTTTTGAATCACTTCTTCCTTGGCACATATAATATCTGCTTAACAAATTTCGTTACAATCGCTTGATAACTTTGTGAGATATCTTGTTTACAGACAAACAGACGGAGACGAAAACATAACCTCCGTTCAATGTCGTTAGTGGAGGTAATTATGGACGAAGTATAGGCTACACGATAACAGAGCGTGACGGTAGGACGTTAAGGGGGTATTACTCACTTTTTCTGGACCCCCTTCTCCCTCATGTTTAGCATAATAGTTTTGAGATTTGTTGACGTTCGTTCCGTTAGTTTGGCGATTTTGAGACCTTTCACCCCATTTCTTTGTCAGTATCAAGACTTTTCGCGTCATTTAGGTGTCGATTTTTTTCCTGGCGAGCGATAGCGAGCCTGTAATTTTAGAAGAAATCGGCCTTCGGCCGAGAATTTTTTCTACCGAATAATGTACAAATTTATCTTGAAAGGGAGTCTAGGGGGTATTTTTTAAAGCTTGATGGAGGTCTAGCGAGGAAACTCAATTATACATAAATAACTTAATATATAGGCCAAAAACCCAGCACTACCCCCTTAATTAGTGTATTGGAAACCTAACTGCATGCTTCGTCTCGTTATCCAACAGGCAGGAACATTTATGGAGGCTGTAAATTTGAACGGTTCTCCCTAATGATTTAGGCTGGCAGGTGGATGAGACTCGTTAGCCTTGGTGGGCAACCTATCTAGGGGAGACAACCTTTTACAAATCGGGTGGCTGAGACTCATTAGCCTTGGTCGGCAACCTGTCTAGGGGAGCAAACCTTATACAAATCCGTACTGCTCACTAAGGGTGAAGCAGGTTAGTGGATGGACTATAGGTAGCGCCAACGAACTTGACAATAATCTGGACCCCTTAACTTCTTATAACTCAAAGTGAATGAAAGCAATCGGGCTGACATTTATATCATTTGGGAAGAGTCCAACAGGAAATAGGTGTGGATATTTACATCCAGTTTGCTCAAGGTCCTTTTGAGTTACAAAGAGGTCTGGGATCGAGATTATTGTCAAGTTCGTTGGCGCTACCTATAGCCGCGCACCACTGTTGAAAAATAGTGCTAAAAATGTACATAGAAGGTCTCGGAGTCAGACGGACCCTAAGTTGAGTGGTCAATCCTGTAAGTCCTTCAGTAAACTGGCACAGGTTGTCCTGACAGGGGTTAGGTCTGCTTGGGGGCATTTTGTGTATGGCCACCCTCGTAAAGAGGAGTAAGGCTTCCGGCAATAGATAGATAGATAGTTCTGATTATTAGTACATTTGACATACCGCGTTTCTTTTGTCGGATTCTTAACACAAGCTGGGATACAAACATTCACCAACGACCTATATAAGAAAGTGGAGTATCCAAATTAAAAACAAACAAACATATTTTGGCAGTGCCTAGTTACTTTAACCTTTTGAGTATCGGTACCAGCGACATCTGTTATACTTTATTCTACCAATATTTAGACGATATTATGCAGCTTAGGAAGGATCTGTGGTAGTTAAAAGGGTTGTTTGAGATAGTTTGAACTCTTACTATTGCTAGAGGTCCTTCCAAAGCTGAATTAAATCGTCTAATAGTTGCCAGAATATGATGAAAGTGCAGTCCCTGGTACTGAATGGGTTAAGTCACCCATTAGCAGTGTTCCTAATATTCACCCATCTGATTATCATATTATTGTGTATAGTTTTGTAATGTGCTTTCTCCAGATTGTTGACGAAAATTTGAATCCGGGTGCTTATTCAATAGTGCGTTGAGTCTTTTGTTTGTTTTTGTTTTTTACATTGTTTTGTTACGTTAAGGGGAGATGGATCGTTTTTTCTGGATCCCCTTCTCCCTCTTGCTTAGCCCAATTAGTTTTCATATTTTAAGACGTTTGCTCCATTAGTTTGTCGATTGTAAGACCTTTCGCCCCCATTTCTTTGTCAATTTTAAGACCTTCCGTGCCCTTTAGGTGTCGATTTTTTTTACTAGCGAGGGATAGCGGTGTTATTCTAAGCTTGATCGAGGTCTAGCGAGGAAACTAAGAAATAAAGGAATAAATTAATTAATAGACCTAAAAAAAAAAAAAAAAAAAATAAAATATATATATATATATATATATATATATAAAATGCATATACAGTATATATATATATATATATTTGAAATAGTTTTGTGGAAATTAGACTTGGCAAGTCAGGAGATCAGGGACCTGGGATTGTTGCTGGAGACCCTAAATGGGCCTGGGTCCCTGGGACCTATGGACGACCTATATGTGTGTGACTTTGTGTTTAGTTTGTTGTGTGTTGTGTTGTCCCTGTTCATGCTCTGGTCTCGAGTCGGCCACCCCCAATTAAAAAACAAAAACAAAAATATATATATGTGCCAGAGTATATAGATAGATAGGTTAGGAAGAAAGACATATGACTGAAAGGGTTACGTATGTCGGCCCTCGCTAAATGTCTGGCGGGGAATGAGGCTGTGTAGTTACGATAACCGGTATTTCCCGGTACTTTACCAGCGCCGTATACCTGATTATTGCCGTCGTAAACCTGCATCACGTAATAATGCCTTCCACCGCTGCATTAAGGGGGTACTGCTTGGTTTTTGGTCTATGCAGTATATGTAGGGTATATGTTTTATATATTTGTTTAGTTTCCTCGCTAGACCTTCAACAAGCTTAAAAAACACCCCCAAGACCCCAAGACCCAAGGGGGGCCCCCCCCTTCAAGATAAATTTGTACATTTTTCGATAGAAAAATGTTCCGGCCGAAGGCCGGTTCCTCTTAAAATTACAGGCTCGCTTTCGCTCGCCAGGAAAAAATCGACACCTAAATGGCACGAAAGGTCTTGAAGTTGACAACGAAATAGTGCGAAATGTATTAAAATCGCCAAACTAATGGAAGGAACGTCTTAAAATCTCAAACCTAATATGCTAAGCGCGAGGGAGAGGGGGGTCCAGAAAAAGCGAGTAGTAACTGGTATTTACAGCCCGATAACTGTTGGTCTTCGTGTTGTGGGGGATTGTCAAAGTTCTTGACAACGCGGATTTTTTTTTTTTTTTTGTTACGGTGGTGTTAAATAAGTTAGGCGAGTATTCCGGGAAGGAGGGAGAGAGAGAGAGATGTTATTTACTGTCGCATTAAGGAGGAAGGGGTTATTTTTTGGCATATTTATTTATTTATTTACACACATACACATACATACAAACAAACACACACACACACACACACACACCAAACACAAACACA
>CM064515.1:0-346570 GCA_032716605.1 Paralithodes platypus
ACTACTGTAGATAATACAGTAACCCGGGTGCCATCTGTTAACCTAAATATACATCTTGAATTATAAGCGACTACTGTAGATAATACAGTGACGGTGCCATCTGTTAACCTAAATATACATCTTGATTATAAGCTACTACTGTAGATAATACAGTACGGTGCCATCTGTTAATGTACGTACCTAAATATACATCTTGATTATAAGCTACTACTGTAGATAATACTACAGTACGGTGCCATCTGTTAACCTAAATATACATCTTGATTATAAGCTACTACTGTAGATAATACAGTACGGTGCCATCTGTTAACCTAAATACATCTTGATTATAAGCTACTACTGTAGATAATACAGTACGGTGCCATCTGTTAACCTAAATATACATCTTGATTATAAGCTACTACTGTAGATAATACAGTACGGTGCCATCTGTTAACCTAAATATACATCTTGATTATAAGCAGTAGGATATACAGTACGTGCCATCTGTTAACCTAAATATACATCTTGGATTATAAGCTACTACTGTAGATAATACAGTACGGTGCCATCTGTTAACCTAAATATACATCTTGATTATAAGCTACTACTGTAGATAATACAGTACGGTGCCATCTGTTACCTAAATATACATCTTGATTATAAGCTACTACTGTAGATAATACAGTACGGTGCCATCTGTTAACCTAAATATACATCTTGATTATAAGCTACTACAGTAGATAATACAGTACGGTGCCATCTGTTAACCTAAATATACATCTTGATTATAAGCTACTACTGTAAATAATACAGTACGGTGCCATCTGTTAACCTAAATATACATCTTGATTATAAGCTACTACAGTAGATAATACAGTACGGTGCCATCTGTTAACCTAAATATACATCTTGATTATAAGCTACTACTGTAGATAATACAGTACGGTGCCATCTGTTAACCTAAATATACATCTGTTAACTATGTAGAAATACAGTACGGGTATACATCTTGATTATAAGCTACTACTGTAGATAATACAGTACGGTGCCATCTGTTAACCTAAATATACATCTTGATTATAAGCTACTACTGTAGATAATACAGTACGGTGCCATCTGTTAACCTAAATATACATCTTGATTATAAGCTACTACTGTAGATAATACAGTACGGTGCCATCTGTTAACCTAAATATACATCTTGATTATAAGCTACTACAGTAGATAATACAGTACGGTGCCATCTGTTAACCTAAATATACATCTTGATTATAAGCTACTACTGTAGATAATACAGTACGGTGCCATCTGTTAACCTAAATATACATCTTGATTATAAGCTACTACAGTAGATAATACAGTACGGTGCCATCTGTTAACCTAAATATACATCTTGATTATAAGCTACTACTGTAGATAATACAGTACGGTGCCATCTGTTAACCTAAATATACATCTTGATTATAAGCTACTACTGTAGATAATACAGTACGGTGCCATCTGTTAACCTAAATATACATCTTGATTATAAGCTACTACTGTAGATAATACAGTACGGTGCCATCTGTTAACCTAAATATACATCTTGATTATAAGCTACTACTGTAGATAATACAGTACGGTGCCATCTGTTAACCTAAATATACATCTTGATTATAAGCTACTACTGTAGATAATACAGTACGGTGCCATCTGTTAACCTAAATATACATCTTGATTATAAGCTACTACAGTAGATAATACAGTACGGTGCCATCTGTTAACCTAAATATACATCTTGATTATAAGCTACTACTGTAGATAATACAGTACGGTGCCATCTGTTAACCTAAATATACATCTTGATTATAAGCTACTACTGTAGATAATACAGTACGGTGCCATCTGTTAACCTAAATATACATCTTGATTATAAGCTACTACAGTAGATAATACAGTACGGTGCCATCTGTTAACCTAAATACATCTTGATTATAAGCTACTACTGTAGATAATACAGTACGGTGCCATCTGTTAACCTAAATATACATCTTGATTATAAGCTACTACTGTAGATAATACAGTACGGTGCCATCTGTTAACCTAAATATTAACGTGTTAATTATATTTGTGTCAAAGTTGAGTGCAAAGTACTAATGATGAATTAATGCAGATACCTTGCAAGACATATGGAGGGCAGAATGAAATACAGTATATTATAATTATACTCCGAGCATATTTCAAGTAATAGGGGACGTAGAATAACATAAGTCATATTAAATATCTACAAAATAGTAGAGCATTAACCGCAACGCAATCCTTTTAAAGCTTAGAAGAATGTTTCAAATAGTCTACAAATGTCAACAATAACCAAATTCTATCTTCCCTGTCACCCCCCCCCCCCCCAGCTGTCTCACTACGTCATAAAAAACAAAAACAAATAGTACACCATTACGACCATTGCCAACATAATCCATTATCAGTAATGCAACCCGTAATTAATGACCTAAGTGTTTAGAAAAACTCTCAATACAAGCAATTATTTACTTCTTGAGGACTTCAAGTACCATATTGCAAACTATACTCTTTTCCAACTAAGCAGTCCAAAACTCTTGACTACTAACCTCTGTTGCATCTTTCACTCTTCTATCGCTATTACAACTATCTGTGTTCTTCAGAGCTCTCTCCCTTGCGGCAAGTGCGAGGCACCAGCCTAATAACACAGTCCCACTCCTATTCTGTCCAACTATCCAGCCCAAGAATTGGCAAATTTTCTCCGTCTTTCTTCTACTCAACAAGTGAATTCTGGAACTCTCTCCCTCAATCAATCTTTTCTTCATCCTATTACTTAGACTGCTTTAAGCTTCGTGTGACCAAACATTTTGAATCCAACGTCCCTTGAATTTGGCTCTGTCACTCTTTTAACTTTAGGGGGAGACACTCGTTACAGGCAACCTGCCTTTTGTTTCATCCATGCACATAAACAAAATAACTTACAAACGACTTGAGTAATCTAGCTACTATTTCTACCATTTGGGAAGGGTCGGACAGGGAATAGGTGTGGAAATTTACAGCTTATTTGCTGTAGCCCATTTTTAGCTATATGGATTAGGGTTTACGATTTCTGGTCTACCTATATGGAACAGGGTATAGCTTCATATTTATCATTGTAAGCTATATAAATATAGCTTGAATACAGATAGAAGGAGTAGCATAACATATATCCTAACACATACACACACCCACACACACATATATATATATATAATATTTATATATGTATTTAAAATATATACTGTATATAACAAAACAGGATACCACTCAGCTGTCTCATTAAACCATAATATTAACAGACAGTATACCATTACGAATATTACCTGGTCACCAGCATTATAGAGTATCAGTATTTCAACCCGTAAATATGGAACCAGCTGATAAAATCTCCTCTGTCCTAACCTGTATAAATATTATATGAATTTGTTAGTAATGTTTTATAAATAATTAGCATATTTATTATATTCGTCTATATTAAGTAGCCTACCTCTATACATAACAATGATGATAAAGTAATTTTGAGTCAACAAGAACAAGTGGAGTAAATAAAGTCATGGTAAATATCTTAAAATATTCCGAAGGGATGGCCAACCCTTGAAACGTATCATACCGTAATTCTTAAAAGAATGTCTCAAAATAGACTCTATAACATTCTATCAACAATTCTAAGCTCTAGTGTCATGTGTAGCTCTTACCCAGCAGCTGTCTCATTCCGCCCTAATAACAAGAGACAGTTCCACCATCACGACCATTACCGACATCATCGACTATCAGTACTGCAACCCGTAATTAAGGAACCAATTTCCTAAAGCCTCCCATGTACTTACTGCGACACTTACTGCATTACCTTCAAGTCATTTCACCCCTCGACCGCTTCACCTCGATCCATTTAGAAACTACACCTTAAGGGGGTAGTGGTTAGTTTTTGGTTTATTTGTTTATTAATTTATTTAATTCATAGTAACCTCGCTAGACCTCTATCAAGCTTTATATTATACCCCTCAGACCACTGTTCAAGATAAATTAAGCCTTTATGCAAACCTGTAACCTTTCTTAAGGGGGGTCACCGGCATTTGTTTTATCTTTCTTTCCCTTTATCTCTTTCCCTGGTTTGTATCCATTCGGCCCCATTCAGCCAACTGTTTTAAGGCGTTTATCCCCATCCAGGTGTCGATTTCTTCCTGGCGAGCAATAGCGAGCCAGCATTGTATGGAGAAATCCGGCTTCCCCGGAGACATTTTTCTATCGAACATTCTACAAATTTAGCTTGCTGTCAAAACAAAAATATATATATGCTGGCTCGATACCGCTCGTCAGGAAAATATTGACACCTGGATGGGAGTAAACGTCTTAAAACAGTAGGCTGCATGGGGCCGAATGGATACAAGCCAAAGAGAGAGGGAGAGAAAGAGAAAAAAAGCGAGGTGGGATCCCTTAACAATATTCACCCTATTTAGTCCGAAGGGGGTTCTTTAGGATCTCCCCTGTGTCGCTACATTACTCTGGAGATTTCAATACGCTTCACCCCATTAGTCTGGCGATAATACTACACTTCACTCCATTCACGTGTCAATTTACCGAACCTTTCAAAGTTTAACTGGTAAGAATTAGCTAGAAGGGGGTCTGGGTGGGCATTTTATAGTTTTTCTAGGGGTCAAACTAAAATACATGCGAGAAAATGCCCAATGCCAGCCAAATCCTCAACAATAATTATACAAAATATCATAATAGCCCACAACACGTAAGACCAGATTGTGTCAAAAAACATTGAGTCACTGATGAATCAATTGGTATGTGTTTTATTTATCCACATGTTGACCACATTTTGACGGTGTTGACTACTTGCGATGTTTTGGCTATGCAAAAGTTAAAGCCAATACATCTATATTAAAAAGTAATGCAATATTTTGTTTTCTATGTGAGTGAGGGAGACAATAGGCAGAACTGCCTGTAGCGAGTGCCTCCCCCAGTGTTGAAAGAGTGACAGGGCCAAAATCAAGGGACGTTCGAGATAAAATGCCTAGACACACAGAGTTTGAAACAATTTAAGTTATAAGAGGGAAAGACTGAATCTGGAATAGACTTCCAGAATTCAGCTGTAGAAAAGAGGAAAGACTGAGAATAACGTTTCACTCTTTGGTTGGAGAGTTGCACAGAGTAATGAGTACTAAGGAGTACAAAGGAAATCAAGCAACAACAGTTCTAGTGACCCTTCTAGGCTACTTGTCTCCAAAACACTGAGGATCAAGTGTCCAAACAGTGGTTTAGAGTGGGTAAGGGAACATTGAAAAGGGAACTACTGCCCTGGAACTAATATCCGTGGTTGGAATAGGAAGTTAGTAGGAGACAGATGTGTAAGTAACTGATGGGGGGATAACATAAAGTTATTCATTTACAAACGCAGTCAGTCACCGTGTTGATGCAAGATATTTGTCTATGTGAAGTTTATATGAATCAACGGTGCTGCAGTCTATAACGTCTCGGGGAAGCCCATTCCACAAGTTGACAACACGATTGAAGAAGAAATTCTTAGATTCGTGTGAGTTAAAAGATATACCAATAATTTTGCAACCGTTTCCCCGCGTATAATTAGATTGGTCGATAGTGAAGTACTTACTACAGTTCATATTGTCGATGCCTTTGATGATTTTGAATACTTGAATTAAGTCTCCTCTTAATCTGCGCTGGGTTAAAGGAATTAGATTTAATTCTCTGAGACGCTCTTCGTATGGTTTGTTCTTTAGGCTAAGTATAATTTTGGTAACTCTACGTTGAACTCGTTCTAGCTTGTCTATATCTTTTTGGTAATAAGGGCTCCAGGATTGAACGCAGTATTCCAGAAGAGGGCGGACTAAGGAATTGTAAAGGGTTGGGATAATTTATTTGGATTTATGCTCAATAATGCCAATTATTTTGTTTGCTTTCTTAACAACTTCTGAACATTGTTGACTCGGTTTTAGATTATTCGATATTGTTACTCCTAGATCGGTTTCTCTGTTTACATTCTTAAGCTGAGTGCCATTCATCGAATAGTTTGCTTTCTCATTTAGGTATCCGATATGTAGTACTTTACATTTATCCGCATTGAAACTCATTTGCCAAATTTGGGCCCAACATGACAACTTATCTAGATTGAGTTGCATTTCGTCAACTTGTTCTTTGGAGAGTACGCTATTTGCAATTTTTGTATCGTCAGCAAATTTTGAGATTGTACAGGTGAGACCCTCATCTATGTCGTTGATGTAAATTAGAAAGAGAATTGGTCCTAGTACCGATCCCTGGGGAACCCCGCTACTTACATTGGTTCATATAGATGCCTTACCGTTTATGACTACTCTTTGCTTTCTGTCGCTGAGCCAATTTTCTATCCATTTCAACACACCGTCTTGTATTCCATGCGCTTTTATTTTAGCAGTAAACGTTTGTGGGAAATTTGTCAAAGGCCTTTTGAAAATCAAGGTATATAATATCTACAGCTTTACTTTCATCATAGAGGTTGAGGATATCGTGGAAGAAGTCTAAGAGGTTTGTTAAACAGGAACGTTTTTTACGAAAGCCGTGTTGAGTATCTTTAAGTATGTTATTTTCCTCTAAGTGATTCACGAGTCTGTCTCTTATGACCGTTTCTAGCATTTTACATACAACTGAGGTTAGGGATTTGCTGCCTTTTTTTAATATCGGTGTGTGACGTTAACCACTCCGTTAGAACCGCATGGCTTGTCCTACAGTGACTCGCTAGGATCGCCAGGGCAGTGGATGTGGCTACAGTTGATGTATTATTGTGTGCTTTATTTCATATGAACGCTCGTGTCATGGGCAGTCCAGAAAGGCTCTTTGTTTTCGCCCATGTCAAGGCTTTATATATTTAATTGCAGAGTATAATTATGTTTTATCATTAAGTAGTAAAGATAGGATTTGAGAGAGAGAGAGAGAGAGTAGAACGGAGTGTAGGGAGGCGCGCAGTGTTTTTTGCCATACTCGATGACGTCATAGCTGGCTGGTCTCTTGGGGATTGGTTGGAGGAGTTTTTTTACCATGCTTGGTGACGTCATGTTTGGCTGGCTTCTTTGGCAATGGATGGGGGACTTGTTACCACTTTGCCTACGCGGTGCGAGCTAGTGCTAGTATATATACAGCTCTCTTGCCACTCTCTCCCTCAGATCTGGTTTCTAGAACGCATCCCTCTTATCCCTTTGATATCTGTCTCCCTCTCTAAACCTGAGAACCTTTTCCTCTGCCTATCTCTCTCATTTTCCATATCTTTCACCACCTTTTATTAATATTATACCCCCTCTGGTTAACTCTGCATAATCAGCTTCATGCTGGCCAGTTGTATTGTGCGTTAAGGTCTTATATAACCCATGTATGTTTAGTTGTTAAGATAAGTTGATCACGAAGCATTGGTTGGCATCCATATTGTTCAGTACCGCTTCCTATAATTATTAGTGTTCTGCTGGATTAGATAATGCTAGACTAAGAGTCTGATACTATAAGGTATTGTTTCCGATGGGTGCTGGCTTTAGTTAAAAGCTGCACGACATACCTGAGAACTGGAGTTGATTGGGTAAATTCTAGTCTGTGTGCCATTGAGAGTAGAGCATGCACGAATGAGGGCTTTATGCCTCTCGGTTGTTTGTCTTTGAGGTACGCCAGGAGAACACTTAATACTTCGGTATTAAGGTTTCTCAAGAGAGCTACCCTTTACTATAACGTAATACTTGACGCACAGACTTGAGATTTTCACTAGGCTATGCGGCATGCCATGCGCACCAGTATCTCGTATCATTGACTCTAGCTAGACTTTATCAGTCATAGTAGACATTAAGTATATTAAACCAATTACTCTTATTATGCATACCCGTTTATGAGATACACAAGCATTTCGCAGCCTTGTTTGATGTATTGAGACACAAACGACTTAGGCTCTTTTTGTTGATAGGAATACTATATTGTCGTGGCGATTATTATTATTGTTGTAGCGTTTAGGATACTCTTGGCTCCGACTGCATTATATATCCTGCCTTTTGTGAGCAAAGCCTGCTCGAGCATTGTTACGCTGCCAGCCTTTCTGGGTTCCATTTCCGATTCGAGCATCTTGATAGCATCTAACATTTAAAGAAGATTCCTTGTTGGTGTTGAAGGACTTTAGTGCACTTTCTTTCATGCAGGAGTGCCTGACATTTATTGATTAAAGTAACGTAAGCTGTAACTTCTCTTACCACCTTACTTTGCATACCATAACCAAGCACCTTCGGTTATAGGTAGTAATAGGCTGTTTTCACATAACATTAAGCCTAGAGTAGACGCACATTTATTGAGAGTTTAATAACCTATTATTGCATATAGAACTCTGGAGAGTATTTGTGTTTTTTGTTCACTGGGAATATACATCAGAGGTTGGATCTAGTGCTTTCCGTTGTAGCATTTATGCCATTACTAGTCCAATGAATAAGAGCCCTGATATATTTAAATCTCAGTCGTAACAAATGGCGACCTTGCTAGGATTTGGTGAACCTACATTTATTAGCAGGGAACATTTGTTGTTGTTTTGGGGGATATTTTGCGGGGATCAGCAAGAATAATTTTGTTTTGCAACATAGTATAGCCCTTGAGTATTTCTGAGAATTTTTGTGTGTATATTGAGGTATAAGAGTTTGGGGTGCTTCTTTTCTGAATATTGAGGTGACATTTTTTTGTGAGCATCATGTCTTATACCGGATCAGAGGAGAATGGAGACACCGTACGTAATGTCGAAACTGAGGAACAGCAGCATGATGAAATGGTTAATCAGGTGAACTGTGAGGAGGATGCTAGGATATTTTTGCAATGGCCTGTTACTGCCGAGCGGTTGGAGGGTATGGATCGGTACGGTCTCCAATGCCTGGCCACAGCTACCGGTCATGCGGGTACTAGCAGCATGACCAGGGATAACTTGATAACGTGTGTACTGGGCAGGGTGACTGGTGAGTGAGATGGGTTGAGTGCTCAGAGCCCTTCGGCCATGCTTCCCCTACACTCGACTCCCAGCCATCCCAGTAGTTTGCCGACCCCGAGTACGCGTCCACAGTTGGGTGGTGACTGGCAGGGTTGGTTGCCCCTGGGGGGACCACCGGTAATTTCAAACATTGTAGCACCTTCACCTCCTCAAGGGTTAACTCCAGAATTATTGTTTCAGCTCGAATTAGCTATGCTTCAGCATCAGCAGCGAATAGAACTAGCCCAGATAGAAGAGAGAAAAACTATCAGTCAAGCAAAAATCCAAGCTGAGTCGACTAGGTACTGTGCCGACAGGGACGTAGAGAAGTCGGGAGTAGAGACAACGGGACAGAGACTTGGGGCTGGTAACCGTGCTCATGATCAATCTCTCTTGCACTTATTACATCTGCGTACATCTGCGTGTCATCTGGAGAGCCAGGGTGTGTTAGAGCGATGGCACTCAGCCTTGAAATCTGTGCTTCGTTGTTGTTGCTTTGAGAATAGGAAAGGTTGGGATCTTGGCCTGCCATATGTTTTATTTGCTGTATGGGAGGTACCTGGGGAAAGTTTGGGATTCAGCCCTAATGAGCTCGTCTTTGGACACCGTGTCAGAGGGCCTCTCCATATGGTTAAAGATATATGGGAGGGTGCAGAAAAACCTTGTTCTATACTCAAGTATGTCCTCGACAGTCGAGAACGGATGTTGCGCAGTCTGGAGTTGGCTGGCCGTAATTTGACTAGCTCTCGGGCCCTCATGAAGGACAGGTACGACCTCAAGGTTAAACTCAGGGAGTTTCACGTGGGTCAGGAGGTGTTGATTCTACTGCCCCTTGTCCGCGAAGTACACTGGTCCTTGTGGGGTGGTTGAGAGGCTATCAGACCTGGATTGCTTGGTGGCCACTCCAGACAGAAGTAAGCGCAATTAGTTATGTCACGTTAATCTCATGAAGGAGTATGTGAGGCACCCCCCTGAGCCTCTCACTGTGCCTGTGATGACGTTTAGCAGTCAAGGTGGAGAAGGAGAACGGGACAGTCACGCTCAGGTGGAGGATAACTGGAAGGATAAGAAAGTCAAATGGGCGCCTGAGTGTGAGAAGGCGTTTAGAGTAGTAAAACACCTGTTGTGCACTCACCCGATCCTCAGGGCCCCTGACTTTAGCCTACCTTTCCAACTAGCAACGGATGCTAGTGGTGTGGGGGCTGGTGCCGTCCTTGTGCAAAAGGACGATGATGGGCTGGAGCATCCTGTTAGTTTCTGCTCGGAGAAGTTCAATTCAGCCCAGGGAAGCTGCTCTGTTGTCGAGAGGGAGCTGCTGGCAGTTGTGCTTGCACTGAGGCATTTCGAGGTCTATGTTCCAGCCTATGGTCCGGTCGTTGTAGTTTACACAGATCATCACCCTCTCAAGTTCTTGGACCAGTTTCACAATCGGAATATGAGGCTGACCAGGTGGTCACTAATGTTACAGGAATATAACCTGGACATACGCCATATTGCCGGTTGTGACAACGTGGTTGCAGATTGTCTTTCAAGGGTGGATGATCCTGGGTAGATTGACACACGGGTAGCCTCCTGCTTTAGTTTGAATAGTATTTTGCGCTTGGTGCTTGTTGGCTCGCGGTTGTAGCCCAGCGTATTGGGTCGTAAAGCAGGAGTTGAGCGTTTGGTATAGAAGAAAAAACTAGGCTTGCCCCTATAGCGCAGCCGAAATAATCAAATTAAAAACATAAAAATCAAATAAAAACTCTTTCTTTGATAGTTGAATTTTTTCAGTATGTTATAGCAGTAATTCTGAGTTGCACTCCTCTCAGAATGCTGGGCTAGAGAAGCTCGCTCTTGAGGAGCATAACTACATATGATTTAACCTATTATGGTGGGGAGGGTTATAATTTTGTAAAATGTTTTGTTGAGAACTGTGCCAGATATTTTACTGCCGCTGGGTGATGAGAAGTAGCATGGGTTCTAACCATCAGATTTTTTTTGAGCTTTGGGCCTCTGAGAAAAATCTTGGGGGGGGTGTGACGTTAATCACTCCGTTAGAACCGCATGGCTTGTCCTACAGTGACTCGCTAGGATCGCCAGGGCAGTGGATGTGGCTACAGTTGATGTATTATTGTGTGCTTTATTTCATATGAAAGCTCGTGTCATGGGCAGTCCAGAAAGGATCTTTGTTTTCGCCCATGTCAAGGCTTTATATATTTAATTGCAGAGTATATGTTTTATCATTAAGTAGTAATGATAGGATTTGAGAGAGAGAGAGCGAGAGAGAGTAGAACGGAGTGTGGGGAGGCGCGCAGTGTTTTTTGCCATACTCGATGACGTCATAGCTGGCTGGTCTCTTGGGGATTGGTTGGAGGAGTTTTTTACCATGCTTGGTGACGTCATGTTTGGCTGGCTTCTTTGGCATTGGCTGGAGGACTTGTTACCGCTTTGCCTACGCGGTGCGAGCTAGTGCTAGTATATGTACAGCTCTCTTGCCACTCTCTCCCTCAGATCTGGTTTCTAGAACGCATCCCTCTTATCCCTTTGATATCTGTCCCCCTCACTGCACCTGAGAACCTTTTCCTCTGCCTATCTCTCTCATTTTCCATATCTTTCACCACCTTTTATTAATATTATACCCCCTCTGGTTAACTCTGCATAATCAGCTTCATGCTGGCCAGTTGTATTGTGCTTTAAGGTCTTATATAACCCATGTATGTTTAGTTGTTAAGATAAGTTGATCACGAAGCATTGGTTGGCATCCATATTGTTCAGTACCGCTTCCTATAATTATTAGTGTTCTGCTGGATTAGATAATGCTAGACTAAGAGTCTGATACTATAAGGTATTGTTTCCGATGGGTGCTGGCTTTAGTTAAAAGCTGCACGACATACCTGAGAACTGGAGTTGATTGGGTAAATTCTAGTCTGTGTGCCATTGAGAGTAGAGCATGCTCGAATGAGGGCTTTATGCCTATATCATTCTGCACTGTTCTAAGCTCGGTTGTTTGTCTTTGAGGTACGCCAGGAGAACGCTTAATACTTCGGTATTAAGGTTTCTCAAGAGAGCTACCCTTTACTATAACGTAATACTTGACGCACAGACTTGAGATTTGCACTAGGCTATGCGGCATGCCATGCGCACCAGTATCTCGTATCATTGACTCTAGCTAGACTTTATCAGTCATAGTAGACATTAAGTATATTAAACCAATTACTCTTATTATGCATACCCGTTTATGATTACACAAGCATTTCACAGCCTAGTTTGATGTATTGAGACACAAACGACTTAGGCTCTTTTTGTTGATAGGAATACTGCATTGTCGTGGCGATTATTATTATTGTTGTAGCGTTTAGGATATTCTTGGCTCCGACTGCATTATATATCCTGCCTTTTGTGAGCATAGCCTGCTCCAGCATTGTTCCGCTGCCAGCCTTTTTGGGTTCCATTTCCGATTCGAGCATCTTGATAGCATCTAACATTTAAAGAAGATTCCTTGTTGGTGTTGAAGGACTTTAGTGCACTTTCTTTCATGCAGGAGTGCCTGACATTTATTGATTAAAGTAACGTAAGCTGTAACTTCTCTTACCACCTTACTTTGCATACCATAACCAAGCACCTTCGGTTATAGGTAGTAATAGGCTGTTTTCACGTAACATTAAGCCTAGAGTAGACGCACATTTATTGAGAGTTTAATAACCTATTATTGCATATAGAACTCTGGAGAGTATTTGTGTTCTTTGTTCACTGGGAATATACATCAGAGGTTGGATCTAGCGCTTTCCGTTGTAGCATTTATGCCATTACTAGTCCAATGAATAAGAGCCCTGATATATTTAAACCTCAGTCGTAACAGGTGTTACGTTGGCTAGCTTCCACTGATCAGGCATAGTTCCAGACTGCAAGGATTTATTGAATAGTAATGTCAGTGGTTTGGAGAGCTCATCCTTAGCTTCCTTTAGAACTCTAGGTGAGATTGTATTAGGTCCAGGCGTTTTATTTACCTTGAGTTTATCTAAACAATTCAATACTTCTCTCTCTGTAACGGTGATATTGCTTAGAACATCTGAATTTTCAATCTGAATCGGCGATAGTGTAGGGATATCACTGAGGTCTTCTGTTGTAAAAACTGATGCAAAGAAGGTATTGAGGGCATTACTCATTTGTACTTCTTCTTTGGTGTATTCTCCATTTTCATCGACTAACGGGACCAACAGTTGAAGTAACTACTTTTTTCTTTCTGATATAAATATAGAATGTTTTCGGGTTTGTTTTACTTTGATTCGCAACATGTAACTCTAGGGTCTTTTTACTTTGCTTAATTAGCTTTTTGGCTTAGCGTCGTAGCTCTACAAATTTCACCCGTTCTTCGTCATTTTGCAAGGATTTTAAGCTACCATTAGCACATTTTTTAGCAAGCAGACAGTTTGAAATATCTTTATTCCACCATTTGAGCTTATTATTATGGCCTGTACGCCGTATTTTCGATGGTATGCAGTCTTGCACTGCTTTTAGGTAAGTGGTTTCGAATAAATTCCAAGATGTATTAATGTTGTTATTGTTTATTAAAAAGCTCCAGTCAGTTTCTTTAAACATAGCTCTAAGTTTATGAAAGTTTGCTTTCTTGAAATCAGTTACTTTTTCGATGCTACTATTTGGTTCGTTACTATTAAACTTTAAAGTGAAAGTTATCGTACGATGATCGCTGTTACTAAAGTATCACCAACATTCAAATTCTCTATTAATTCTTCTTTTGTTGCAAGTACAAGGTCAAGAACGTTATTACCACGGGCAGGCGTTCGAACAAATTGATTGATAGGGGTTGGATTGTGTTGCAAGACGGATATCTACGTACCCTACATAAAGGTGGTGGTATACACTGGGAGAGCTCTGAGGAACACTGATTATCGTATTAGCGATAGAATAGCGAGAGAGATGCAACATTGCGGGGACGAGAGAGAGAGAGATTGCAGAGAGTTGGTGATTGGACGGGATTTAGTAATATGAAAGGCATTCCTTTCTACTTTGTCTAGTAGTGCGGTGTGAGAGGATCCTCCCTACACATGTGAACAATACTCAATACAAGGATGCACAGTGCCGTTGTACAGAGCAAGAAGCTGTGCAGGGGTAAAGAACTCCTTGAGACGGTTGAGCAAACCCTGCTTCTGGGAGGCTACCTTAGCAAGACTGGTAATATGGTCCTTCCAAGAGATAGTTTGTGATGGATCTAAGTTATAATGAAGTTGATTTTATGTTTATATATATATGTGCTTTATAGCCATATATATATGTGCTTTATAGCCATATTGCAGTTGCTTTTGACGTCGCTTTTTTTGCCGAAATCTGGTTTTGAACCCCGATCCTCTTGGCTGTGGAGCAAACCCACTAACCAATAAGCCATGGTACAGTTGATCAAAGTTCCAGCTGACCCACCCTCGCTATGGGGCTCGTAGAATTAGCTGGCAATACTGGTGTAGTGGTGCAGGGATACCACTTGCCATTAATGTGTTACCTGTTGTCTGTCCCGTATATTACTGCAAATTAGACTATGTAATGTTCACGTTGTGAAGACTGAATGCTCCTTCATTAAGCAGCCACCAATAAAACAGAAATATGTAATCTTATAAAATCGAGTAAAGTATGTTGTGGCAGCCAATAGGTTTTATTTGCGTTGCCAATCAGTGGATATAATAACTTGAATATTTAAGCAAATCTACGAACTGTGGGTGAATGCTCGGGATCATACATAGCGATGTATGCATTTGTATTTGAGATAGGCTTACTTTCCCTTGCTTAGTATAATTATGTTCTAACAAGGACATAGCCGAAATCAGATCTACCAATCCCAATCCTTGTACACCTTCCTACACCAGTATTGCCAGATAATTCTGGGAGCCCCAGAGCGAGGGTGGGTCAGCTGGAACTTTGACCAACTGTACACCCTCGGAGTTGGGTACTTTTTGTCAGAAATTTCATTTGTTGCTACCAATTTGCATAGAGACTCAAAAAGTACGCTTAAATATCGAAAATAACACCTACTCTACAGTGCAACTAAAGTGTTTTAGATTATGTATGTGATATAAGCTTTCTTGGTATTTTCCTTGCTATGAAAAATATGAGGCGAAATGGTCACAGAGCGAAGTGACCGATGACCATCTTACAACCCAGTCTGAGTTAAGGGGAGATGGTCTACTTTTTCGGCCCCCCTTCTCCCTCATGTTTTTCCCCATTAGTTTTCAGATTTTAAGTTGTTCGTCACATTAGTTTGGCGATTTCAAGATATTTCCCACATTTCGTTTTCAGTGTTAAGACTTTTCGTGCCATTTAGGTGTCGATTTTTTCCTGGCGACCGATAGCGAGCCTGTAATCGTAAGAGGAACCGGCCTTCGGCCGAGAAATTTTTCTACCGAAGCATGTACAAATTTATCTTAAGGGATAGGGGGTGTTGTTTTAAGCTTGATGGAGGTATAGCGACGAAAAAAAATGAATAAATAAATAATAGACCAACAAACAAGCTCTATCCCCTTAATTGTCGTAAATCAAGACTAAGGGCTACTAATGACCGAGGTGTAATGACCGAGGTGTAATGACCGAGGTGTAATGACCGAGGTGTAATGAACATAATTGATTCATTAATTGAAAACATAAACTAAGGTGAAGTCATTTGTAAAACTGTGTACTTATTTATTCATATCAAACAATTTGCAGTTCATACACACACCCAGTACACACACACACTCACAGTTCACACACACACACACACACACACACATATATGTATATCTATATATCTATCTATCTACCTACCATCAGATTACTCCCATATAGGCCATAGTATCGTTAGATAATTGCATAATGCAATACAAATAAAAAACATTTCTCGAAAAAAAAAAAATGTATATCGTGTGCTTCTGATAAAGGGTGAAAAGGAAAACAAAAAAACTTATCAAATACTTCCATTAAATGAGATAAATATTTCCCCGACTGGGAAAAAAAAAAAAAAAAAAAAAATGAGGAAGCACGATAGCATTGGGAGCTTCAATTACTCTCCAACATTTTTCCAGACACATAGTTAGTCGTTGATGAAGCGTTTACCTTCAGCCAAATCTGTTATTTTTAGCTCAAATATGTCTTTTGTTCCTGTTTACCATTGCAGTTTCATTAAATTATACGGTCAGGTTAAATAAAAAGCGTGCTATGATAAAAGGTACCATAGACTGAATTTCTCCATTAAATTATATTTCTCACTTTTATCTATTTTATTTATTTTATTCAATGATGTACATTAGTGGTCAAAAGTGGTCCCGTAGAGTACCCCTATAAGTTCAAGTATGGCTACATACATACATACATACATACATACATACATACATACATACATACATACATAACATAACATTTTAAGACTGAGTGCTCCACACATACGTGCAGTTTCAGTCTTGTTCAAATAGTGGCGTTCCAGACAACCCTGGTAAAGCTGCTTCACTTGTATAGTTTTTGGATTCGAGATCGGCATGTATAGTCCGATCCCAGGTCTTCCTTGATCCACCCCTTGGTGCAGCTCCCTCCACAATCACAGACCTGCAGCTTTTCACCCAATTTTGTTCATCTATTCTCTCCACATGCCCATATCATCCCAGTCTACTTGTACGCATCTCCTTGCTAATACTCTTTATACCTAAGCGTCTCCTCAGCTCATCATTTGTTATTCTATCCTGCAGTTTGGCCCCACACATCCATCTCACCATTCTCATCTCATTATGTTCCATTCTGTTGACATCCTCTACTTTAACGGCCCATGTTTCTGAGGCATACGTCATTGCACTTCTAACACATGAGGCATACACCTTTCCCTTCAGGGGGAGAGGCATTCTTTTCATGGTCAGAAATGGCAGCAGTTCTCCGAACTTCCCCCAGCTACATATAATTTTAGCGACAGTGGCAGCCTCGGCCCCATCACCGGCAGAGATGGTATCTCCTAGGTAACAAAACTTGTCCACCAGCTCCAATGACACATTTCCAAAATTCACAGCCACAGAATCATCATTTAAATTAACACAAGCTCGCCCATGTACACTAAGCACTCAAATTTCTCGATTTCTGATTTATCCTTCTGCAGGGTGTGACGTCTACCAGCGTTGGCAGAATCGCCTCTCGTTAGCCACTAGCGCTCGCCAGGGACATCGAAATGGGCTACAGTTATCCGAGAATGTTGTTCTTTCTTTCCTTGTAATTGCATTGTCACAGACAGTCCAGTGGTGGTGTTTGTTTTCGTCTGTGACAACGGGTTTTATTTTATATCAACAGTAGTGATGATAATACCAGCGTGGGCATGAGAGAGACTTTCAGAGCGAGAAAGTAGTACGTGTCTGAGTCACGTGTGCTTTCCTGCCTCTCGCTCGCTATTGGCCGGCGTGTCTGGCTGTGTGACGTGACACCTGCTGTCTTGTGACTTATCGGCCCGTGATTGGCCGACCATCGCGCCTTTGCGGGCTCCTGTGTAACTAACCTCCTGCATGAGGGTCCCCAGGAGCTGTCCTCGTCAGGACAGGCTTGGCGCGCGTGCTTCTAACATCCCCTTGCATACTCTCCCCCGATCACCACCTTTGTCACTGTTTCTCTCTCTGAACTTCTTCTTTTCCATTACTTCTCGCCTTTATTCAATTACTTATCCCCTTGGGTTCTGCATACGGTTTCCATAGCCGGCCCATTGTATTGCATGCGCCATCCTCAGAGATATTTACAAGTACTTAGAATAGGTTTTTGAGGGTTCTTAGTTAGTATAGGTTAAGAACTCTGTGTGTCTCCATTATTGATTTAGTGTCTCTGCTCTTTTATTTAATGCTAGACTGGGATAAGGTATCTGTAGTCGTTGTCTCCGATGTGTGTATGGTTTGCTTATACCTACACGACTTCGACCGGTCCTGTGGTAGCCTGTGTTGTCTTTTCGGTTGCGTCCTTTGCGAGTGCAGCATTGTATTGACTGAGGGTTTTGGCCTGTACCAGTTCCACACTTTGCTGCCTCTTTGCTTGTCTTTAGAGGGTCGCCAGGATAGAACCAGATACTTGTGATCTGGATCAATCAAGAGAGCACCCTAGTCAATTAACGTAACTTAAAGGATGCAGTCTTAAGGACATCGCTAGGCTACGAGCCTGTCTTGCTCAACCCCAGTTCCTTACCTAGAGTATCCCAGCTAGACATTATTAATTGAGTAGACACTTGTTAGTATTTAATATAAGCTCTTTGATATGTCTATCTATCTATCTATTGCCTGACGCCGTGATCCCCGAAGGGGTGGCCACGAACGAACCGCCCCCATGCACCTCTGTCCCCAGTCAGTCGACGCCCCTCCCCCCAACCAGCACCGCCCTCGTTCATGTACTTCCTCACTCCATCCTTCCACCTCATATTCGGTCTACCTCTCCCTCTCTGTCCCTCCACCTCGCTCTCGTACACCCTCTTAGTCATTCTCTCGCTTTCCAAACGTTCCATATGGCCGAACCATCTCAAGTTGTTCCTTTTCACACTTTCCAGCACATATACCTCCACACCACACCTCCTTCTTACTTCCTCATTAGTCTGTCTATCCCTCCATGTAACTCCGCACGCACTTCTTAAGTAATTCATTTGCACTGCTCTCACTCTTGGTCTGAGTCTCTCAACCAACGTCCATGCTTCGCTTCCGTAAGTCAGTGTCGGGATTACCACACTGTCATGCAAGGACTTCTTCACTTCCATACTGACCACCCTATTTCTTGTTACTGCTTTTAGCGTTCCTACAACCCTGTTCCCCTGTTGTACCCTCTCCCGCACTTCTTCATCCATAGTCCCATCTTTACTCAACACACTGCCCAGATACTTAAAAGAGTTGACGATCTCCATAGCCTGACCGTTCAGCTTCACCTCACACTCTGTGACTTCACCCCTTTCGAAGACCATAACCTTGCTCTTCCCCGTATTTACCTTCAAATTCCGTTTTTCGCACACTGTTCCAAACTCATTTACCAGACCCTGCAACTCCCATTCATTATCACTCATCAGAACTGTATCATTCGCAAACAGCAGTATAGGTAGCTTCCACTCAATTCCCTCCCTTTTCAGCGATACACCAACATCCACTGCTCTTGATAGTATTTCTTTCATGACTCCATCCATATATACAGTAAACAACCACAGGGACATCACACACCCCTGTTTCAAACCAACATTCAGGTCAAAGAACTCGCTCTGCTCACTCTCCACACATACTGCCGCCTTTGCACCCTCATACATGCTCTTCACTGCTTTCAGCAACTTGCCCTCTACTCCGTATATTCTTAGTACTTTCCACAAACCTTCTCTATCCACTCTGTCATAGGCCTTCTCCAAGTCCATAAAGGCAACATACACCTTTTGTTTCTCTCCAGATACTTCTCCACAACACAATTCAGGGTAAAAATCTGATCTACACATCCTCTTCCCTTCCTAAAACCTCCCTGCTCATCGCCTATCCATTTCTCCATTCTCACTCTCACTCTCTCAATCACTACCCTACTGTATACCTTCCCTACTACGCTTAGAAGACATATTCCTCGGTGGTTACCACACACTCCTCTTTCCCCTTTGCCCTTATATAGGGGGACTATTATGCCAGTCTTCCAGTCATCGGGTGCACTCCCCTTCTCCCATGCTAGTTTGCACATTTTCCAAACCCATTCTATCACTATCTCACCACCATACCTCAACATTTCCCCACACACTCCATCTGTTCCTGGTGCTTTCCCCAACTTCACTCTTTTCATGGCTTCCCACACTTCTGACCTGATCCCCACCTCCTCTTCCACTACTTCTCTTCTTCTCCCTCCCATACCATATCCAGCTATGTTTGCTGGCTCTTCATTCCTTACATTTAGCAACTCACTGAAGTACTCCCTCCATCTTTCGACTCTCTCTTGCTTCTCGGCTAGCATTCTCCCATTCTTATCTTTCACACCCTTACTGTTTCCCTTGCTACCTTCCCTAACTTTCTTGACTTCTTTCCAGAACAGTTTCTTACTCTCCCTCCATTTTACACTCAGATTCCTTCCAAATTCCTCATCTACTCTTCTCTTACTTTCCTTCACTACTCTCTTCACCACCCTCTTACTCTCCACGTACCTCCCTCGTTTCTGTCTCTCGGAATCTTCATTCCCTCTACTACCCAACCACTCTCTATATGCTTTCTTCTTTTCTTCCACAGCTATTCTTACCTCTTCTGTCCTTCTTACCTCTTCTTTGATAATTATGTACGCATTATTATTCACAGCATTTATTAGTCTAGGTTGTTGTTGAGCCACACAACCATAGGAGACTGTTTCGTTGATGAGCAAGTACTTCTTTTAGTGTCGAGCATTGCTACCGTTGCGCAACGCATTTATAGTATTCTCGTGTCAGTTAACATTATATGTCCTATCTTTTTGTGTATTCGATTTACACGTGTGGTGTCCTGCCTCCTGCCTTTATATAGTTTAAGATACGAGCATCTTATGAGCATCAGACTTTCTTCAGAAGTTTCCAGGTCTATTCTGTAGGACTATACTTCACTTTCTTTCAGATAGGAGTGGAGTGTTTATTGTTGTTTAGAGTAACTGTATTTAAGCACCTTTTTATTGTATTAAATCTTGCAGTGATTTAATTGATCTTTCCATATATTCCTTTTTATGCATTTTAACGTAACTTGCATCTTGTTTGGTATCAGGCTATACCAGTGTGGGTTAGCCTGAAGTAGAGTACATTTATACCCAGTTAAGGATACCCCGCTATCGCAGATTAACTCTGGAGGATATACCTGTAGGTGTTTTGTTCGCCGGCATATAAGTTCGAGGGTTTGGATCTAGCGTACCGTTGTTGCATAGTGCCCTATTACTAGTCCAATTATTAAGTGCCCTTGTTTTATTTGCAGTCCCGGTCGTAACAAGGGGTCCTTTTATTCTACTACAGCGCTTACTCCCATGGTGCACCCAACATCGACAGATGCTACACCAAATCGAGTTAGCGCCCACACTCTTATATTTATTTATATTTTCTATGTATATGAGGGAGACAAAAAACAAAGCTGCCAGTAACGAGTGTCTCCCCTAAATATGAAAGACTGACGGAGGCAAATTGGTGTATTGGAAAGAAATGAGGTGTGCTTGTTTAACACTTACGGTGCGGGCATATTTCTGCCATATTAGGGCTCATTCAGGCACTCCTGATTGATTAGGCAAGTGTCTGAATGAAATTAAATGTATTCAGCCAAAAACTAAAAGAAAATAGCTTAAAAATTACACCAAAACGAGCTTCTTCGCTTGCGGGCTTCACCCGCAGCGCTATCATAGACATTCGCTAATACTAGCAATTCTCGCTAATGTCACGTGTTACGATCCAGGTTCTCAAAGACACAGGGCTCTTCAACATTGGACTAGATAAGGGCAAAATGCAACAACGGTAACACTAGATCCAACCCCTGCCTTAAACACTGGAAAACAAAACACCATTACCGCCCTGAGTCGTGCCTGGACAACGAGGTATCCTATGACTCGGTAACTGGTGCACACACACTAGGCTGACGCTCGATGAAACAGCCTATTCTCAAACAGTAAAAGATTACTCGATTAGGTTACACAAAGAAAAGATAGTTTACGGGATTAATTAACGTTACGGTAGATACCCAAATAACTGGCACTCCTGTATTAAAGAAAGTGCAATGCTAGTCCTGCAACATCAACTGGAAACTTCTGAAATAAGTCTGATGCTGGGAAGATGTTCGTAAAGAATCTTGAACAATTATAATGCAGAATACGGGTCACAATAAATACTAGGACATATAGTAATAATAGGCAGGCGAATAATAAAGACTGCGCAAAGGTAGTAATGCTCGACAACTAAAGAAATGCTTCGTGACACAACGCAACAGCCTACTAGGGTTGTGCAACTCAACAACAACCTCGGCTCAAAAGTGCAGTGAATAATAATGTTGCATACATATACTAATGGGGGCTTATCTCTAACCAGTGTCTGCTCAGTTAATAAAGTCTAGCTGGGGTATCAAGGCAGGGCAACAATGGGCGAGCATGCGGCTCGTAGCCTAACGTTGTCCGAAGGTGGTATAATGACGATTACGTTATACGACTGGGATGCTCTCTTGATAAATCTAGGTCTCTAGTACCTAGTTCTATCCTGGCGATCCCTCAGAAGTCAACACAAAGAGGCAGCACTATGTTGTGAGGGATAGGCTATGGCCCTCTCACACCACAGCGCTGTGCTCGCAAAGTAAACCCACCCGAAGACAACTTAGGCTCCCACAGTACCTGTCGATGTCGTGCAGGGCTTAGCTAACACTACACACATCGGATACAACGACACAGTAACCTTACCCCCAGTCTACCTTTAAATAACCAAGCAGAATCACTCAACACCTTGCCAGGGAGACATAAACCGGTCTACAACCTTCCCGAGAGAGGACACACACGGAAAAGTCCGTCTCTCAAAAACCTCAATAAAGCCTAATACATGGAAATATCTGAGAGCTTCGCGTACAATACGACTGGCCGACGGTGAACGTCTATGCTGAAACCAGAAGGGATGTTGAGTTTAATAAAGATTAGAGAATGAGAAAGGAGAAGTCGAGAGAGAGAAATAGTATGCAAAGTGGCGAGTATGTGGGACAGAATTGCAAAGGATGTAGACGATACGCGTGTCAGGCAAGCTCTGAGCTGGTAAAGAACACGCGGCCGCGATGGGCAGGGACTAGTTGACCACCCGGCCGCCAACGCCGTCAGCGCCCAAGCGAGCCGCGGCATAGCTCACCCCGCTGCCAGGTGTACCCCCTGACCCTCTCTCGCTCTCTTCCCACACAAGCAACATTTATATTATAGTGAATATAAAATATAAGGCGCGGTCACAGACCAAAACAAAGACCATTTCTAGACTGTCTGTGGCAACACGACACTAATAAAAGAAAGCAGATCATTCTAGGACAACTGTAGCCCATCCCCCCATCCTGGCGAGCGCTAGCGAGCTGCAATGCCCCACGCAACCATTCTGTCAACGCCGGGAGGCGTCACACACGGTACATTTGCCTTTGGCAGCGATGTATATCTCGCAAGATTATGGCTCAAACTCCTCAATGCACCGGCTGGCTGGCTGGGGGAATGACGGGTGGCCTGCCGCGCTCCCGCTTCCCCGCACTTGATTCTACAAGCTTTAAGAGGATTTAAAAAACGGTAAATTGCTGTAAATTGCCATGGCATTTTGGAATGTCTCTCGCAGCCAATGGGTTAATGTAGTGAAATGAATAGGATATATTGTTTGTGAGAACTAGCTGGATTACTGGGTCAAACACAAAGTTTAAAGCAGTCTAAGTCATAGAATGTAGGAAAGATTATGGTGTTGTAAATAGTCACACGTAATTCCCGAGATCCTAAGCCTGTCAGAGCCGGAGTTTGGACGTAATTGCGTCTTTGGTTTTTATTTCCTGAAATTAACTGTGTTGGTGGTGTAATGGTTAGATGCTTATGTTCTGGGTGTGGTGTCCCGAGTTTGAATCAAAGGAGGACCATATGCTTTCATTAGTATATTTAAATGCTTTGGGGTTTTTAATTGATGATTATTGTTAAGAACAGGGTGTTACTTAATTATGTATAAGTTTATGGGGCTATAGGACGCGATCGCGTCTTGGTGCATTTTTTGCCAAGCCAACTTAAGACACGAATGGGTCCTTTGGTGAGTGAGAGGGTTAATTAATACCGATAGTTCGCCAAAAAACTTCAAAATAATTTGTGTTAAGATCTAGAACGGACATAAAGGGGGGATGTTTGGCTTTTCGGGTCCCCCTTCTTCCTCATATTTAGCTCATATTTAGCCCCATTAGTTTCCAGATATTATGACGTTCGGCCCATTAGTTTGACAATTTTCAGACCCTTCACCCCATTTCTTTGTCAATATTAAGGTTTTTCGTGCCTTTAGGTGTCAGTTTCTTCTTGGCGAGCGATAGCGAGCCTGTAATTTTAAGAGGAAACGGCCTTCTAGGGAGGTCTAGGGGGGGTATATTTTTAAGCTTAATGGAGGTCGAGGGACGAAACTAAACAACAAATATATAGATAAATATACAAGCAAATATATGCGCCCATTATTTAAAACATAATGTACAATTCACTGGGTAATAGAAACAAATTAAAATTGTCAGGGGAAATTAATAGCAAAAAATATACGGCATATATGAGCAAGAATTTCGGCAAACTTTTGATTTTGACCGTTTCGTTACTCCACAAATATATTGTACAATTATCATTACATTTCAGTCGCTCTGCAATTTAGTTTAGAGATATGTAAAGTTGGCTACATAAGTTGGCTACATAAGTTGGCTACATAAGTTTGTATCCACGCCACGATTTTAGGCATGGAAGGAAACAGTGCGATTAACGTACAAGAAAAAATTGCTATAAAAACGTTAATTAGTCGTATTATTTATATCTTGCATAAGAAAACACACTTCTACTTCAAAGATACTAATATTCTTTGCATAAAATCATGTGGTGTATGTAAAATAATGTGGTTTACTGTACCTTGCGTTGAATCGTTAAATTGGAGAAGAAAAAAAACGAGCATATACCGGTAATATTTTCTCATTAACCCCTTCTGTACCAGCGACGTCTTTTTGATTTTACTCTAGCTATATATAGACGATTTTGTACAGCTTAAGAGAAATAGTTCGAATATAGTTCGAAGCCTGTTAATTGCTGGAGGCCCTTCTGAAACTGAATTCAATTGTCTGTTAGTAGCCGTATAAGATGAAAGGACGGAGCTGGTACTGAATGGGTTAAATTTGATTGCAGCATCACTGTAATTAATACCAGTGCTGGGTGGTGATCAACTTGGCAAAAAAGAACAAATTATTCATAACTTTGATTCATACTCACTTTGCTCGTATTTAGACAGATATACTTACTCTCTCTAAGTCTTACACACACACACACACACACACACACACACACACACACACACACACACACACACACACACACACACTCTCACTCACTCACTCTCCATCTCTCTTGTCTGATACGCAAGCACTGTTTCGCTCTCCCATAAACACACATTATAATGTTATTCTATTGAATAAACCCTCATCTCTCTCTTTCTCTCTCCATTATTTCTGAAATAAATACACTATGTTTCATTCACACAAACAGAGGCATACCCACAAACTATTGAATCTCTCTCTCTCTCTCAATACACATTTAAAAAAAGGTTAGACTTATATCACAGAGAAATTGGTCTGCAGTAGCAACTGATCACTGACAAGAAAACCTGGCTTTAACCTAACAAGTGCGCATGGGAGTAATTAGACACCTCTGCCTGTGCTGATGTATTTGAGCTGTTTCCATCACTAAAATATTAATTTTACCATATATAGCATTAATACTTATCCATACGCGCCTATTATGGGTTGATTATAAAGGTATTAACCTGAAACAACAATAAAACGAGTGAAAACAGCGTTTGGATGGTCAAAATCGGAGATAGAGGCCGCGAGTTATATAATGTATGGGTGAGGCAACCTGCTTTCCCGCCAATTTCCCCCAAGGCCACTGAGACACAGTCGATCGATACTCTCTCTCTCTCTCTCTCTTGCACTCGCTTGCTAACAGTGATGTCAATGCCCTGCTTGCAACTCGCTAATGTTAGCACAAAAATATACTTCAGAATAAGGGAATAACAGGGAAAATAGGTGATAACTGAAGGAGGGGAGGAAAGTGGGGAAGGAGGGGAGGTAGAGGATTGATATTTTGTATGGCCCAGGGGCCAATTTTTTTTTTGTTTTTTTTTTTTTTTCGATGTTTAAAGTTGATTTTTTTTTTTCTCTGACTCTTAAGAGTCTTCCCGCAGTACGCCGGGGGAACTCTTAAGAGTCTTCCCGCAGTTCCCGGGTTAATGAACACCGTTTGCAGTTGAAGAGAGCAGAACAAATTTGAAAGTGTGCATGCCTTTTCCTTTCAATTTGTAACTATATCATAAATTCCTTCGGGAGATTTCCTAGCCCTGCAAAGTTATTCACTTCTGTTTTCATGTACGGCAAATTGCCGGAGGATGGGGAGAGAGCCTTCATTTCTTTGCTATCCTTTCCTTCCACTTTCTTGTAGGGTTCCTATCTCTACTAGGATTAAGTCCTGACCACCTCGCAGGGATCGTAATATATGTGTGGCCAGTGTATATATTAAAATCTATGAAAATCTCTCTCTCTGGTGGGTGGGGAGAGATCCTTCTGCTTTGCTTTCCTTACAGTCCACTTAGTAGCAAATTGTGTTGGAATTAAGTCCAGACTGCCTAGTAGAGACCACAAGGACTGTGCAGTCTGTGTATCTATGTAACTCTCTCTCTCTTTCTCTCTCTCCAATATTTCTGAAACCAAAACACTATTCTCACGCACACAAACTATTGAAAACCTCTCTCTCTCTCTCTCTCTCTCTCTCTCTCTCTGGAAGGGCTACACTTGGAACCCGTAAATCACCGCCACACCTGCGTCCACCTGCACCTACTTACCTACAGGGGTCATCTGTGGGGATAATTGTGAGGACCAACTATCTTTATTATAGTAGCCATGGATTTGTTTTGTTTTGTATTTTATTAATGCCGTGGCATTTATTCAATATAAGTGTAATATACTGTGAATCTTTTAATGCTATTCAGTGTTTAAATCAATTATGCTTATTAATCTATCTATCTATATGCTCAGGCCCAATCCCCATTTTGGGGGTAGCCGACTCAAGACAGAGCAAGAACAGGGAAAACACAAAAACAACGTAAAACAAAAAATAAAAACAGATAAAAAACACAAACTCTCACACATCCAGGTCACCCAGGAGAAGACCCAGAGACCAGGGTTATCAAAGTCGCTCCAGCACTCCCCCGGCCCCTGACCACCCGGAGAGGTTCCGATCTCGGCAGGCAGACATGCAGCGGAGCCAAAGCCACAAGCCCTCCCACCACACTTCCAGGCACACCCTTCATATTAATCGTCACCCTGGGCCAGGCGCCTGATGGACTATTATCTAGTCCAACTTGCGCCCGACCCCTTACTCCAAATGACCACGTGTTCACTCAACTATTCACAAGCATTCTCCATTCACTCCTGTCCACCACCACTTCCCCTGCCTGATCTATAGTCATTCCTCTATCATCCAAAGCCTTTCTTACACAGTCTCTCCATCTCAATGGGGGTCTTCCTGCCCTTCTATCTCCCCTTGTACCTGACTCACATATTCTCTTTGTAAGCCTTTCATCTCCCATTCGTTCAACATGACCATACCAGCTCAGCACCCTTCTGTCCACTCTGGCTGACAAATGTTCCTGCTGCCCCACTCTCCTACGTATCTCTTCATTCCTCAATCTGTCTCTACAAGTAACTCCACACATACTCCTCAAGCAGCTCATCTCCATCACATCCAGCCCTCTTTTCTCCTTTTTCTTCAGAGCCCATATCTCAGCCCCATACATCACTGTTGGCACAACAATTCCTTGATACAGTGCACTTTTTACTTTCACTCCGAGATTTCTCGTCTTCCACATACTTCCCATTGCTCTGAAAACCTTCCTTCCCTCACACACTCTCTGTCTTACCTCCACCTCCATACCTCCACTCCTGCTTATTGTTCCTCCTAGATATTTAAAACACTCTACTTGTTCCAATATTTCCCCATCCAGCCTCACATCTAGATTCACTCTATGCTCTCCCCTATTACACACCATTACTTTACTTTTATTGACGTTCACCTTCAGTTTCCTCCTTATTAATACCTAGATGTAAAATGTTTGTTTGGTTTGGGGTCGATACATTAATGCATAGAGCCATAGATGACCTGGTAGCCGATCTTTTTCAGGTACCATACATTAGGGGGGCAGGGGGTAGGAATCCTCCTCCCCTTGTATATACATACATACATCATACATTAGGTAACGAAGTATTGACAGTTGGCAATACACATCAAGTCCCGCAATAACCAGGTGTTCAAAATGGCAGACATACAAACACGGTTGTTTTAAACCTTCTTATAGTTGGTTTTGCAACCCACCCGTGACTCTGCAATCTCCCCCGGGCTCGCAGATGGACACGGAGATATATACAGATAGACACATAGTTTGATGGATAGGTGTACGAGATAAATACTAGTTAATATGGTAGGTAGATAACATACTGTCTATAAATATTTTCACGTATCTGATATGATGGTGTAGGGATTAGAGCGTGCAAGTTATGTATGTGATATCCTAGTTTTGAATCCTGGGAGGGTCACATGCTTTCATTAATTTAATTTGGAGAATTATTGGTGTTAAGAACGATGTTTAAAATGTACAGTATAGCCTATATATATATATATATATATATATATATATATATATATATATATATATATATATATATATATACCGGTATATATATATATGGGGTGTGTGGTAACATATACTTGAGATATATTCATATAATTATAAAACAAATCATGTTATGAAGCAATATGAATAAAACTTATGCTAGCTAGGAGACCCTCATTAGAGGTGTTAACTCATGCCTAAATTGCGCAGGATGCATACAGTGTTGGCAAGGTCGAGGCCCCATCAAGTCCTTCAACCACTGTAGCTAATGGTCGCATGCTGTACAGTATATTTATACCACAACCATTATTGTACTATTCCCCCCCATTCCACCTCAACTTCCACCCCCTGCAATACCTCTCTCTCTCTCTCTCACCTTTTCTATCAACCCTTGCATGGTTGGACTTTTTTAACAATAATATTTTGTATTATCCTACAATGTATATATCCCTCTAACTCAAGGCAGATCCCTCTAACACAAGTCAGATTCCTCTAACACAAGGCAGATTCCTCTAACACAAGAAGGCAGGGAAGATTCCTTTAACACAAGAAGGCAGATCCTTGTCACACAAGGCAGGTCTCTCTTACACAAGGCAAATTCCTCTCACACAAAGCAGATTCCTCTCACACAAGGCAGATTCCTTTAACACAAGACAGATTACATATCAATAAGACATTTATCGCAGAAAAAGCCAAAAAAGTTGCAAGTGAAATTATGGAGATAGAAATCTTGGTAAAATGTTTTTGTTATCGATATATAATCGTTCTCTGTCTGATACACAGTGTAAAAGAAATTGGAGTTGCCAGAGACTTTTAGGGTAACAATCATATTATGTATTATCCTACATAACGGTCTAAGTCCAAAATCCTCTAACACAAGGTAGATTCCTCTAACACAAGGCAGATTCCTCTCACAAAAGGCAGATCCCTCTAAAACAAGGCAGATCCCTGCAACACAAGGCAGATCTCTCTAACACAAGGCAGATTCCTCTAACACAAGGCAGATTCAATCTCTAACACAAGGCAGATTCCTTTTACACAAGACAGATTCCTCTACCACAAGGCAGATTCCTCTCACACAAGGCAGTTCCCTCCCACACAAGGCAGATCCCTCTAACACAAGGCAGATCCCTATAACACAGGGTAGATTCCTCTAACACAAGGCAGATTCCTCTCACACAAGGCAGATCCTTGTTTGCGCGCGAAACCACAGTATGTTAGCGCGCGAAAACATTCTTAGCGAGCGCGAAATGTTTTTGGCGTGCGCAAAGAAATATTTAGCGGGGGAAAACATTTTGTTAGCGTGTGAAAAATGCTTAGTGAGCGCAAAATTTTGTTGGTTAGCGAAACAAATTTAAGCGATTTTAATGCAAATAGCGAACACAATTTAGCAACGTGCGAAAAAAATTTGGTTACCGAAAAAGGAAAAAAACTCGAGGCAGATTCCTCTAACAAAAGTCAGATTCCTCTAACAGAAGGCAGAGATCAAGGCAGATCCCTCAAATACAAGGCAGATTCCTCTAACATAAGGCAGATCCCTCTCACACAAGGCAGATCCCTCTCACACAAGGCAGATCCCTCTCACACAAGGCAGATCCCTCTAACACAAGACAGATTCCTCTAACGCAAGGCAGATTCCTCTAACACTAGGCCGATTCCTTTAAACCCAAGGATTTTGTAAACTAATATTTTCGATTCTGGGCGAATGGTTGGGCGAAAACTATCTCTACGACGATGTATAGAAGCTAATCGTCGAGAGAAATCGAATGGCACCAAGTAGAATTCCCTAGGACTTGTAGTTTGGGCTACAGAAGACTTTTAATGTCCAAAAACGGTCATTTGGGCCCTCCAGGATGGCCAATCCAAATACGAAATCCTAAACTAATGATCTGATTTCAATTCGGTTTATGCCATTCAATTCAGCGTGTCAAAGTGTACTTTTGGTCTAAATTTGAACAAAATCCATCCATAGATAACTCGTCTATGGAGTTTTTAAACTTTAACCCTCGGACCCCGGCTGGGCTCTGAGGCACCCATAACAAATGCGGCTCGCGGAACCCGGTAGAGCTCTGAGGCTCCGGGTGCTTGCGTATATGCTTTCGAATAGCGCGCGTACATTTTTGTTGTTGTGGGGTGGTAGACAGCGCCACCAGACGTGAACTACGCCACGGCATCAGTCTCTACCCCGACGCCATCATGGATAGTACGCCACTAAGTGATTCCGCTGTGTCCGATACCGTGCCCCCTTTGACGCCCGCCCAGGCTCGTCGCGTTTTACGCAGATGCCTCCGCCTAAATGTGTTATCTCCAGGAGGTATCGAGGAGACATTGAGAATGTTCAATATTGCTCAGGAAGACCATAATGTTGATGATGAAGACAGTGATAAATCGTTTAATTACAAGTCAAGTGATTATGGCGATAACAGTGACAATGATACTCAATTCAGGGAATTTGTGAGTGAGCATGAGAGTGATGAGAATGATGAAGGTGATGTAATAGCTTTCGCGGAAGCTGTTTTAGGTGAAGAAAGTGAAGTGGGGAAAGTGAGCGAGTGGGAGAGTTCAAGGTCAATCTCCAAGTTTCACTTGAGTGACACGACTCCAAGCCCTTCGCCAGATAAATCGCCTTTCAAGCTATGCTTTTATAAGAAGCAGGTACTTGAAAAGGCGGCCGCAGCAGCCAGGGAAGAAGCCAAAAGACTTGGTGAGGATGAGGCTGTGAGTGAGGGTGAGCGTGGTGACTCATCTCGCCCGCCGTTGTCTCCCTTATCTCCCCAAGCCACCCAAGATGACCCGGGTGCCCGCCATTGTTCCCCACCACCCCCACCACTGCCAAGGGTTGAGGACCCCCCACTTTCGGCCTATTTGTCTTCTGGGTCCCCCGACAGGAGACATACTGCTGCCGAAAAGGGGAAAGGTAGGAAATATGTGAAAAAAGGATAGCAAACTGCGGGCTTTGTTCGAGGCTCCCGCAGCGTCCAGCCCTGCCGGCCCCAGCCATGCACACCCACACCTTTCCCCACGGTCTTCCCCACCTCTCCAGCCATCAACATGTGTTCCTGACAAATTTTTTGAGCTCGCATCACAAATACCTGTGCCTAGTGACAGTGAAACATTGCTTTCTGTCGCAGGCAAAGGAGCCTAGAACCTCGGGGGGGATATAGCCTCACCTTCCACTCCTTCCCCACCTCGCCCCCCACCCGTACGCCGCCCACGCATCACTCGATTATGTGGAGGCACTGACGAGGAAGGGCACCTCACAGATGACTCTGGCCATGTCTATATAGGTCCACCGTCAGGGCAAGATGACCACTCTGACGACGACGACTACATGGACATGGACGACCCTCAACCCATCCGCTCCGCCCGGAGGCGTCGTGCTGTGGCCCACCCTGGCCGCCCTAGGGCGCGCGCCTCCAGAGTCGGCCGTGGGCGTGCTGGGCCACCACCTGCAGCTCCTCGTGGGCGTCGCCAAGACCCATTCTCCATTTTTCAGTGGGTAGACCTGGCTGACGGGGAAGATTACAACCCTGATGTGCCAGCTTTTGATGAGGTACAGGAGGGTTCAGCAATTACCCCCAATTTTCCCGCAGGCCCCAATGCTCCACCAAATGAGCTTTTTGAGGCCTTTTTTGATGAGGAGGTTATCGGATTGGTCATCAAGGAGACCAACAGCACCAATTCCAGGTCAACATGTTTGACAAGGTGACCAAGGGCCACATGAGGCAGTGGACCGAAGTGACTCATCACGAGTTCATGGTGTTCCTGTCACTCACCATGCTAATGCCTCATGTCAAGAAGCCTATAGGTTGCCTGACTATTGGATCACCAATGATCTCATATCCACCCCTGCCTTCGGGAAATATATGTCTCGCGACCGGTACCTTGACATCCTCGCAGCGCTCCATCTTGTCACCAACACCGACGTCCACCGCCCAGACAAGCTCTGGAAGATTAGGACGTTGTACGAGATGATGCGACAACGCTTCACTTCCTACTTCAAGCCCTTCCGCAAGGTCGTCATTGACGAGTCTCTTGTGCTGTTCCGGGGAAAGCTCAGCTTCCGGCAGTACATCCCCTCAAAGAGACATCGCTTTGGCATAAAATTCTTTGTGCTGTGCGACTGCCGAACTGGCTATGTCCTGGACTTCCTGGTCTACAGCGGGAAGGAAGGGGACGTGCTTGTGGACCCCGTCATTGGCTTTGGCAGAGCAGTGGTGCAAGCCATGATGGACCGCTATTTCCATAAGAATCACGTCCTCTACACGGACAATTACTACACATCCCCCAATCTCTCAAAGTACCTCCATCAGCGCAAGACGGGGACTGTAGGCACAGTACGAGGGAAAAGGAAGGGCATGCCACCTTTCCCTCCTAAGACCAAAAAAGGCGATGTGTTCCGGAAGAAGTCGGGGCCCATTCTGGCTATCCACTGGCACGACCAGCGGAAGGTCAACCTCCTGAGCACCATCCACAAGGGGGAAATGGTGGAGATGGGCAAGGTGGATCGCCGCACCCAGGCCAGGTTGACCAAGCCCGATGCTGTCCTGGACTACAACATCAATATGAGGCTGGTGGACAAGTCTGACATGCAGATAGGCTTCATTGACTGTCTGTGTACCTTATGCAGATGGTACAAAAAGTTCTTTCTGCACATGGTGGACATGTCAATTCTGAACGCTTACATCTACAAGCTTCGGAATGAGAACACACCCAGGAAGTTCAATAGCCTGCGGAGGTTCCAAAAGCAGGTGTTGAAGGAGCTCCTGGAGAAGTATGCTATGCCACAGAGGGCAGTGGCACATGCTGGGCCCGCCGCTACTAACCGCTTGCACTGTGCATATTACATGAATAAGCAGAGGCTCATTTCCCTGCCTCTCACACCAGCAGGAAGAAAGCAGCAGAAGCGGTGCCATGTCTGCTACAACACCAGGCTGAGGGCGAGGTCAGAGAAAAAGTCCACCATGGAGTGTGTGGAGTGCAAGGTGGCACTCTGTGCTGAAGGGTGCTTCTTTGATTACCACTCCAAGCAGGAGTTCTAATCATAGTGAAAGTACCAAAGACAGTGACAATATGTACAGTATATATAGACAAAAAGTTGAAGTAAAACAATTTATTGTAATACAAAAGTCATATGTATTATCAGAAAATTTATACAATTACAATAACACCATAATAATAAATGAAAGTGACACATAAATGTATATAATAAGTGACATTCATATGATTAGAACCTATAAAAATATATAAATAAGTGAAAAAAGACACAATAAATTGTATATAAAACGTTTTCAAAGCATATAACTAAGTGAAAGTGACACAAAACCTAATATTTGATGGCCAATGTATAATAAACACATGTGATAACGAATAATCAGTGCCTAATATAACAATAACCTACCTCAATTACTAATGAAAAAGTACCGTATCGAGTGAAAATGAGCATTATCAGTGACAGTGACACTCTCTAAAGCATATTTACCAAAGTGAAAGTGACACAAAACCTAATACTTGATGGCCAAAGTATAATAAACACCTGTGATAACGAATAATCTGTGCCTAATATAACAATATCCTACCTCAATTACTAATAAAAAGTACGGTATCGAGTGAAAATTAGCAATATTAGTGACAGTGACACCCTAATACACATACATTATTTAATTGGCCTCAAAATAACTATAAACATATCAAATAAACATCACATTGTCAATATCAACCACTAAAATCGTCTATGGGAGGCAAACACTCTGGCGCGACTAGCGGCTAGGTGCGTGGTAGCCGGGGCCGGGGCGACGCATCCGAACGCGGCAAGAATTTGCCGCCGAAAATCACTCTACTTCCTGCGCTCTCGCCATTCTGCAACCACTGGGGCTAGAGACCTCTACTCAACGCCGTTCTACAGAGGAAGGTTTGTGGAATATTTTAGTTGTTTTATTCATAACAATATATGCTCTATTTATTGAGTTACAGGTGAGTGAACATAGCCCAATAATCGGCAAAACACCCGGGACCACAGTACAGTCGCGAGCAAAGGCAGCCGGGGCTGGAGGGTTAAAATCGGCCTTTTGAGGCTAAAAATTGGTCAAAAATAAAAAACAAATTATACCGTTGGAATCGCAACTACGAGACGAATCCAAATATGTCATAATCTTGAGGAGTCAAAATCCGACTACAGTCAAGGATTTGCCAGGGCTTAACCTCTAACAAAAGGCAGATCCCTCTAACACAAGGCAGATTCATGTAACACAAGGCAGATCCCTGTAACACAAGGCAGATTCCTCTAACACAAGGCAGCTTCCTCTCACACAAAGCAGATCCCTCTAACACAAGACATATTCCTCTAACACAAGGCACATTCCTCTAACACAAGCAGATCCCTCACACAAGGCAGATCCCTCACACAAGGCAGATCCCTGTAACACAGGACAGATTCCCCTCACACAAGGCAGATTCCTCTCACACAAGGCAGATTCCTTTAACACAAGACAGAATCTTTTAACAGAAGACAGATTCCTCTAACACAAGGCAGATCCCTGTAACATAAGACAGATTACATATCAATATGACATTTATCACAGAAAAAGCAAACCAATTGCAAGTGAAATTTGGAGATAGAAATCTTAGTAAAATGTGTTAGATACCGCTATCATATAATTCTCTGTCTGATAAACGGTGTAAAAGAAAATGGATCTGCCAGAGAATTATAAGGTAACAATAATATTTTTGACTATCCTACAAATCGGTCTAAGTCCAAACAATGTATATATCCCTCTAACTCAAGGCAGATCCCTCTAACACAAGCCAAATTCCTCTAACACAAGGCAGATTCCTCTACCACAAGAAGGCAGATCCCTGTCACACAAGGCAGATCTCTCTAACACAAGGCAGATTCCTGTAACACAAGAAGGCAGATCCCTGTCACACAAGGCAGATCTCTAACACAAGGCAGATTCCTCTCACACAAGGCAGATTCCTTTAACACAAGACAGATTACATATCAATAACACATTTATCACAGAAAAAGCAAAACAATTGCAAGTGAAATTTGGAGATAGAAATCTTGGTAAAATGTTTTAATTACCACTATAATATCGTTCTCTGTCTGATACACACAGTGTAAAAGAAAATGGAGTTGCCCGAGAATTTTAGGGTAACAATAATGTTTTGTATTATCCTACATAACGGTCCCAGTCCAAAAATATATATATCCCTCTAACTCACGGCAGATTCCTCTAGCACAAGTCAGATTCCTTTTAAACAAGACAGATTCCTCTAACACGAGGCAGATTCCTCTCACACAAGGCAGATTCCTCTAACACAAGTCAGATTCCTCTAATACAAGGCAGATCCCAGTCACACAAGGCAGATCTCTCTAACACAAGACAGATTCCTCTAATACAAGGCAGATTCAATCTCTAACAAGGCAGATTCCTTTACCACAAGACAGATTCCTCTAACACAAGGCAGATTCCTCTCACATAAGGCAGATTCCTCTCACACAAGGCAGATCCTTCCAACACAAGGCAGTTCCCTCTAACACAAGTCAGATTCCTCTCACACAAGGCAGATTCCTCTTACACAAGGCAGATTCCTCTCACACAAGGCAGATCCCTCCCACACAAGGCAGATCCCTCCCACACAAGGCAGATCCCTCTTACACAAGACAGATTCCTTTCACACAAGGCAGATTCCTCTCACACAAGGCAGATCACTCCCACACAAGACAGATCCCTCTAACACAAGACAGATTCCTCTCACACAAGGCAGATTCCTCTCAGACAAGGCCGATTCCTCTAACACAAGAAGGCAGATCCCTGTCACACAAGGCAGATCTCTCTAACACAAGGCAGATTCCTCTCACACAACACAGATTCCTATAACACAAGGCAGATTCCTCTCACATAAGGCAGAATTTTCCCACACAAGGCAGATCCCTCTAACACAAGACAGATTCCTCTCACACAAGGCAGATTCCTCTCAGACAAGGCAGATTCCTCTAACACAAGAAGGCCGATCCCTGTCACACAAGGTAGATCTCTCTAACACAAGGCAGATTCCTCTCACACAAGGCAGATTCCTCTAACACAAGTCAGATTCCTCTAACACAAGGCAGATTCCTCTCACACAACACAGATTCCTATAACACAAGGCAGATTCTTCTAACACAAGGCAGATTCCTCTAACACAAGTCAGATTCCTCTAACACAAGGCAGATTCCTCCCACACAAGACAGATTCCTATAACACAAGGCAGATTCCTCTCCCACATGGCAGATCCCTCTAACACAAGGCAGATCCCTGCCACACAAGGCAGATCTCTGTAACAAAAGGCAGATTCCTCTAACACAAGGCAGATTCAATCTCTCACACAAGACAGATTCCTCTAACACAAGGCAGATCTCTCTAACACAAGGCAGATCTCTCTAACACAAGGCAGATCTCTCTAACACAAGGCAGATCTCTCTCACACAAGGCAGATTCCTCTCACACAAGACAGATTCCTCTCACAAATGGCAGATCCCTCCCACACAAGGCAGATCCCTCTAACACAAGACAGAATCCTATAACACAAGGCAGATCCCGCTAACACAAGGCAGATCCCTGCCACACAAGGCAGATCTCTCTAACAAAAGGCAGATTCCTCTAACACAAGGCAGATTCCTCTCACACAAGACAGATTCCTCTAACACAAGGCAGATTCCTCTCACAAATGGCAGATTCTTCCCACACAAAGCAGATCCCTCTACCACAAGACAGATTCCTATAACACAAGAGAGATTCCTATAACACAAGGCAGATTCCTCTCACACAAGGCAGATCCCTCTAACACAAGGCAGATCCCTGCCACACAAGGCAGATCTTTCTAACACAAGGCAGAGTCCACTAATACAAGGCAGATTCAATCTCTAACACAAGGCAGATTCCTGTCACACAAGACAGATTCCTGTAACACAAGGCAGATTCCACTCACACAAGGTGCAGATTCCTCTCACACAAGGCAGATCCCTCCCACACAAGGCAGATCCCTCTAACACAAGACAGATTCCTCTAACACAAGGTATATTCCTCTAACACAAGGCAAATTCCTATCACACAAGACAGATTCCTCTCACACAAGGCAGATTCCTCTAACACAAGAAGGCAGATCCCTGTCACACAAGGCAGATCTCTCTAACACAAGGCAGATTCCTCTCACACAACACAGATTCCTCTAACACAAGGCAGATTCCTCTCACACAAGGCAGAATTTTCCCACAAAAGGCAGATCCCTCTAACACAAGACAGATTCCTCTCACACAAGGCAGATTCCTCTCAGACAAGGCAGATTCCTCTCAGACAAGGCAGATTCCTATAACACAAGAAGGCCGATCCCTGTCACACAAGGTAGATCTCTCTAACACAAGGCAGATTCCTCTCACACAAGGCAGATTCCTCTAACACAAGTCAGATTCCTCTAACACAAGGCAGATTCCTCTCACACAAGACAGATTCCTATAACACAAGGCAGATTCCTCTCCCACATGGCAGATCCCTCTAACACAAGGCAGATCCCTGCCACAGAAGGCAGATCTCTCTAACAAAAGGCAGATTCCTCTAACACAAGGCAGATTCAATCTCTAACACAAGACAGATTCCTATCACACAAGACAGATTCCTCTAACACAAGGCAGATTCCTATCACAAATGGCAGATCCCTCCCACACAAGGCAGATCCCTCTAACACAAGACAGAATCCTATAACACAAGGCAGATTCCTCTCACACAAGGCAGATTCCTCTAACACAAGGCAGATCCCTGCCACACAAGGCAGATCTTTCTAACACAAGGCAGAGTCCTCTAACACAAGGCAGATTCAATCTCTAACACAAGGCAGATTCCTGTCACACAAGACAGATTCCTGTAACACAAGGCAGATTCCACTCACACAAGGCGCAGATTCCTCTCACACAAGGCAGATCCCTCTAACACAAGACAGATTCCTCTAACACAAGGTAGATTCCTCTAGCACATGGCAGATTCCTATCACACAAGGCAGATCCCTCCCACACAAGGCAGATCCCTCTAACACAAGAGAGATTCCTCTAACACAAGGTAGATTCCTCTAGCACATGGCAGATTCCTATCACACAAGGCAGATCCCTCCCACACAAGGCAGATCCCTCTAACACAAGAGAGATTCCTCTAACACAAGGTAGATTCCTCTAACACAAGGTAGGTTCCTCTAACACAAGGCAGATTCCTCTCACACAAGGCAGATCCCTCTATTATGCATTGCGTAACTTTGTGCACACATATCAAGTGATTATATCGGTACACATTTTAAGATTCCCCGTGTTAAGTCTCTCTCTCTCTCTCTCTCTCTCTCTCTCTCATGGTATGGAAAACTCCTTGTCGCTGATGGTAGGGCGCTCAACAGACTAATATCAACAGGTCACTCCAACCACTAACATGACTTAGATCACCTTATTAAGAGTTCTGTATATCATTGCCTCTACCTGCTACATTAGCGTTTTTAAACCATAGAAGCATGTATTATTATTCAATAAGAAACCCTTTGGTAAAATAGGTAGCAAATATTCAATTTGCATGCTTATATCATTCACAATACTTATTCATAATTATTAACAATACTACCTCCCCAAACATACAATAGCTTTCGCCAAAAATTTAGAATACATTCTTCCAACCCTAGCTCATCCCTGCTCCACCTTTACACCCCCAGGATTCCAGAGAATGGAAGGGGAAAACATATCTTTGATAAACACCATCCTATGTAGGGATGCAACTAGCGTGTTATTTTTATGGTGATGATAATGTCGGTGTTTTATGCTTGTATTATTTGGGTTTCATTTAACTGAAATCTAAGTCTATATGCATGTTCTGTAGTAGGTTTCATAATATATGAAACATAAACATCCAACACATTAAGCATTTATTGGCGTCTCGGTTGCAGCCCTACAAAGGATAACTTATTTAGTCGAACTTATAAATTTTAACCATTATACGACTAATCAGACAACAATTATTTGATTTTGTTAATACAACTACAACATTTCCATACTCGACTTCCGAAGGACTTCTAGGAATCAAAAGATTTATAATAATATTAGGCCTATCAATATAAATATATAACTACCTAATTACTCTCTTACAGCCTATGTCTATACTGTAGATATATATATATATATATATATATATATATATATATATATATATATATATATATATATATAAATCATGTGTGTGTGTTTTTTGTTCAGTTACCGCCAACACCGACACACTCACCTTTTCTGCCATGCCTAAACATTTGAGTAAGTTTAGGTTGTGTATTAATACTAACTGTAAGCTTCTTCATTTCATATCCATGTATTATCTTACATAATTCTGGAATGTCTACTAACCCTCCAGTAATGCAAATAATGAAGAAAATAGAATTTCCCGTTATTTCTCGTCTCACCCAATCACGTCCCGTCTTTCACACTCTATGGGATTTGAGGGATTCATTCATAAAACTACGTTGTTTACTACGGATGCAATGCCAGACACCTCCACACACCACAACATTTTTGCGCATGACTAAGTTGGCCAACTGTACATGAAAATATAGGTAGGTATGGCTAAAAAGAGAATTTAAAAGTATGGATATTATTTACATATAAATTACACTGTATACACCTATTCTTACATTCACACAATACATAATAATCACACAATACAACATAATAATACTTATCTATAGAGAAATAGTTATACAAGGCAAGACACAAACTCAGGGTGACCCATGATGAGGTCTAGGCGAAGCAGATGCTAGAGGTGAACTGACTTTCCTCAAATCCTAATTTTTATCGAGTCCTTTGTTATTAAAGTTATCGTACAGGACTGTAATACAACTACTCTCACTACAATCAAGCAACTTAACTCAAATAATAATAATATAGAATATTCATTAAAATATATAAATGAAGAGGAATAACTATTAAATCACAAATTCTATTAAGACTAATCATACGTCTGCCAGAGACGCACAAAATAGCAGGTGGGTTGGAAAGAGAGCGCTCTTGGCTCCAATATCTGTCGGCTTTCATGGCCTGGGCCAAAAGATGTCTGCCTATTACAGTACACCCTGGACACAATATGTTCCCCGATGTTATCATACTGCCTAAAGGCCTTCCTATGTACAAATAAATAGTTACATATACCCACTAATAATTAGTTAACTAGATCCCACCAGCAATTAGTTTAATTAAAGCGATACATAACAAGTGCGAATGAAGATGATGATTTTATGGGGTTTGAGGGTGATGATAATTTGATTTATTTGAGGGAGGAGACAGTAGAGAGTCCCCTGATGTAGAAGTGGTGAAGGAAGGTGAAATAGACCTTCCGAGTGTGCTTGAGCCAAGGCCTACCCCGCCGCCATCTTTGCTTGGTCAGCCTAGGCCTACCCCTGGAACTTCCCCTTCCCCCTTGCCTGCTTGTACGCCCTTGAAAGTGGGCAAATACTTTTATAAGAAAACATTGGTGAAAAGTGCAGCTAAAAAACCATGCAGGGCAGCAGAAGAAGCAAGGGAAGGCGATAAAAGTGATAGTGACAATGACGTCGACACTGGTCTAGCGACCACCCGCATTCCTTTGTCCAGACGCCCTCGGCTTCATCACTCCCTCAGGATGAGCAAAGGGCCTCTTCAAGTGGTAATAATGGTGCAGCATTGTCCTCCCACAGTGTGCCACAGCCCTCATCTCATCGAAGAGCGTTATTTGTGGCGGAGAAGCCCTCGGTCACGACCCCAACATTGCCCCAGATGACCTGACATCACCTGAGGAGGAGGAGGAAGAGGATGTGGAAGAAGAGGAGAGACCAACACGACGAGTTCTAGGGCGAGGTCGTGGGCGTGCGGCTCAGTCTGCCGACGCCGCTGCCGCTGCCCCTGAGTGTGTACCTGCGCGTCCGCGCTTATCAGAGTTGTTTGTCTGGACTGATGGGGCAGATTTCGAGCCAGATTGTCCTGCTTTTGACGAGGAGCAGATTGGCTCAGGGGTGACAGCAGCATATCCCTGTGGCCTAGATGCAACCCCCAGTGAGCTTTTTTGTGGCTTCTATGACAACAAGGTCATGGAATACCTGGTGGAGGAAACAAACAACCATCACAGCATCTGTTCCAACTTTTTTGGCAGGAAGACAAGTGCCAAGATGGTGGCATGGCGACCTGTCACTGTGCCAGAATTTTTTTTCTGGCACTGACAATGCTGATAACACACGTCAGGAAACATGCACCGGCCGATTACTGGACTACTGCCGACCTCATCACAACTCCATCATTCGAAAAATACATGTCCAGGGACAGGTATTTTGACATCCTGTCATATTTCCACCTGACCAACAACATGCATGTCCACCTTCCCGACCGGCTATGGATAATCAAGAAGCTGTATGACATGATACGTCATCGGTTTACCACCTACCTGATTCCATTCCAGAAGATGTGCCTCGATGAGTCTCTGGTCCTGTTCCGTGGGAGGCTGATTTACGACAGTACATCCCGTCGAAGAGACACCGTTTTGGCATCAAGCTCTTCGTTTGTGCTGGACTTTGTGGTGTACAGCGGCAGCGGTGGGGAAATAATTACAGACCCTGACATCGGCTTTGGGGGTGCCGTTGTACAGAAAATAATGGAGCAACACTTCCATAAGAACCACATCCTGTACACGGATAATTATTATACGTCGCCCATCCTGACCAAGTACCTCCATGACCGCTAGACCGGAACTGTCAGCACAGTCAAGGCAAAGAGGAAGGGCATGCCAGAGTACCTGACCAAGACCAAGAAGATGGAGGTCTTCCACAAGAAGAATGGCCCCATCCTTTCTATCCATTGGCATGACCAGCGGAAGGTCAACCTACTCACCACATGCCATAAGGCAGAGATGGATGCCACAGGGAAGGTGGACAGGAAGACCAAACACCCCGTCCAGAAACCAGCTCATAGATAAGTCCGATATGCAGATGGGCTTCATCGACTGCCTGCGAACATCCTGCAGGTGGTACAACAAGTTTGTTCTGCATACGGTAGATATGTGGGCACTCAATGCCTACAATATCTACCGACTGAATACTCCCGGAGCCAAGAAATACAAGTCCCTGCACAATTTCCACAAACAGGTGATACTTAAGCTCCTGGGAAAACATGCTACAGCCGTAAGACCGCTACAAGGACCAGGCTGGCTGGACTGCACAGTATGTGCCGACTACTTCAGGAAGCACCAGCTCCACCCCTTTCTTCCCAAAGTACCAGGTGGTAATGCTAGGAGTCAGAAGAGGTGCCATGTGTGTAGCAAATCAACTAGCAGACCCCGTAAAGCCACACAAACCACATGGGAATGCCTCGAGTGTGAAGTGGCACTGTGCACTGGAGTTGCTCAACCAGTTTTACACTCTAGTGCAATATGGAAGTGCCTGTGACAATGACAGTGAAAGTGACACTAAAATGTAGGCTAATTATAATATAAAATAATGAATAAAAGTGAGAGACACAAATAACTAATAATAACAATATGAACAAGTGAAAGTGACACTAAAATCTATATTATAGCTTACCTAACAATAAATAAAAGTGCAAATTACACTATCAATTATCCTAGTCCAGTGAAAGTGACACTATAAATAATAATAAAACTAAGTGAAAGAGACACAAATAACTAATAAAAGTGCCTTCATAACAAGATGAACAAGTGAAAGTGACACTAAATATTATAGCTTACCTAACAATAAATAAAAGTTAAAATTACGCTAGCAGTTATCATAGTCCAGTGAAAGTGACACTGAGAATATAATAACAATAAAAGTACAATTGAGACACACAAATAACTTCATATAAATAACTTTATTGAGTGAAAATAACATAATAATGATAATAAATGGCAGATTAAACAATAAAAACACTCAAATCGCTTCCTGGCATAATTGCGGGTGGGGCGACGAGTGCAGTAGTGCGTCGTAGCCAGGGCCGCAGTTGAGCGTTCGGACGCGTCTAGGTAAATACGCACCAAAAGTTTCCTCCACTAAAATCACCATCTCTCCTGAACCAGTTGCGCTAGAGAGCTCTATTCAACTCCAGTCTACACAATAAGTAAGGACTACATCTTGATATATGTTTAAATATTGGTGCTATTGTATTAACGGAGATAGGTTTATGTTTACGTGTGTTGATTTTCAGCAAGATCACCCGGATACGAGCGCTGTCATTTACAAAGTTGCCCGGGCAAGGAAGGTTAAATATTGTTTATGTGATTTTATGTATACAGTATATGTTTATGTATACAGTATATGTTTATGTATACAGTATATGTTTATGTATACAGTATATGTTTATGTATACAGTATATGTTTATGTATACAGTATATGTTTATATTTTATGTATACAGTATATGTTTATATTTTATGTATACAGTATATGTTTATATTTTATGTATACAGTATATGTTTATATTTTGCATTGTTTATTTATTCTTGTTTTGTTTATTTATATATTGATTTTATTTATATATTTTGTTTGTTCATCTGTACTTAATTGTGTTTGTTGTTTGACTGAATGATTGATGTATTTATTTAGTATTATTATTTTATATTTTATTTATTCATTTATTTATTTAGGCCCTATTCATTTTTATTATTATTATTATTTTTTTTTACTTTTTTTTTTTTTTTTTTATTAGTTTTTAATTTTAGTTTTCTATAATTGTATTTGTATTTTATCCCTATTCATTTTTACTTTGTATTATACATATATACAGTAGATTTGTTTGTTATATATATTATTATTATTATTATTATTATTATTATTATTATATTCACTGTGACGAGGGGAATCCCAGTGTGTCTAATTGACCAATAACTTGCGAGTTCCCTCGCGTCGGCCATTTTCTGTGATCCTGGATCGGCCCGGGAAAGTTATTCATTCATCTTAGATTATAAGATGTGGTATTTTTGTTGGAGACAGTATACAAACGTAACACATATACAGATTGTAAAAGGGATATTTGTTTTATATTTACTTATTTATTCATTCATTAATTTATTAATTCATTCCACTGATGCTCCTTGTTTTGTTGGAGACAGATATTATACAAATTATACAAATTCTTATTTACAGGGACAGATACTAGGGACGAATTAATTGTAATTGGTATGATTTATCGTAGAGGAGTCTCACGGAACTTGTCCTGCAAGGCTCTCTCTCGCTCGACCTCACTGACCAATGACGTGCATGTATTCACGCGTCAGCCATTTTGTGTGACCCTGACTCTGATTGGAGAATTTCCGACACACGTATATTTTCAGCTTGGCTAGCTCTCTATATTTTCTAGTGCCTTATATCTTATTGCTTTCATCATTCATACATTTCTTTCTAAATATTCATTCACCTTATATTATAACATATTATATTTGTCGGAGACGGTACAAAGCGTAAATATATACAGTGGACAAGGGAAATTTTTATTGTTTTATGTATTTTTGCGTATTTATACATTTCATTTAATCATATATTCCACTGTTGTTCATTATTTTTGTTGGAGACAGTATACACGTATGTATTATTCACATTGTTATTTACAGGGACAGATACAAGGGACAATTTTATTTTTTATTCATTATAAGTGTTATGAGTCTGTTCTCAGACTCTCCCATTGATTCAATATATCTTATTTCATTAGTACTTAAAGTATGATATTTTTTTTGGAGACAGTACATACATAACACATTTCATGATATATACTGTACAGGGACATTTAATAATGTTCATATATACATGAATATAATTACAAGGGACAATTGTGTATGTGTTTTATTTTATTTTTATGTTTGTGTGTTAAAGTTATTCTTAGTGTATTCATTCGTTCATTCTTCCTCACATTCATTCTATCATTCGTTGTGTATACTTACACACTCAATATTACTGGATTGTTTATTTATTTTTTATTTTTATTTTTTTTATTTTTTATTTTTTCTATATTCCAACTACTCCCTCTCGGGCATAGGCTGAGAGCCTGTACATTCCACCGCTCAACACGGTGAAGCCTGTGAGGTCTTGTTCCAGTCTGGGGAGTGAGACATGTGAAGCATCCATCATGGCTCGAAGCAGCTCCATCTCTGGAGCGGCCGGTTGCTTCGCTCAAGTGCTTCACCATCTGACCCTCCAGACTCAGACCCTCACTCTCAGAATGCCACCGTATTAGTTGATAATTAATGATTTTGTTAGTTTGTTAGCGACTTTCTGTTTTCTTTCTGATTCTATATTACAGACTTCCTTAAAGACTTGGGGATACCGAAAAGCGCTCAAACTCACTGTTTACCGATTTAGTGTCACTTGTGCAATATTGTTGCACGGCAACCAGAGTTCATACAGACATGATTCAGGCATCATTGGAAAGGTCTATTCATCTGCTTTCAGGGATATATAATTGACATACGTTCTAGCTCTAGTTTATAAATGAAAATGTGCAGAGAATCAAGGTTACTTTCAGTCCAAAACCCCCGTATGATACAGTGGTGACCAAGCAATTGGAATATGACAGGTGCAGCAGTCATTGCGTTAACACGTTGTTGTTGTTGTTTTTGTTGTTCCCTAAGCTGCCTGGCCGAACAGCCCCGAGTCCCTGAGAAAGGCCATGGCCACGATCGGGCTTTCCCACAGAGCTCTCATTGAGTGTAGATTGTGTTGTTGGCGCAAGTGGTTGTGTGAAATGCAGTCTTCTATGATGTGTTTAATGGTATGGGGTGCTGTGTTACATCCCAGGCAGGCGTCGACAACGGAGTCATCCAGTCTCTTCTGATAGCTCAGGAGAGCTGGATGGTGTCCGCATCTCAGCCTGGCCAGGTGGACTCTGTCCTCGCGAGGAAGGGAGGATTCGGAAGGATGGATTTCGGGAGGTCGTGCATGCAGCTGCGTGTTGTCTGTGAGTGAGTGGATGGATCGGTGAGAGATATGAGTATGGATGTGCTTCTGGAAGTTGGTTCGGGGTGGGCAGGGAGGGAGAGAGGACAATAATTGTGTGTGATACCGTGTGCTGGGTGTTGTTTTGATATTTCTTGGTGTCTGTGGGTGTGTTGCCATGTAGTTTAGTGGGTGGTCTTGGTTCGTGGAGGCTGCTGCCAGGAATTGAGTGCCTCTCATGTCCAGATGGTCTTTGACTTTGAGGATTTTGGTTTCTTGATGTAGGTGATCTGTGGGTGCAGTAGCTGTGCAGCCTGTAATGATCTTCAGGGCTTTGTTTTGAATAGTCTGTAAGGTCTTATGATGTGTTTCAGCTAGGTTAGAAGCCCAGACTGGGCTTGCGTATTCCATCACTGATCTTATGTATTGTTTATATACTGTGGTGGTAGTTTCTTTGTTGTGTCCAAATTTTGTGTGAGCAAGTGACCTGAGGGCGTTAAGTCTGGGTGTCAGTTTCTTTTTAATGTTTGTGGTGTGCTGTTTGAATGTCATATGAGTATCATATGTTACTCCTAGGATTTTGGGTGTGTGTGTATGTGTTAGGGGTGTGTTGTTTATGGTGAGTTGAGGGATGTATTCGTGTTCTCCTGTCCAACTTGTGAGCAGGGTTGCGGTGGATTTGGCTGGGGCTAGATTAAGTCTGTTTGTAGTGCACCAGCCATGTAGTGTGTTGAGATAGGGTTGAAGGAGATCTGTTGCTCTTTTTGGGTCATGGTGTGTGCATGTGAGTGTTATGTCATCTGCATAGGAGGCTAAGTTTATTTGGGGCGTATTGGGTGTAGTTATATCGTGCATGTACAGATTGAAGAGTGCGGGCGATAGGACGGATCCTTGTGGGACTCCGTTTGGAAAGTTTCTGATTTTAGATGACTGACCGGCAAAAGATACGTGTGCACATCTGCCTGCTAGGAAGTTGGCCAGCCACCGTTTTGTGTTGTTGTGCATGTTTGTGTTGTAGATTTTGTTTGTTAGGTTGTGGCGGGGGATGGCATCGAAGGCTTTACTAATGTCGAGTGTGGCTAATAGTGATCTGTGTGGTGGTCTAGCTGAATTGATGCCGTCGAAAGCTCTTTGTGTAAGGTCTGTGAGAAGAGTGTTTGTGGAGTGCAGTGGCCTAAAGCCATGTTGTGTTGGAGCTAGGGGTAGGTCAGGTGTAATTAGTTGTAATACTAGGCGTTCCATGACTTTGGAGGGGGAGCAAAGGAGTGTGATGGGGCGGTGCGAGGAGGGTAGCGTGGGGTCTTTGTTGGGTTTGGGGAATGTGATGATGATACCATGCTTCCAAATGTCTGGTATTGTGTTGTGTGAATAGCTGTAGTTTGATATGTTAGTGAGTGCTTGGATGCCTTGTGGTCCCAGGTGTCTGAGGTGTATGTTGCTTATGTTGTCTAGGCCACAGGCGGGTGAGTGCTTGAGATTGTTGATGATATGCTTTGTCTGGTGATTGGTGAAGGGTGTATAGTCAGGGTCTGTGGGGAATTGTCTCTTACGTCGGATGACACGTCGGTCGTCTTTGTGAGGTTTTAGGTGGCTGACATGTGAAAAGTGATTGATGAGAGTGTTTGCTTGTTGTTTACATGAAGGAGTAGAGTCTGTTGTTGTGATTGCAGCATGTGATTGTGTTGTGTTGCTGTTGGAAAGTGTGATGCTGTTTAGTGTTTTGTATAGTTTTTTGGGGTTTGTTTTGTGATCAAGTGTTTGTAGGAAGTTATTCCAATTTAGTTTTTGTTGTTCTTGTATTTTGTTGTTAGTTTGGGTGTTGAGTGCTTGAATTTGTTGTGTGATGTCTTGTGTGTGGGGTGCTGGGGAGTGTTTCAGTATGTCGCGTTGTCTGATGAGGTTTTGAATTTCTGGTGTGAAGTTGGGGTTGTGTCTTTTCTGTTACCTCTTGGAATGTGTTTCTTGTCAGCGTTTTGGATAGTTTTATTGAGTATGTGTACAGCATTGTTGATGTTAGTGATGGGTGTACTGTTTAGAGTTGTGAAGTGTTGTTCTATCTCATTTGTGAATGCTTCCCAGTTAGCTCTTTTATAATTGGTGTATGTGTGTTTGTGGCTAGCTGGGGTGAGTCTGGTTTTGGTGGTGATAATGATCGGGAGGTGGTCAGAGCCTAAGGTTCTGACCACCCTCCAGGATGTTGTGGGGGCGAGTTCTGGGGAGCAAAAGGTGATGTCTGGAGATGATGGGTTATAGAGGGCTTGGTGAGGAATATGGGTATGTTGATGGATGTCGTTAAGGATGATGAGGTTATCGGTTTGGTTTTGTAGTACCAGCCCTCTGTCTGTGTCGGGGTTGTCGACAAACCAGGCCGACGTCTTGGCGTTGAAGTCACCACCCAGGATGATGTGTGGGGTGTGTGTGTAGGGTGTTTGTGATGTGTTGTAAGTGTGGTCTGTATTCATTTGGTACTGTAGGGGATGTTTGGGGAGGGATGTATGTGTTTATGATGGTTATGTTGGAGTTGTTGCCAGTGCGTATTTTAATTGACTGTATTTCTGTTGTGTTATCATTCGGGGGGAGGAGTGATTTGGTTTGTACACTGGTTACTATGTATGATATTTCTTTGTGTACCAGGGTGATGAGTCCACCGCCCCCGCCGACAGCCCGGTCTTGTCTGATGGTGGTGAAATTATGAAATGTGGGTGTTTTTTGTGTTGTGCGGAGTTTTGTTTCTTGTAAGATGGCAATGTGTATGTTGTGTTGTTTGATGAAGTGTGAGAGTTCGTGTTTCTTTGTGTTGATGCCATCTATGTTCAGTTGAAGAATGTTAATGTTATGTGCACGATGTATGTTGGGTGCTGCTGCACGAGGATGGGGTGGGGGTGGGGGTGAGGGGGGGGTGGGGGGTGGGGGTGAGGGAGGGGCTGGGGGTTGGGATGGGTGAGGTGGGGATGGGGATTGGGGAGCAGGAGATGGGGGTTGCAATGGATTAGGATGGGGTGTGGTGTGTTGAGTTGAGGATGTGGATGGTATGGGAAGGTTAGGTGGGTTAGGGAGGAGAGGTGGACGGGTTTTAGGGGGGGGAGTGGATGATATGGGAAGGTTAGGGGGGTTGGGGAGGAGAGGTGGACGGGTTTTAGGTGAGGGATTTGACTGGGAGAGGGAGGGCATGAGGAACAAGTCCAGGTGTTTGTGTAGTGTTTCTTGGAGGCAAGTGTTGTGCAGGTGAAATGGGTCCAGTTCCTGCATGAATTGCAGAGAACTGAACCCTTAGTATGGCGACTCGAAGTGATGGGTTTTGAGCAAGTTGGACATATGTATGTGAACGTGGGTCCTGGGTTGCTCTCAATGTCTCCGGCTAGAAGAAGTCTTCGAGAAATGACAGCCGGAGAGTCATTTCTCGGTGTAGGAAAAACTGTGTGATGTGTGTGTGTGGTGTGAGAGGTGTGGAAATTCCCGGCGCGACCGAAGCCGCTCCAAGGACCCGTGCCCCCAGGGAGGGGGCAGGGGATGGTTGTGACGTTAACACGTTCTCCTCATTAGTTTCCCGATTTGAAGATCTTTTAGCCCATTTCTTTGTCAATATTAAAACCTTTTGCGCCATTTAGGTGTCAATATTTTTCCTGTCGAGCGATAGCGAAGCTTTAATTTATTTGGAACCGGCCTTTGGACCGGTCTTTTACCTAAAAATGTACATATTTTTCTCGAAGAGGATTCTTTGTGGCATTTTCAAATAAAGCTTGATGGAGTGCTAGGATTGCAAACTAAAATAACAAATAAATACTTCAAAACGTATCAGAATTAATGAACACTACTGTACATGTTGGCAACCGTGCTTAGACCCTTCACAACACACTAATCAGACACACTATATATTTTTCCCTCAATTTCTAAGAGCAGTTGTAGTCTGGCAGCTTCAAATTATCAGTTCCATACACACATAATATGTGAGAGAAAGAGATATCTTTCACCCATATGCCTAATTAATGAATAGCCATGCTTCTCATTAATTCCGAGAGGTTTGTGTTGATCATTTCATCTTCATCCCTTGGATACAGCACAGTTACGTTCAGAATTTTTTTAAGAGCCCCTTGTTACGAACTGGCACTCGGGTACACAAGGGCTCTCAATCAGGACTCGAATACGGCTCGCTGCCACAACGGAAACACACGATCCCAACCCCTGAGTATTGCCAGCCGAACAAAAAACACCAATACCCTCCAGAGTTCAATCTGCTATAACGGGGTATACAAGAACTCGGTACTAGTGTTCAACAACAGACTAATAAAGAGACAGGAATTATCTAGTCTGGTCAACAATCAAACAATGAAGTAAAAATAACAACACCAAAGAATAGTGTTGGCCGAAGCCGAAGTAATCCACCCTTGACTAAGAACTTAAGAAGTCCTCCACCCTCTACTTCGGATCGGCACTATTACGTTATGTTAATTAATAGGCCTTAAGCATCGAGCAAGGAATCCTCTGAAAAAAGTTAGATGCTTCTCGGATGCTCGTAAGAAGTACGTATCGGATTTTGAACAGTAATTTAATAAACAAAAACACTGGCAATTAAATACTATTAAAGGCTTAAATTGGCATAAGAATAATTAAAAGAATATGCAATAGTAAATGGCAAACATTAAAAAGAAGTACTCCGCAAATGCAACGGCAATAGCCTACTCGGATTGTGCTCGTGGGCCACTAATCACTAAAGTAGCCAAGCTTGCAACACATGAAATCAATAGTGCATAAACAATATCATACATAAGGAAACCTTCAATACTATTCTGTATCTACTAATCGAGTAAAGTCTAGCTGGGGTACTGTGGGCAAAAGGTAGCAGTGACTGAGCAAAAACGGCTCGTAGCCTAGCGAAGTCCTCACAACTGTTTAAAGTATTACGTTAAAACTAACAAGTGCACTTTGAGAAATCCAGATCCCTTGTATCTGGTTTTCTCCCGGCTCCTTGACAAAGTAAAAACAAACTGTTAATAAAATACAGGGTGGTTAGGCTCTTGCCCTCACGCACTGTAAATTATTAACTCAACACAGTCAGCCGCGAAGACAACCTAGGCTTCACTGAACCGAAACGAGTATGCAGGTTTATCGCTTAACCACTGCATCAAACAACAACTCGTAACACAGAAAAGCCTTACCCCAGTCTAGCATTACCTAGACCAGCAGAAAACAGGAATAATAATAATAACACACAGGGAAATGCATATACAAGTGCAACAAACATAAATCAATCCTATTCTAAGTTAACCCTTCCAAAATAGGCTATCTAATAGGCAAGTATCTCGTGAGAACTCAAGCGATAATACGTTGGCTGACTAGCTCTGCACCAACGGGACCATGGAAGTTAAACAGGCAGGGAAAAGAGGAGATAAGAATGTAAGGTAGTAGAGAAAGTTCCCATCAGTCAGAAGAATATATATAGTTAGCAAGGGAAATGAGAAGTCGCTCTGCCTAATGAGTTCTGATGAAAAAATGGATAGACTTCCCTTTTTATACCCGGCCCTCTAGTGAGCCCAACGTGAACTACTAAGGACCGCCCACTGACAACCATTACATAATTTCTCTCTCTCCTCTGGGATAGACAAAGGCTCCCCTAGCACTGAGGGGGGGGGGGGGGAGTGCTAGTGAGTTAGGCCCACCTCCCGCCTGGCGCACCCACTGACCCCCAACTGTGGCTGTTTCTCTTCCCATCATTACAAATAAGTTTTACACACAATACTTATAACTAATGATATAAAATAGAACTCGTTGACTCAGATGAAAACAAAATACATATTCATAATACTTATAGTACAACGGCTCACATGAACTAAGTTAGGAAACTCTACATAGACTACAGCCAAAGTTCCTGCCCTGACGATCCTAGCGAGAGTGGGGCATGACTAGGCGTTCTGTACAGCATGCTCACACTGGACATGCGTCACACCTCCCCCAAGATTTTACTTGCTCAACCCTGAGCTAAAATCTGACAAACACAGAACCCCATCAAGCCCCTCACACCCAGCGACCGCATGGCACTAAAACAAAGCTGAGTTTATCACCAAAACACATCTTATTATTAAAAAAAAAAAAAAATCACATTTTTATAACTCCTCCCAACAATAGCAAAAAGACACAATATCATGCTCCCAGAGCGACCTTACAGCAGCTCAGCCGTTTGATAGTTCGTGGACTACTCAAACTCTATAGGCTACGACAAACTTATACGATTACCTATATCAAAAGAAAGAGTTTTTTATATGATTTTTATATTTTAATATGTTTTTCCCGGCTGCACTATAAGGGCAGCCTATTTTCCTCCACTCAAACCCACACACCTGTGATAGCCTACAACTGATCATCCACCCTTGATAAACAATCCGCGATCACATTGTCACATCCAGCAATATGACGGATGTCCAGGTTATACTCCTGCAACATCAAAGACCACCTGGTCAGTCTCATATTGCGATTGTGAAATTGATTCAGGAATCTCAAAGGGTGATGATCAGTGTAGGTAACCACGACTGGGCCATAGGCTGGAACATACACCTCGAAGTGCCTGAGCGACAGCACAATCGCCAGTAATTCCTTTTCTATTGTAGAATAGTTCTTTTGTGCAGCATTGAACTTCTTAGAAAAGAAACTTACTGGGTGTTCCACACCTTCATTGTCTGTCTGTAGCAAGACGGCACCAGCCCATACACCACTAGCATCTGTTGCCAGCTGAAAAGGCCTGTTAAAGTCTGGGGCCCTGAGTATCGGGTGAGTACATAGCAAATGTTTCGCCAAAGTGAAAGCCTTTTCACACTCAGGTGCCCACAACCAACTTTATGTCTTTAGATAACAAATCTGTGAGAGGTGCCAACACCGTTGAGTAACCTTTTATGAAGCGTCTGTAGTAGCCTATCATACCCAAGAATCTCATAATCTGCTTCTTGGTTGTTGGGTGTGGAAATTTATTGATAGCCTGTACCTTGTTCTGAGGAGGGCACACCTGTCCCCTTCCCACTACAAACCCAAGGTACTGCACAGTGGCTTTTACGAAGTCACACTTTGCCAAATTTACTACCAGACCTGCTTCACTAAGTTTCCGGAACAAGGTCTCAAGGTGCTCACAATGGCTTTCAAAGTCGTCATCATAAATGATTACATCGTCCAAATATACGGTGCAATTTGGAATATCCTTTACAATTTCATTCATCAGGTTCTGAAACTTTGCTGGTGCATTCTTAACACCTTAAGAGCGGCCTATGCGGTTTATTTATATGTACCGCCCAGCGGGGTGTTTTTAGCCAAAATAGGGCTGTTTACGTGATCATTTTCATGCCTAAATAAGACCCAGAACGTAAAACAAGTATCTATCCCTGAAAGGGCATAAACAGAGCTTTCGAATGACACCATAACGATCCTTTTATGATGGCTAGTTTTCTTGCAATAACCGTGCAACGCGAGTGCAAAAAGTATGTAATTAGCCACTTTCCCGATACAATTCCTTATATAGCGAGTGAGAGAGGGAGGAGGGAGCTGGGATTCGTGTCAGTATGTTCGCCGCGGTGGTCTGGAGCAGTCATACGCTCGCTACTCTCCTGCCACCACTTGTCTCTCTCTCTCAGCAACATTACGTGCTGAAATTGCCACTCGACCTATGTCGAGCGCCGCCACATAGTCCAGCTTTATTTAACTCGACTTATGTTGCTCGCCGCTAATTAAGGGTTAAGTCTGTAAGGCATAACATTGCACCGGTAGGTACTCCCGTCCACAACAAAACCACATACCTCTTTAGCACGCTCGGACAAAGGTACTTGCCAGTAACCTTTTACTAAATCTACTTTAGACAAAAAACGAGCATTACCAATTTTGTCAACACTATCATCAACCCGAGGAAGAGGATATGGGTTAGTTGGAGTCAAACCGTTTAACCTACGGAAATCAATACAAAAGCGTACCTTGCCATCTGGCTTAGGCTGCAGTGTTACGGGGGAAGTCCACTTAACTGTGCCTTTCTCTATCAACCCTCTACCGAGCATATACTCCAACTCATCCCTCAGAGCTGGTAGTTTTATGGGGGGCACACGGTACGGGATTGACTTAAAGGGTAGATGGTCCCCCACGTCAACATCATGCATAGCCTGAGTAGTGAGGCCTGGGTGTTCAGCAAATACAGTGGGGTATGAACCGAACAACTGACGGATAGCATCAAACTGCGGCTCAGGCAAATGAGCTACAGCCTCGTCAGCCCTTAGGCTCGAGTTCCCCGCCCACTGATCCGCTGAAACATGTTGATCCCAGCTATCCTCCTCTGAACCTTGACTGTCCCCCTCTCCTTCTCCACCACGGCCGCAACAAGCCAACACAGGGACAGTGAGAGGCTCAGAGGGGCGCCTCACATACTCTTTAATAAGGTTCACGTGACATAACTGGTTCTTTTTCCTCCTGTCTGGAGTGGCAACAAGGTAATCTAAGTCTGAAAATTTGTCTACAATTTTATAAGGTCCAGTGTACTTCGCAGAGAGGGGATTACCAACCAAAGGCAACAAAATTAATACCTCTTGTCCTACAGTGAACTTCCGGAGCCTCACTTTGCGATCATACCTGTCCTTCATCAAAGCTTGTGATTCTGTCAAATTTCTACCTGCCATCTCCAGACTCTTAAGCATGCGCTCACGGCTTTCAAGCACATACTTTAATAATGGACAAGGCTGCACAGTCCCCTCCCAAATTTCTTTCAGCATGTTAAGGGGCCCCTGACACGGTGTCCAAAAATCAGCTCGTTTGGACTAAATCCCAGGCTCTCACCAGGTACCTCCCGAGCAGCAAACAGCACATAAGGCAATCCAAGTTCCCAATCCATACCGTTGTCAGCACAATAACACCTGAGCATGCTTTTAAGTGTAGCATGCCACCGCTCAAGCACCCCTTGACTCTCAGGGTGATACGCTGACGATACTACTGCTCGTATCCCATGCTGTTGCATTGTTTGCTTGAACATGTTGGAGGTGAAATTAGATCCCTGATCAGACTGAATCTCCTCCGGGTACCCGTACCTTGAGAAGTACCACAACAAGTTACTGACTACCGTATTAGCCATTCCATTTTTCATAGGGTATGCATCGGGGTATCTAGTGGCAACATCCATTATGGTTAACAAAAATTTATTTCCAGCCTTAGTGGGAGGGAGTGGACCAACCATGTCAACAATAATTTTACTAAAGGGTGGCCCAATCACAGGAATAGGGTGTAACGGAGCCTAAGGAATAACTTGGTTCGGTTTCCCGACACGTTGACAAATATCACATGAGTTTATCCATGACTGCACATGAGACTTCATCCCCGGCCACCAAAACAATTTCCCCAAAGCCGCCACCGTTTTCTTGGCACCCAAATGTCCTGATAATGGAGAATCATGAGCCAACCTAAGCAAACTTTCCCTGCAACCCTCTGGCACGACCAGCTGGTCAACTGTACCTGATCCGCCCTCCCAGTTCCTTTTAGGATCTTGATATCGGTGGTGTAAAATTCCATTAAAGAAAAAAAAATCCCCTGCCTTTGCATCCCTATCTTCTTCTAACTCCACAGCCCCATTGGTACACTGCAAAACCTCTGGATCCTCTAATTGCAACTTTCGAATGTCTGTGGGAGCCAACATGTCTAACTGCTTGGTCAACAACTCATGCCCTCCCCCAACATCCAACTTAGACATCCGGTTTTCTCGCTGCAGGTAACGGTGCTGTCTCTGAGTCTCTGCCTCCTCCACTACCTTATCAACTGTCTTAGGCACTGGAGTTACAACAGACTCGGTCAAAGGTCCTGCTATTGGGTCTTTTGGGAGAGCCACTGGTTCTAAACTCTTCAAACTTTTCCCAGCCTTCCGCTTCTCCTTAATTCCCTTCCTCCGTTGTTCTGTGGCCTGGGAAATAGGCTGTGATACCTTAAATGCTTGGGAACGAGTTACCACACATGCCATCTGTTGGTGTTGACAACTCACTACCCACTCTTGTTCCTCCCTACTCACGTCGGCCGGCCTCTCGGCAACGACTAAGGGTGGAACGTCTAAAGTAGGCACCGCAAAGTCGTTGCCGAGAAGAAGGTCGACGCCCTCCACTGGCAATTTCTCAACGATCCCAACATCTAAGTCCTTAATCACACCATCAACTTCCAGCTCCACACGAACCAACGGGTATGACCTGGTCGCATTAATACCCTGAACAACAACCACCCGTGCCGCATTAATTGGTCGCCCCGTGAAATTCTTCAAAAGTGTCTGTGAAGCTCCAGTATCACGCAAAACTTCCACCTTATGCTGGCAACCCGCCCAACTTACCCTACCGGTCCCTCTATGGGCGCAAAAGACATCACGGACAGGGGACGAGCCTTCCTGAGTCTTATACATAGCCTGTGACCCTGCCGCTGGCAAACTACCCTGGGTAAATCCAGACGACATTTCAGCCACACCTATGCTGCGCACCAAAGACACGGCTGCAGCTGGCGGCTTACTAGGACAAGATTTTGCATAATGCCCCTTCTTTCTACAATGAAAACATTCCACTTCTCCTATCGGTCTCTTCTGATAAGGGGCGGAGTTCTGACCCTTCTGTAATGGGACGGCTGTAGTCTTTGGTTCAGTCCTGGTATCTTGGCTTTTAAACTGAGGTTTATATCTATAGTGATTGTCCTGAGCTCGAGGGTTTGGAGTATCTCGCCCCTTGGGAACTGCATCAACACGCTTTACAGATTCACATCCCCTGATTAGCGACAACTGAGGTCAGCCATCTCAGCTGCCTCTTGAAGAGTTCTTGGGTTCTTTTCTTTAATAGTTAAAGTCATTTCTGCACCAGTACACTTATAAAACTGCTCGAGCAGAAACAGCTCAGTCAACTGTTCTGCCGTCTCAGCTTTCTCAGAACGTGTCCAGTTTTTAAGTGCATCTTTTAAGTCCCGGGCATGTTCAAGAAAGGTCGCCTCCCTAGTCTTTGTAACACCCGGAAACTTCAATCGATATGTTTCCGGTTGCAACTCGTATGCCCGTAGGACAGCTCTCTTCAATTCTGGGTAGTCAATGCAAGACTCTAAAGGCAGTGCATCATAAGCCTTCAGACCCTTACCTGTAAGTCTTGAGGAGACTAGAGCTGTCCACTTCTCTTCAGGCCAATTATGCTCCCTACACTTCTTCTCAAAACGATTAAAAAATTCTGTGACTTCAGTTTCACTAAATACCGGCACCAATTTGACTAATTGGGCCAAGGACTGTTCTCTTACTTGGCCCTCACGGCCCATCCGAGTCCCTGTCGACTCTGCACGAGTCTTATCTAAATCTAATTTAGCACAATATTTCTCTGAGTCGTACCTAAGCTCAGCCTCATGCCTCCTGGTCTCATCCTCTTGCCTCCTAACCTCAATCTCATGCCTCCTAGTCTCATTCTCCTGCTTCCTAGCCTCAATCTTAGCAAGCTCAAGTCTAAATACCATATCTGGAGACAGGCAGGAAGAGGGAGCTGCCACTTCTGAAGGAGGGGGGGCAAAAACTGGGGAACCACCATGTGCACCACCCGAGGGCACTCCAATCTGCCAATTCTCATCCCTCTGTGGGAGAGTGCTAACCTCCGGTAACTGAGTGGATGGCACTGTGGGAGTTGAGTGAGAGGGGATCTGGGGAGGAACCCCCCCAAAAGCCCTCTCCTCCGAAACCCCATGTCGCCCACGCAACACCCAGGAAACCAGCTCCCCCTTGGACATCCCTACTACATTGGAAATGCCCAAAACCTTGGCTATCAGGTGCAAGCCACAAACATCCACCCCAGTCAGCCTCTCCTCCGTCACGTGGTACCGCTTACTCACAAAAACTCTAGCATCCTCCTCACTGGTTACTAACGGCACACCTTCAAATGACATCTCTCGCTCATCGTCAGTGCTAATGCACGACATACTGAAGTCCACAAAAAAATTCTCGAGACAAAAGTGTTAAACTTCCTATGCAAGCACTAATTACTAAATTAACTGGAGTCTCTTAAATGCTTTACTAATTGCCATACAAAAAAAAAAATCTTCAATATGCACGCTAAAATACAAACAAACAAATGTTGTACAACTCTGCAAAAATTTATACTGTTCACAAAATCCTAAGCAAGGTCGCCATTTGTTACGAACTGGCACTCGGGTACACAAGGGCTCTCAATCAGGACTCGAATACGGCTCGCTGCCACAATGGAAACACACGATCCCAACCCCTGAGTACTGCCAGCCGAACAAAAAACACCAATACCCTCCAGAGTTCAATCTGCTATAACGGGGTATACAAGAACTCAGTACTAGTGTTCAACAACAGACTAATAAAGAGACAGGAATGATCTAGTCTGGTCAACAATCAAACAATGAAGTAAAAACAACAACACCAAAGAATAGTGTTGGCCGAAGCCGAAGTAATCCACCCTTGACTAAGAACTTAAGAAGTCCTCCACCCTCTACTTCGGATTGGCACTATTACGTTACGTTAATTAATAGTCCTTAAGCATCGAGCAAGGAATCTTTTGAAAAAAGTTAGATGCTTCTCGGATGCTCGTAAGAAGTATGTATCGGATTTTGAACAGTAATTCAATAAGCAAAAACACTGGCAATTAAATACTATTAAAGGCTTAAATTGGCATAAGAATAATTAAAAGAATATGCAATAGTAAATGGCAAACATTAAAAAGAAGTACTCCGCAAATGCAACGGCAATAGCCTACTCGGATTGTGCTCGTGGGCCACTAATCACTAAAGTAGCCAAGCTTGCAACACATGAAATCAATAGTGCATAAACAATATCATACATAAGGAAAGCTTCAATACTATTCTGTATCTACTAATCGAGTAAAGTCTAGCTGGGGTACTGTGGGCAAAAGGTAGCAGTGACTGAGCAAAAACGGCTCGTAGCCTAGCGAAGTCCTCACAACTGTTTAAAGTATTACGTTAAAACTAACAAGTGCACTTTGAGAAATCCAGATCCCTTGTATCTGGTTTTCTCCCGGCTCCTTGACAAAGTAAAAACAAACTGTTAATAAAATACAGGGTGGTTAGGCTCTTGCCCTCACGCACTGTAAATTATTAACTCAACACAGTCAGCCGCGAAGACAACCTAGGCTTCACTGAACCGAAACGAGTATGCAGGTTTATCGCTTAACCACTGCATCAAACAACAACTCGTAACACAGAAAAGCCTTACCCCAGTCTAGCATTACCTAGACCAGCAGAAAACGGGAATAATAATAATAACACACAGGGAAATGCATATACAAGTGCAACAAACATAAATCAATCCTATTCTAAGTTAACCCTTCCAAATAGGCTATCTAATAGGCAAGTATCTCGTGAGAACTCAAGCGATAATACGTTGGCTGACTAGCTCTGCACCAACGGGACCATGGAAGTTAAACAGGCAGGGAAAAGAGGAGATAAGAATGTAAGGTAGTAGAGAAAGTTCCCATCAGTCAGAAGAATATATATAGTTAGCAAGGGAAATGAGAAGTCGCTCTGCCTAATGAGTTCTGATGAAAAAATGGCTAGACTTCACTTTTTATACCCGGCCCTCTAGTGAGCCCAACGTGAACTACTAAGGACCGCCCACTGACAACCATTACATAATTTCTCTCTCTCCTCTGGGATAGACAAAGGCTCCCCTAGCACTGAGGGGGGGGGGGGGGGGGGGGACTGCTAGTGAGTTAGGCCCACCTCCCGCCTGGCGCACCCACTGACCCCCAACTGTGGCTGTTTCTCTTCCCATCATTACAAATAAGTTTTACACACAATACTTATAACTAATGATATAAAATAGAACTCGTTGACTCAGATGAAAACAAAATACATATTCATAATACTTATAGTACAACGGCTCACATGAACTAAGTTAGGAAACTCTACATAGACTACAGCCAAAGTTCCTGCCCTGACGATCCTAGCGAGAGTGGGGCATGACTAGGCATTCTGTACAGCATGCTCACACTGGACATGCGTCACACCCTCAAGATATAGACAAAACACTGAGGATTAACAATTGTTACCACACTCTTTAATTAACCCTTTCAGAACCGGTGCTGTCCTTGCAACTATATTTTGGCTACTATTAGGCAATTATCTTCAGTTTAGGAAGGACGTCTACCCATTAGAAGGCTAAAGGCTAGCTCAATGAATCGTGTTAGCTACCCTATATCCTTCCTAATCTTTATAAAATCGTCTAAATAGAACAAGAATAACACTTAATAGACGTCGCAGGTACATAAAGGGCAACCCCTTAACCCCTTGAGCCCCACCTGATATATTATTGTTTGGCACCCAGAACCCAGGCAATGAAATAGGGTAGTAATGAAGGATTACATGCATAAAACAACTAACCAAGGTCATCTGGATAGAGGGGTAACCACCACCACTGGGTGCCATGCATGCGCCTCTTCAAAACTCCCAGGCCTGCAGGTGGTGATTGGGTGGGTAAGTGTGGCTGATGTACGATGCCTCCAGTTTTTGAGTGAGACTCATTTACACCACTCAAGCATCATGTGTACCTCCACAGTAACAATAAGTATCACTGAATGTCATTGTAAGTGAAAGGTACGGCTTCATAAGTGTGCAAAGTCTAGTGCTATAAATGGCGGTGAATGGTAAGCCTTGCACGTGTCCTGGTTTTCATGGTGACGGGCGGCCATCTCAGCCCGGACCATAACAGAACACACGCTCCCACCCACACTCCCCACTTTCAATTTCCGTGACCACTCTCTCTCTCCTCTGTTCACTCGCCCCACTTATTGTTGTTGCAACTTACTGTTTAGTTTATAGTGTCACTATCACAATTACACATTGTTTTAGGCACTTTTGTATTTTTGTGCTGTTCACTCACATTTGGTTTCTCTTAATGCAGTCTTTATATACACAGTTACATAAGCTTAGAATATATTTACAGGTGTTGGTGTCCGTCACTGTTATACATATATTTTAGCGTCACAATCGTTTACACATTGTGTTCGGCACTTTGTACTTAAAATATATTTATTTACACTCTGTTTTTATACGCTCAGTATTCACTCATGTTAGCACCTTTTATCGCAGTATTTGCACACACTGTTTTAGCAGTGTTCAAGGGTGTGATATTCCCTGAAGCACCTTGGTAAACACATCAGAATATCACAGTCTGGGCATAAAAACCTGTTATCTGTTCCGCTTGGATCCCTCTATGTCGTATTCCGGACACATGACATCGTCTGTAGAATTTTTCCTTGCTGGCAGTTGGAGGCATGTAGTCCAGGAAGTGACATTCAGTGAGTCTAGCAATCCGTTCTGCTGGTGGGTGTCGATTAGCACTTGGAGCATTGCTGGGGGCGTGAGTCGGTCATATTTCTGTCTAATAACTCCCTTGACAACTCTATGCAGAAGTTCTCCATCGTTGCTTGGTGGCCAGTGATATAAGAGTGGAGGATGTGGGAGTTGTGCAGGGTTATATCGAGATGGAAGAATAACATTTTGTACCACATAATCATCTTCCTTGCTCATTCAACCAACGAGATGGCAGGGTCATAATTGTCCACCAGATGTATATTGATGTTGTAATCGCAGATGGTCAAAGGTTTCTTGACTTGTTCACGTGTTGCTTGATCATGACATATTTTGTCTTGGAAGGTGAGACGGTGATCAGTTGTGAAAACGATGACATACCAGTTATCCATCCAGGACAGCATAATGATATTGTTGGACTGGTAATAGACTATGGAACCCTTTTCCCGCCTGGGTGGTAGCTCGGCATGAAGGCGCGACTCCTCCTGACGGTGCAACACACTCCTGTATTGCAACTATGCAGGTAGTTGGCAAGGGAGGGGTTGGTGTACTAGTTATCGAGGTACAGTATGTCGCCTTTCTCTAACATGGTGATGACGACGGCCCCAGAAATCCTGTATGTCCTCGATTCAACCAGGTCAGTTTTTTTCCTCTTTTATACAATGATGTCCTGGATGTAGCCGGCACGACGGTCCCACATCACAAACAATTTCAGGCCATAGCGGTGACGTTTGCTGGGGATGCACTGCCAGAGTCGTTATTTCCCCTCTAATGGAGCAAACTCTCATAAATTATGAGCTTCTGATGGGGTCTGAAAGCGGCAGCAAACTTCGTCTTCAGGTACACAAAGATCGGCCATATCTTCTCCATCTGGTCCTTCATAATTATGCTTAGGTTGCTCCTGGTTGTGTGTGTGACTTGCCAGGCTGTCGATGAAATGCAGATTCCCCATGATGGCAGTGAATCTGTTTCTACTCATTATTTTTCCAAATATGGATGTGTTTATCAGTGGATCCCAGGACCAGTATTTCCTCAGCGACGACTTCTTTGTCAAACCCCATCAGGAAGGCGATAACAAGGAACGTGTAGAATTCAGTCCACTTTAGGATGGCAGAGTGGAGCATTTGTTCTTTGCTAGCCATGAAAATAATAATTGTACCAGTTTGCCTGGTCAACAATTAAGGACATCAGGTTGGCAGTAGAGAACTGCAGGAAGACGTCAATCCTTTTAGTCCTGCGTCCTGCATAAGGGATTGCGGAGCAAGCTTACCTAGCGCCCACACAATTGAAGACACTGGGCTGATAATTTGCCCAATCAACCCAATTCCACTCGTCTTAATCGGTAGCACCTACGTTATCACTTCCGTCAGAAGGAGGATCATTACCAGGGGCACAGGGGCGTAGCTAGAAATTTGGAGGCCCAGGGGGCTTGGTGCCTGGAGGGGCCCCCTCCATGGTTTGGGGGTGGGAGTGGCGAGCGAAGCGATCCTAATCAGCTGGGGGGTTCGGGGGGGGCGCTGTAAGCCCCCCCCGAGAAAATTTTAGAATAATAATGCTACCTAGGTGCATTTTGACGATATCCATGACTCAATAGTGGGGTACTGGTAATAATTTAATATACAATTAATTATTATATCACCGTTATCTAATGGATTAGGAATACATGTACAATGGATGGTACAATACTGTAAAACATATACCACTTTGATGAACTCTTTCTCTTTGTCGTTCATTAGGCATGTCTGAAATAAGAATATAAAATATAATACTAATAAAATAATAAAAAATAATAATGTACATGAAACGTGATAACATTAAAATAGTATTTCAACCCCACCACTGGCGTTAGGGAGTTAAAATATGCGTCATTGGTAGGCGTAATCAAGCTATGCATTACCTCAAATCTCAATACTGGGGGCCTCTTCTTGAGAACCCCAGTAACTTGTTAGAAAGCTTACCAACGTTTCCACCTGACCCTGAACCAGCCAAAGGGCTAGATTAACCTACAAACGAGTATTCAATGCTCACAACTGTGTTCCTTCTTATTTCACAGTTCCTGGGCTTGATATGTACAGCCACCATAGCCTATAGCCTATATGGAAGGCGTATGGTAGCATAAATAAAAGTGATCCAGTCTAAATTTGAAAGAATGAGTCATAGTGCTCATAGCCTAACCAAGGTAGCCTACACTCTACACCATTAATGTTGCCTCTCTATGCTCTATTTTAGCTGATGTATTGCACCCATACTTAATTAACTAATATTAAACGACTATGCATCTTTTTCACGATAAAGCTAAGGTTTAGTAAGACCATAAACATTGTATAGGCTATGTTAGGCCCCCTACAGTTCGAGAACAAAATATGAGACCAAAACATAGTCCTACAAATTTCAAGGCCTAAATATTTAGCACTTTAGAAGTTTAGCCTACTCTACAAATATCTTCGATACCACTCAACTTTCTCACAAGGTTAAGTACATAGGTTATCTATGAAATATAGCTATCGATTTGACCATTACAGTTCACGAAAAAGAAAATATTACCGAAATTTTTGGTTCATATATTTATATATAATTGTATGTAGGCCTAATCTTCGATTATACACTCAACTTACTAACAATCACCATGTTTCTTGTTGTCAAATTAGGCTATATCTTATTATTCCTTTACACATGCTTACGAAAAACACAGTATATTAACCAACTGTCAAACTCAATAGTGCTATTTTGTAATGTATATAAAGTATAATCATTAGGCCTACCAGGCTACCTGTCCTATAGGCAGTGTGTCCTAAGCAAGTGGCGGGTAGGAGGCTAGGAGCGAGAGCGACGTTGTTTCCCCTTGCACCGCCAAATCAATACTGATGGAGTGATCGTTATTTTTCTAGTTTTAAATACCCATGACGTCGCAGGATAGAAGAAAAGAAAGAGGTTAAATCAGAAAACACACATGGTGTTTATTTTACTCATTATTAATATTACTTATATATACAGTATATACTATTAGTATAATTAATATTATTTTCAGATCCATTTGGGGGCCCCCTTCTCTTGGGGGCCCGGGGGGCGATTTCAAACAGCCCCCTCCCGCCCCCCCCCTTAGCTACGCCACTGCAGGGGCACCAGGGTAGGAGGAGGATGTCCTGCCTCTTTAGCTCGACCTTGATGTAGATCGTAATCTTGACCTTGAACCAGAGATTGATCCAGTGCAGGATCCCCTTGGATGCCCGGCCACGGGTGGCATGCCCACAGGAAAGTTAACGCCCACGTCATTGTCTATCAGGACATCGTGGTCGATTGGGGCGACGAAGGCGGTGATGGGGTGTCGGGGTGGCGACGTCTGATGGTGGAGTAAGGCAGTGGTGTAGAGTGGTGAATGCGATGACTCATCACGCGCTGATAAGGGTGGGGCAAAAACAAGTGGCGTCGGTTGACCTGTGTGTAGTTCTTTTCTCCACAGACTCTTTGTCACCTGTTTCATCTGTCGGACATTTGCTGCATTGCTAGTATAGCTGTGCCCCTGCTCAACCCATAGAAGGTGTTAGGGACTGTGGCTTTTAGTGTGGAGTCTGCGGGAGGTTGGGGAGAAAGGAGGAGTCGTAGGGGAGCATCTTCTTAACTCTCCTCCTCATCATCCTAAGCTGGTCTCTTTTCCCCCTGCCGAAACTGTCCCGGTATCTGAATAAATCCCATAGAGTCTGTTTTATCCACTTCTTCCTCCTCACTTGATGGTTATGATTGGGGTCATGGGGAGCAATGGGGGAACAAGGCACCATCCCCCCACGTGGACGGGACACTGCAGCTGCGTCGCGACGCGACACATGAACAATGGGGGTCTATTCATGCATCTCTTTGATTTCTCTCAAAAATGGAACGTAATCGTCCTCAGAATCTTCATCTGATGACTCAGGGTCACTCTCCTGTTTGTCCAAGTCATGCAACATTGCAAGAGCCTCCTCAACACTCACAGCACAGTGTGAGGAGTGGTGGCACCGAAAGCTTGGGTGGCGGACATGCTGTAACCGTGAACTTGCGTGAGTTGCAGTCTTTCACACCCGCGCCACCCCACACCCGCGCAGCGTGACTTGGAGAGTTGCCAATTATCGCTCTACTCATAATTCTGCAGTATCCTTAAATAGTACCAATATGAAACCTCTACGCACCCTATAACAGTGAACATCCTTTTAAAATCATACAACAATCAATCAGTTGTCCTCTTATCCTCCGTTTCTTAAGTGAAAATAGATCGAGTTCTCTTAGCCTCTCGTTATATGGCTTATTTCTTAGTTGTTGTTGTTGATTATGCTTTTATTTTATACTAGCCCACTGGGCCTAGGCCCTCTCAAGGCTAGTGGTGGAGGAGGTGGTACAGAGTTTAAAGTCACGTATATGTCAGTAGTTATATGTCATTGTATAAATTTATCGCTCTCAGGAAGTGACGAATAGGGGTGAAATTGAAAGTGTCTGAGTCAGAGAGGATGCCATGTAATGAGGTGTTCAGGAAGAATCTCCGTCTTTCAGATGCATAGACGGGACAAATACAAAGAAAGTGAAAAACAGTCAATGATGTATGGCAATGTTGGCATCCAGGTGGTGGACCACGAGGGGTGGACATCAGGTAACCATGTGTGAGGCGTGTGTGGCCTAAACGTAATCTAGTTAATAGGGTTTGGTCTGCACGTGAACCATTAATTGAAGAGGGCCACAACTGTATGTCATCCTTAATGGAGCGAAGGTGGCCAGTTAATGGTTGCGCTCTCCACTCAACTCGCCAAGCGTCATAAACATGGCGACGGAGATCAGGGAGCATATCCTCCGAACGCAGCAAAGTAGTAGAGGGTGTACCATGACACGCTTGCTTAGCGAGGAAGTCTGCACGCTCATTCCCGGGAATTCCTACATGCGCCGGGATCCAGCACAGTGTGATGGAACGATTAGCGCACTGTAATTTGTGTATTGTGTGGATGATAGTCTTGACCAATGGGTCCTTGGGGGCAAATACGCATAAGGCTTGCAGTGCACTCTTTGAGTCACTACAGATAACGACCCGTGGAGAGTTCCTCGACAATGAAGAGATGGTGCTTAGAGCACCTTGAATAGCCCATAATTCAGCAGTGAAAACCGTGGAGTGATGGTGTAAGGTACTTTGATACAAGCCATGGTCTGAGACTGCAGCGCAACCCACGGCATCCGCAGTTTTCCCGCCATCGGTGTAAATGAAAACGGCCGGGATGTGATCATCAAGATGTTGTAAAGCGAGATGTCGACATTGAGATGGGGCTTGGGCATCAAGTTGATCCGCTAAGTGAAAGCAAACTGTAGGGTCTTTTAGGGTCCACGGAGTGATGTGACTAGGAGGGGAAGTTATGGGAGGAACGGTGATACTGTAAATGGAGAGCAATTGGCGAGACAACATTGGGAATGGCACTGGAATGTTTGAACGATAGTTATCTGTGGAATGGAATAGTTCTAGTATAGTTGGGTCATGACAGAGGCGAACAGCCGTACGCATGAGGACTAATCGACGGTGGTAGGCTAGAGGTAAGGTCCCAGCCTCACATAGGATATTGGAGACACGAGAGGAACGAATGCCCCCGAGCTAATGCGGATGCCCAAATGGTGTACGCTGTCGAGGGTTCCTAATGTCGAAGCAGAGGCCGTGCCATAGACAGGGCTACCATAATCTAGGGCTGAGAGGATGGTAGCTCTGTAGAACAGTAAAAGCGTAGCGCGATCTGCGCCCCAATGGACTCGTGCGACTGTTTTCAGAACATTCATTCTCTGGAGGCAACGTGCCTTTAAGCAGGCAATGTGACTCTTCCAATTGAGGTGAGTATTAAAGATTAAACCAAGGAACCTGGTATGTGGAAGGATCTGAATATTAGAATGTCCCATGGTGAGAGTAATGGACTGTTTACGTAAATGTCGAACATTTCTATAGAATACAACGGCGTTAGTCTTTTCAGCAGAAAATTGAAAACCAGCAGTGGATGCCCAAGAGTGGATGGATTTTAGAGCAATGTTGAGACGCCGTTGTATGTGAGTCAGACTGGGAGAAGTATAATATATTGCGAAGTCGTCCACATACAAGCTATACGATATTTCAGGTGGGAGGCTGCGTATGACACTATTGATCGCCATAATAAAGAGTAAGCTGCTAAGGGCACATCCTTGTGGTATTCCATTAATTTGTGACATAATGTCCGATAGGAGACCATTATTTTTGACCTGGAATGTACGGTTAGAGAGAACATTTTGTAAAAAGCAGGGAAGAGGACCCCGCATGCCAGAATCGTGTAAATTTTTTAAAATCCTGTGTCTCCATGTTGTGTCATAAGCCTTAGCAATGTCAAAAAATATTGCCACTGTGGGTTGGTTCTTGGAGAACCCATCACGTATTTGGTGTTCAAGGCGAATAAGTGAGTGCAGTGTAGAACGGCCAGGGCGGGAACCATTCTGATATGGGGATAGGAGGGCATGTGACTCAGCGTAATGTAAAAATCGAGGATTGATCATTTTTTCCATTAATTTGCAGAGGCATGAGGTAAGCACAATCGGTCTGTAATTTGTGGGAAGACTATACTCTTTTCCAGGCTTCGGTACGGGTATAGTGTAAGCATGCCGCCAAGACGGTGGGAAGTAGTTACTTATCCAAAACTGATTGTACAGTTGTAAAAGATGTTGTAGCGCACGTGGATGGAGGTGACGGATGAGAGCGTACGAGAATCCATCCGGGCCAGGAGTAGTGTCTGTACACAGGTCGAGCGGGTGTCGCAATTCCGGAATTGAAAAAGGGGTGTTATATTCATGTGTTTTCCCGCTATGAAAAGATAGCGGGCGAGATTCCTCCATATATTTATAACGAAGAAATTGACGAGGCAATGACTGGTCTGAGCTGACGTGACAGAAATGTTTGGCATGTATGGCAGCGATGTCAAGGGGGTCATGTGTAAGCGAGTCCGAGGCAGGGTCTTTGAGTGGAGAGAGTGGAGGCCGTACAGTGCGTCCGTTGATACTGCGAAACTTTTTCCATAAAGTAGAGAGAGGGGTGCGGGAATTGAAGGACGAGATATATGATCGCCATGAAAGTATCTTGTTGTCAAGGATACTGCGTTTGACAACTGCACAGATCTTGTTATAGAACGTTTTAAGGGCAATTTTTTCAATAGTGATGGTTATAAGGTCAAAGTAACGATTAGTGGAAAAAAGTCGGGGGGAAACAGTCTTTAAACGCCGCTGCCTAACACTCAGACGCTTAAGAAGGCGTTCCACACGATGCTTGAATTTTATAATTTGGGCTAGAGTGGGCGTCCACCAAGGGACCTGGCGAGGGTGCGTCAGCGACGAGGTAAGCGGGATATGAGTGCGAGCAATGGAGTTCAGGAAGGACGAAAAATAATCAAAATTGTGTGCAGGGGAGGAGGTAGGGGAGAAGTCCAAAACGTCTACAGAGGAGTGCGTATAAGACGTCCAATCGGCTTTAGAGAGATTATAACTCGATATTTGAGGGGAGGATGCAGGGCACAAATACTTAAGGAGTATAGGGTAGTGGTCGATGGAGAAGCGATCCTGTAAAACTGACCAGTCAAATAGGGGAGCTGCGTCATCCGAGGCAAAGGAAAGATCAACAGCGGAAAATGTACAGTGGGTAGCAGATCTGTAGGTGGGGGTGTCAAAGTTGAGACAACAAAGAGTAGAATGAAGGAGATATTTTTCAATTTTATCGCCTGGGATGTCTGTGTTTGGGTTGCCCCAAAGGGGAGAGTGTGCGTTAAAGTCGCCCAGAATAAAGTACGGTGGGGTCAGTTGTTGTACTATTTGATAAAGGTCTGAGGTATTGTAATGACAGGAGGGTTGATTGTAGGAGGAGCAAACAGTCAAGGAAGGAAGGTTTGGTAATGAAATGGAGACGGCAGTTGTTTGAAAAGGGTTGGGGTCAAGGGTGACAGGAACAAATATGCACTTATAGTGCACAAGGATGGCCGTTCGGAGATGTGAAGGGGTTATAGGGGAGCTAGCAGCAACAGTATAATGCCTGGGGGGGACAACAAAATTGCCTACATGTTGGAGGCAAATGCATAATGGCGAATATAATTTAAGTAATCGTTGTAATTCTCCCATACGGAGGCGAGTTTGGTATCCGTTTATATTCCATTGCAAAATGTTATTATGCTATCAAGAATAGGATTGTCAGAGTCATCGACAATAGTGGTCTCTTGAAGAGAGTCTGGTAAAGGTTGTGAGTGTGGAGAGGGTTGTGTGGATGGAGGTGAAGGGGTAGATGTAAGGTCTGTAAATTTTTCAGAAATAGCTGTGAATTGTGTGACTAGTTTAGGAACAAGGGTGGGGCAGTGGAGGAGTTTTTGGCGCAGAGTGTTCATAAATACATAAGCGGAGGTAACATCTACATCAGGGTTAGGGGGAAGTGTACGTGTGGTGACAAATTCCTGCGTCCGAGCAAGGAGGCAGGGATCCGTGGCACAGATATGGGGTGTGATGTAATTACGGAAACAAATTGGACATCCACATTTGTCAGGTGGGATATTGGTGTGACATATCAATACAGGAGATTGTGAGGGGCTCGGGGTATGATGAGTCTTCATTGAAGGTTCGTCAGATGATGGTGTCGTAGGGTTAGCAGGAGTTTGTGGGGGAATGTCCCTAGGTTTGGGAGCATCGGGATCTGGGCAGTGGGGAGCGGCTAACGGAACATGTCGCTCAAGGTTACAGGGAGGATCAGGCGTGGTGAGGGTGGTACGCACATTGACAGGAGGTTGGTGAACATCAAATCGGGATTGTGATAGCTCTATATTAGTCAAGTCAGAATCCAACAGGTTATTGTCCTTCAGGAATCTCTGCATCAAGTCCTTGGGCGTAGGATCAGATTCACAAATATGGGTGACACAATAACAAGGAGTCGGGTGAATTTGAGCATCTTCCGCTGGAGCTCGCTGGGAAAGAAATTTGTGAAGATGTTCGGTGAGTACTGTACGGGTAGAAGTCTTGTGCTGAAGTAGAAAGAATCGGCCGCAGTTATGGCAGCCACAGTCCGGATCGTGGGTAGGCATAACCCACTTCTGTGTGGTGGAACCGAGTTTCGAGGTCCGGGATAATGACCGGATAGGACTTGCAACCTTACGCTTTTTCCGAGGCTGCGACTGGGTGGAGTGAGATTGGGGAGAAGTCTCTATATCTGGTACTGTGTTACATTCCATGAGGTTCTCCTCGGCAGTCATGTTCCAAAACTCAGTATCATCGGTCAAGTTAGTAAATCCCTCGAACCTGTTAGAGGGGGATAGGTCCGGGTAGTTAAGGTGAACTAAACGGAAGGTATCATTGGAGGGGTAATGTTGTGGGCTAATAGGTGGTGCCGGAGGCTGCTCTGGACGCTGGTGGTCAGAGGAGTCAGCGGGTGTAGTTGATTCATACCGTCGATATGGAGGAGATTTACCTTCCTGCCTTAATTGTGCTGCAGCAGACCGGAAGGGGAGTCCTTTTGTGGCCTGTAAATGTAATACGTCACGATGAAACGCAAAGTGCGAGCATGTTCTGTCATTGGCTTTGTGGGACCCGTCACAATTTGCACAACGGGGCGCGCTGGCTTGACAATTGTTGAGAGCATGTTGTTCTGAGCCGCAATTTAAGCAACGAGCATTGAGAGCCCGACACCGTGGGGTTGAATGCCCAAGCTTCCAGCAATTTGTGCATTGTCTCGGCTTGTTAACATACCTTCGTACCTGCAGTTGGCGACCTGCAAGACGGACATGCATAGGGAGGTCATGGCGCTTAAAATAGATTTTGACAATGCGTAGTGGGGGCCGATTTCCACGCTGAGGAGCAGTATAAGTGTCAACTTTAACAACAGTGGGGTCAGTTCTTTGCAATCATTTTAAGATACGATTGGTTGAGTCTGTAAAGCTCTGATCCGCAAATTCGAAGTCGGAAGGGAGCACAACCGTGCCAGTACACTGATTCAGGTATTCATCTGGTTTACCTGTGTATCTGTCGTTGGGGGTGTCGAGGTAGGCTTGTAAGGCTTCTGATTGCTCCTGTGTTTTCACCTCAATCATGCGCTTGGCCGATCCAACAGCATGCATGGTGAAGTCACCAATATCTTGTGCAAGAGTATCGTATAGACTGAAATCATCCATAGGTTCACCAGAGACCGTGAAAAACCGTGACCAATCAGGGGGACTGAACATAGCGTTATAAGTGTCCCTCGAAGCAGGAGTATACGTGTTACGTTTACGCCTTTGTCGGTTATGCGAAGGTACGAACGGTTGAAGCGTGTGAATGGCAGAGGAAATACCGGCAAGGTCTTTTCCTGTACCTGCATCAATGGCTCGTTGAGATCGTGGAGGTACAGAAGCAGGTTTAATTGAGGTAGTAGATCCTGCATCCGGAGGGAAGATGGTAACAGAAGGAGTCACAGACGGGTCAGGGATGCAAGAAGCATCCGTAGGGGTGTCAGCTGAGGGCATGCGTGGTTCTTCATTAAGGTTGTCAACGGAATGAAGAGGTAGGCTAAGGCTAGAATTATAATCTGGTAATTTAGAAGTTAAAGTCGAGACTGTGGGGTTGTCATCACTATTATTGATCACAGAGGCAGTACTGTGCAGAGGAATTGATGCCGGGGAGATCACCTGATGGATCTCACTACCCGACGATGGAGAATTCGTCACAGTACCCGTAGGAGGTTTGCCAAGGTCTGTGGGTGCCATGCCTGAGTGGGGAACTCCGGCACTGTTGGCAGCAGGGGAAGGGTCCTTGAGGCAGTCCAATTTCTCGCAGGGGTCGGCGTCGGAGGGGGCAATTATAGATTCCATAGGACGAATATTTCTAAATTCATCTGAGTCAGATTCCAAACCCACCTTGGAGCCACAATTAGAGGACGGGACGACCGCCCTAGGAATTCTTGCAGATATACACCCCGACTAATGCACCTTATGGGCCGTCGATCTGTCGATCGCCGACCCAGCACAAGGGTTAGGGTTTGGCATAAAAGTTTCCCCTCGCTCGAACACGTCGGGTACCACAGTTCGACGGGTGTAGGGATTGCCGACCCACAACACCCTCCAACGAAACCAAAGAGTGAGTACGGTCGTTTACCTCATGCCAGTCACGGTGCTCCCAAAGGAGGGGGCAGCGGGAAGAAGGGAAAAACGGAAAACAGAAAGGATGAGAAATGATAGGGCCCACTACAATTAGTTGGGGGCGGCAGGAAGGGTGGGCATGCGGGCATGCACTTCCCTCCTGCCGCCTCCGTCAGCCCCCGCACGTGTTCAAAAGTGAAACCAACGAAGCAGGCAGAGCGGGGGGGTTTATTTCTTAGACCACGGGTGGCATGCCCACAGGAAAGTTAACGCCCACGTCATTGTCTATCAGGACATCGTGGTCGATTGGGGCGACGAAGGCGGTGATGGGGTGTCGGGGTGGCGACGTCTGATGGTGGAGTAAGGCAGTGGTGTAGAGTGGTGAATGCGATGACTCGTCACACGCTGATAAGGGTGGGGCAACAACAAGTGGCGTCGGTTGACCTGTGTGTAGTTCTTTTCTCCACAGACTCTTTGTCACCTGTTTCATCTGTCGGACATTTGCTGCATTGCTAGTATAGCTGTGCCCCTGCTCAACCCATAGAAGGTGTTAGGGACTGTGGCTTTTAGTGTGGAGTCTGCGGGAGGTTGGGGAGAAAGGAGGAGTCGTAGGGGAGCATCTTCTTAACTCTCCTCCTCATCATCCTAAGCTGGTCTCTTTTCCCCCTGCCGAAACTGTCCCGGTATCTGAATAAATCCCATAGAGTCTGTTTTATCCACTTCTTCCTCCTCACTTGATGGTTATGATTGGGGTCATGGGGAGCAATGGGGGAACAAGGCACCATCCCCCCACGTGGACGGGACACTGCAGCTGCGTCGCGACGCGACACATGAACAATGGGGGTCTATTCATGCATCTCTTTGATTTCTCTCAAAAATGGAACGTAATCGTCCTCAGAATCTTCATCTGATGACTCAGGGTCACTCTTCTGTTTGTCCAAGTCATGCAACATTGCAAGAGCCTCCTCAACACTCACAGCACAGTGTGAGGAGTGGCGGCACCGAAAGCTTGGGTGGCGGACATGCTGTAACCGTGAACTTGCGTGAGTTGCAGTCTTTCACACCCGCGCCACCCCACACCCGCGCAGCGTGACTTGGAGAGTTGCCAATTATCGCTCTACTCATAATTCTGCAGTATCCTTAAATAGTACCAATATGAAACCTCTACGCACCCTATAACAGTGAACATCCTTTTAAAATCATACAACAATCAATCAGTTGTCCTCTTATCCTCCGTTTCTTAAGTGTAAATAGATCGAGTTCTCTTAGCCTCTCGTTATATGGTTTATTTCTTAGAGATGGGATCAATTTAGTTTCTCTTTGCTGCATAAATTCCAGCTTTACAATGTCATTTATGAGGTAGGGACACCAGAACTGCATAGCATATTCTGGATGCGGTCTCACTATACTTTTATATAATGGCATAACAATGTCTCTGCTGTGATAATGAAAATTTCTTCTGATGAAGCCTAATGCTCTGCTTGCTTTGTTAGCTGCTGCAGTACATTGGTTTGAAGATTTTAGGTTTTCATTTATAAGCACTCCTAGGTCTTTTACCTGTGTTACGCTATTAACTTTCTCCCCGTTCATGTAATATTCATATTTATTGATGTTAGTGCCTAATTGCAATATCTGGGATTTGGTAGCATAAGTTTGATTTCATTTATTCTATTACGTAGACTTCAGGCATTAAAGTACAGTATATTGATCTTCTCGTATGACTTAGCAGTTTTTATATTCGTAGTCTTTATATTCATAGTGGATTCTGTCAGCAAGGAGACGTTTGGTGGTTGTGGAGAGCTTATAAGTTTTTTGACGAATTTGACCAGAGTTTGTGACAAGGCGAGGGTATTGTGGTGGCAGAACTGCCTTGGGCTATGGCCTGGTTCACTGATCTGGGGCTGATGGGGTGTCCTTTATGGGGACACCTGAACGTTTACCTGGGCAGGGGGAGTGCGAGGGTAGGGTATTGGATAGTAGGGAGGGAAAGGGGTGGATAAAGATGGGGGGAGAGGGGTGGAGGGGAGAGGGAGGCAAGGGAGGGGGGGAAGAGAGCGGCGGTGCATGATGGGCAAGGGTGTGCTGATAGGTTGGGGGAGGGAAGGGGGAAGAGGCGGGGCTTAGGGTTTATGTAAGTGGGAGGGATTAGGGGAAGGGATGGGTGGAAGGGAATAAGGATTAGGGGTGGGACCAGCTGCATTTACAACGGAGAGAGTTTATTTTCATGGAATTTGTATATTTCGCTGTTAAGCTTACTAGAATACCACATGGTGCTGTAGTGGGAGAGGTGAATTCCGTCAGCTTTGAACAGCTTGTCATTCCCTTCAAAATCGTGGAAGTAGTTAATGAAGTTGACTTGGTTTAGCTCACACAGTTCCTGTACTGAACGGTTTATCTCCTTGGCCCTGTTATTTGCGTATTTATTTGATTTCATATGAGGCGGGATTCCAGTAATTATGCATTTGTTTGACTTCCTTTTCATTTCTCGGATTGGACTTTTATATTTCGATACAATTGCATTTGCACTGATTTTCCCCATGTCGTAAGTGTCATTACTACCTACATTCACAATTAGGCAGGTGCCATGATGGATTGGGGACTGTTTGATGTCATTAGTTATGTGGTCTAATTTGGCACCTGATATAACTTTGACAACATAAGCAACATACACCTCAGACACCTGGACAAGGCATACAAGCACTCACTAATATAGAAAACTACAGTTATTCATACAACACAATACCAGACATCTGGAAGCATGGTATCATCATCACTTTCCCCAAACCCAACAAAGACCCCACGCTACCCTCCTCAAACCGCCCTATCTCACTTCTCTGCACCCCCTCCAAAGTATAGAACGCCTTGTACTACAACTGATTACACACGCCTTACCCCTAGCTCCAACACAACATGGCTTCAGGCCACTGCACTCCACAAACACTCTTCTCACAGACCTTACGCAAAGAGCTTTCGACGGCATCAAGTCAGCCAGACCACCACACAGATCACTACTTGACACTCTCGACATTAGTAAAACCTTCGGTGCCATCCCCCGCCATAACAAACAAAATATACAACACAAACATGCACAACACAAAAAGGTGGCTGGCCAACTTCCTAGCAGGCAAATGTGCACACGTATCTTTTGCCGGTCAGTCATCTAGCATCAGAAATTTCCCAAACGGAGTCCCGCAAGGATCCGTCTTGTCGCCCACACTCTTTAATCTGTACAGTACATACATGATATAAATACACCCATTAGACCCCAAGTAAACATAGCCTCCTACGCAGATGACATAACACTCACATGCACACACCAAGACCCAGCCAGAGCAACAAGTCTCCTTCAACCTTATCTCAACACATTACATGACTGGTGCACTACAAACAGAGTTAACTTAGCCCCAGCCAAATCCACTGCAACCCTCGATCTGGTCCATCTGAACCAGGTGGGAGCAGCAAGATTTGGCCGCCTGCTTCACGACGCAGTAAAGGATTTTCGGAAAAAAAGCAGAGCCAACCAAGGACCACCAGGGACGAGGTTCGAGGCCCGAGGACCACCAGGAACAATGATCGAGGACCGTGGACGACCAGGGGCGACGATCGAGGACCGAGAACTACCAGGGACTACGATCGAGGATAGCGAGAACGGAGGACAACCAGAGACAATGATCGAGGACCAAGAACCACTAGGGACAATGATCGAGGACACCGAGGACCGACAACAACCAGGGACGAGGATCGAGGATTGAGGAGAGATAGGTACATAAATGTAGATCCGAGCAGAACCAAGAATTAGAATAAAGAGCGTTCCGTGAATTCCAAATCCAAAACTTTAAATGTATTCTATGCAAACGCTCGTAGCATACGCCATACATTTTCAGATTTAGAGGAACTAGTGTTTACAGAAAATTACGATGTTATTGGCATAACAGAATCTTGGCTCAATGCAGAAGACAGATACTTTTTAGCAGAGTATTCACTTCCCGGTTATGTAAAGTTTGAGAACAGCCGAATTAATAGAAATGGATGTGTAGTTGTATTTTTTACCAAAGAAAGCCTTAACCCGACCCTCTTGTCAACACCTCAAATTGTGAACGTCGACACATCCTTTGTGCTAATAAAGAACAATAAAGGTATACAAATAATACTTGCACTAATATACAGATCTCCAGCTCAATCAGTGCAAACTGATCGAGAAATTTATGAGCAAATTGCAGACGTAAGTAACTCGCAAGATACCGTAATTTTTAGCGACTTTAGTTTACCTGTGACCAAGCCGGGAGATAGTATTAATTCACACTCTGGGCAAGACCTGTATGCAACTTGCAAGAGAGTTCGCTATATCAATTAGTTAGATCTCCAACCCGTGGAAATAAGGTCCTTGACCTTGTACTTTCAACAAAGGAAGAATTTATATAGAATTTGAATGTCGGTGATGAATTCAGCAACAGTGACCATCAAACGATAACTTTCAGTTTAAAGTTTACTAGTAATGAACCAAATAGCAGCATCGAGAAAGACCCTAATTTCAAGCAAGCAAGCTTTCGTAAGCTTAAAGCAATGTTTAAAGAAACTGAATGGAGCTTTCTAATTAACAATAACGACATAAATACATCTTGGGAATCATTCGCAAACACCTACCTAAAAGAGGTGCAAGACTGCATACCATCGAAAATACGGCGTACAGGCCATAATGATAAGCCCAAATGGTGGAATTATGATATTTCAAACTGTCTACTTGCTATAAAGTTTGCTAATGATAGATCAAAATCCTCACAAAATGACGAAGAACGGGAGAAATTTGTAGAACTGCAACGCAAAGCCAAAACGTTGATTAAGCAAAGTAAAAAGACCCTGGAGTTACATGTTGCGAATCAAAGTAAAACAAACCCAAAATAATTCTATAGTTATATCAGAAAGAAGATAGTAGTTATTTCAACTGTTGGATCGTTAGTCGATGAAAATGGAGAATATACCAAAGACGAAGTACAAATGAGTAATGCCCTCAATACCTTCTTTGCATCAGGTTTTACAACAGAAGACCTCCGTGATATCCCTACACCATCGCCGTTTCAGATAGGTAATTCTGATGTTCTAAGCAATATCACCATTACAGAGAGAGAAGTATTGAAATGTTTAGATAAACTCAAGGTAAATAAAATGCCCGGACCTGATACAATCTCACCTAGAGTTCAAGAAGGAAGCTAAGGAAGAGCTCTCCAAACCACTGACATTGCTATTCAATAAATCCTTGCAGTCTGAAACTATGACTGATCAGTGGAAGCTAGCTAACGTAACATCGATTTTTAAAAAAGGCAGCAAATCCCTACCCAGTAACTATGTTCCAATTGGCTTAACCTCAGGTGTAGGTAAAATGCTAGAAACACTCATAAGAGACAGACTCGTAAATCACTTAGAGGAAAATAACATACCTAGAAATACTCAATACGGCTTTTGTAACAAACGTTCCTGCTTAACAAACCTCTTAGACTTTTTCCATGATATCCTCAACCTCTATGATAAGAGTAAAGCTGTAGATATTATAAACCTTGATTTTCAAATGGCCATTGATAAAGTTCCTCACAAACGTTTACTGCTAAAACTAAAAGCGCATGGAATACAAGACGGTGTGTTGAAATGGATAGATAACTGGCTCAGCGCCAGAAAGCAAAGAGTAGTCATAAACGGGAAGGCATCTAAATGGACCAATGTATGCAGCGGGGTACCCCAAGGATCGGTACTAGGACCAATTATCTTTTTAATTTACATCAACGACATAGATGAGGGTCTCACCTGTACAATCTCAAAGTTTGCTAACGATACAAAAATTGCAAATAGCCTACTCTCAAAAGAACAAGTTGACGATATACAACACAATCTAGATAAGTTGTCATGTTGGGCCCAAATTTGGCAAATGAGTTTCAATGCAGATAAATGTAAAGTACTACATATTGGATACCGAAATGAGAAAGCGAACTATTCGATGAATGGCACTCAGCTTAAGATTGTAGACAGAGAAACCGGTCTGGGAGTAACAATATCTAGCAACCTAAAACCGAGTCAACAATGTTCAGAAGTCGTTAAGAAGGCAAACAAAATAACTGACTTTATAGGCAGGTAATTTGAGCATAAATCTAAAGAAGTAATCCTAACTCTATACAATTCCTTAGTCTGCCCTCCTCTGGAATACTGCGTTCAATCCTGGTGCCCTTATTACCAAAAATATATAGACAAGCTAGAACGGGTTCAACGTCGAGTTACCAAAATTATATCTAGCTTAAAGAACAAACCATACGAATAGCGTCTTATAGAATTAAATCTATTTCCTTTAACCCAGCGCAGATTAACCCTCTATCGACGGGGATGTTTGTAACTTCTACTACCTGGCAGGCAGGCATATTTACCCTAAACATGCTCTTTTTCATGCATAAACAAGAGCCAGAGCGTACTACAAGTATGTATCCGTGAAAGGGCGATAATAGAGCTATCTAATCACACCTGAATCATCCTTGTACGACCACGGGTTATCCTGTAGCAATTGCGTTCCCGAAGATGAAAAATCCCTGAATACGGTAATTTCCCGAGTTTTTTCCTGGTCTCGCGAGGCCGTGGGTGTGGAATGTTGCAGAGGTGATGTCAGTTGCGGCACTAGGCCCGTGCCGAGCAGTCAGAGCCCGCCTATCGTCCTCCCAACGCGTGGACTCTCTCTCAGAGCCGATAATGTGCTAAAAATCCCGCCCGTTAAATGTCGGGCACCGCAGGGGTGGCCATGATTCTCTCACACGACATATGTCGGACCCCGCGACTTGAGTGTTAAGAGGCGACTTAATTCAAGTGTTTAACCCTCCTGGCCCGGTTGTCATTTTAAAATGACACCACGAATTAAGGGCAGGTGCCCGGTTGTCATTTTAAAATCTGTAAGCTTGAAAGCCTATTCAGCTTGGTCTGAACGCCGTGCGTCCGACGCATGTAAACAAAGCCGATCGTTACGTCACCGCACCTCCGAAAACAAGAAAGAGAAGACTCGTTTGTTATTGTATGTCTGTATGTCGTTGTTTCAGTAGTGAAAAGATCGTCATATTGCTAACATCGCCTGCAAGTGCTCTCCACTGAAAACGTCATCACAACTGAACCAGTTGGCATAGAGAGCTCTACTCAACGCCAGTCTACAGATTGGAAACCGCACTACATTTATAGATGCGTGGGAAATTTCTAGCAGTTAAACTAAACAAAAATACGGTAGCCTAGGCCTAGACGTTTTTCGGCCAGATCGCCCGGGTAGCCCACACTGTCATTTTGAGAGCCTGCCCGGGCCAGGATGGTTAAAATCATCAAAGGCATCAACAATATGAACTGTAGTAAGTACTTCACTATCGACCAATATAATTATATGCGGGGAAACGATTGCAAAATTATTGGTAAATCTTTTAACTCACACGAATCTAAGAATTTCTGCTTCAATCGAGTTGTCAACTTGTGGAATGGGCTTCTACGAGATGTTATTGACTGCTGCACCTTTGATTCTTTTAAACTTCGCCAAGACAAATATCTTCCATCAAACCCGTGACTGACTTCGTTTGTAAATGAATAACTTTATTTTTTTCCCCCCTCCGATTCATCAAGGATTATTGCGTATATTATATTACTAAGACGTTATTCTCTTTTTCCCAGATATAGAATAGATCACTTATAACTGTGTAATGTTACTAACCCATCTGTCCCCTACTAACTTCCTAATCCTGCCACAGAGATTAGTTCCCTTTTCAATTTTCCCTTACCCACTCTAATCAACTGTTTGGACACTTGATCCTCAGTGTTTTGGAGGACAAGCAGCCTAGAGGGGTCACTAGACCTGTTGTTGCTCGATTTCCTTTGTACTCCTTTGTACTCCTCACAAGCTGGACAGGAGATCACGCATATTCCCCGCAACTTACCATAAACAACATACCACTAACACACACACACACTCACCCAAAATCCTAGGAGTAACATATGATACTCAAATGACATTCAAACAGCACACCACAAACATTAAAAAGAAACTGACACCCAAACTTAACGCCCTTAGGTCACTTGCCCACACACAATTTGGACACAACAAAGAAACCACCACCACAGTTTACAAACAATACATAAGATTAGTGATGGAATGCGCAAGCACGGCCTGGGCTTCTAACCTAGCTGAAACACATAGTGAGACCTTACAGACTATTCAATATAAAGCCCTATTAATCATCACAAGCTGCACAGCTACTTCACCTACAGATCACCTACATCAAGAAACCAAAGTCCTCAAAGTCAAAGACCATCTGGATATGAGAGGCACTCAATTCCTGGCAGCACCCTCCACGAACCAACACCACCCAGTACACTATGTGACAACACATCCACAGACACCAAGAAATATATTAACGCCTTATGAGCGGGTGGTGTGTATTTTACACCGTACCGCACAGCGTTATTTTTGTTTACCCTAAATAGGGTCGTTTCCGTGCTCATTTTCCTGCATAAACAAGACACAGAGCATAAAACAAGTATCTATCCCTGAAAGGGCATAAACAGAGCTTTCTAATGACACCCGAACCATCCTTGTACGACCGCTGGTTCTCTTGCAATGATCGTGCAACACTAGTGCAAAAACCCTAAATAAGGTAATTTCCGTACATAATTCCCTGTGTAGCGAGTGAGAAAGGGGGGAGAAGGGTGGGATACAGTTCAGTAGGTCCACGGTGGTCGTGGGGAGCGGTCATAAGGTTACTACGCTCGTCCCACCGCTCAGGTCTCTCTTTCAGCAACATTACGTGCTGAAAATGGCACTTGACAGCTGTCATGCACCGCCACATAGTCCAAATTTATTTCACTCGACATATATTTTGCGTGCCGCCAGTTAAGGGTTAAAAACCCCCTCACACGATATCACACACAAATACTATCTTCTCCCCCTCCCTGCCCACCCCAAACTAGCTTCCAGAAGCACATCCATACTCATATGATATCTCTCTACTCATCTACTCACTCATAGACAACACACAGCTGCAGGCACGAACTCCCGAAATCCATCCTTCTGAATCCTCCCTTCCTCACGAGGACAGAGTCCACCTGACCAGGCTGAGATGCGGACACCATCCAGCCCTTCTTAGCTATCAGAAGAGACTGCATGACTCCGTCGTCGACTCCTGCCCAGGTTGTAACACACCACCCCATACTATTAAACACATCTTAGAAGACTGTATTTCACACAACCACTTACGCCAACAACACAACCTACACTCTTTGTATTGAGAGCTCTGTGGGAAAGCCCGACCATGGCCATGGCCTTCCTTAAGGACTCGGGGCTGTTCGGCTAGGCAGCTTAGGGAACAATAACAACCACAACAACTTTGACTGACCTCAATCCTGGCGCCAGAGTTGCCCATGAGGCCCCTTGACCTCTCATGATGGAGTCACCGATAATTTAGGATTTTGTTTCGTTCCTGCTTACTACTGCAGTCCTTGGTTTCGTATTTTGCTTTTGGGGGGTATGGTTGACCTTGTTTTTGGAGTGGGTACTCTTATTTACTATTGTTGCTTCTACATTGCTGTCGAGCACATCATATCTGTTGGAAGGGGGGATTTTGTTGTTGTTATTGGCCATGGGGATTTTGTTCTTAAACTTTTTACTTTTGACTACCTGGAAAGGTGGTTGAGGGTCTGGGAGGGGATTATTCCGGGGGTATTTATTTGTTCTTTCAGGAGACAATTTTCTAGCTTTAGTTCATTCACTTAATTTTTATATGATTCTAGGGTGAGCTCTAGAAACTGGAATTACTCGCCTGTTATGCACTTAAAACACTTTTCATCTGGAAAACCGTGACGATATATCCATTCTGAATAGACACTTTGGCCACAACAGTGTTTTGAATCTCTTAGCTGTCATTATGAGGGAATTTGCACTTGGAAACTGTAAGCATCCTTGTACGACCGCTGGTTCTCTTGCAATGATCGTGCAACACTAGTGCAAAAACCCTAAATAAGGTAATTTCCGTACATAATTCCCTGTGTAGCGAGTGAGAAAGGGGGCAGAAGGGTGGGATACAGTTCAGTAGGTCCACGGTGGTCGTGGGGAGCGGTCATAAGGTTACTACGCTCGTCCCACCGCTCAGGTCTCTCTTTCAGCAACATTACGTGCTGAAAATGGCACTTGACAGCTGTCATGCACCGCCACATAGTCCAAATTTATTTCACTCGACATATGTTGCGTGCCGCCAGTTAAGGGTTAAAAACACCCTCACACGATATCACACACAAATACTATCTTCTCCCCCTCCCTGCCCACCCCAAACTAGCTTCCAGAAGCACATCCATACTCATATGATATCTCTCTACTCATCTACTCACTCATAGACAACACACAGCCGCAGGCACGAAATCCCGAAATCCATCCTTCTGAATCCTCCCTTCCTCGCGAGGACAGAGTCCACCTGACCAGGCTGAGATGCGGACACCATCCAGCCCTTCTTAGCTATCAGAAGAGACTGCATTACTCCATCGTCGACTCCTGCCCAGGTTGTAACACAGCACCCCATACTATTAAACACATCATAGAAGACTGTATTTCACACAACCACTTATGCCAACAACACAACCTACACTCTTTGTATTGAGAGCTCTGTGGGAAAGCCCGACCGTGGCCATGGCCTTCCTTAAGGACTCGGGGCTGTTCGGCTAGGCAGCTTAGGGAACAATAACAACCACAACAACTTTGACTGACCTCAATCCTGGCGCCAGAGTTGCCCATGAGGCCCCTTGACCTCTCATGAAGGAGTCACCGATAATTTAGGATTTGGTTTCGTTCCTGCTTACTACTGCAGTCCTTGGTTTCGTATTTTGCTTTTGGGAGGTATGGTTGACCTTGTTTTTGGAGTGGGCACTCTTATTTACTATTGTTGCTCCTACATTGCTGTCGAGCACATCATATCTGTTGGAAGGGGGGATTTTGTTGTTGTTATTGGCCATGGGGATTTTGTTCTTAAACTTTTTACTTTTGACTACCTGGAAAGGTGGTTGAGGGTCTGGGAGGGGATTATTCCGGTGGTATTTATTTGTTCTTTCAGGAGACAATTTTCTAGCTTTAGTTCATTCACTTAATTTTTATATGATTCTAGGGTGAGCTCTAGAAACTGGAATTACTCGCCTGTTATGCACTTAAAACACTTTTCATCTGGAAAACCGTGACGATATATCCATTCTGAATAGACACTTTGGCCACAACAGTGTTTTGAATCTCTTAGCTGTCATTATGAGGGAATTTGCACTTGGAAACTGTAAGCAGAATGATAAAGGTTTGACTTAGCTGTGATACTGTAGTGAGTAGGTAGGTGGCAGCAGTAGGGGTCGGGGTCCTTGGGGAGTTGACCAGGTCAATGAAACAATCAACAAAGATCAATGAAGCAGAGAGAGAGAACGAGAGAGAGAGAAAGAGAGAGAGAGCAAGAGAGAGGGAGAGGGGGGGGGGGGGTTAACAGCAGCCAGTGTGCTTCTGATGTTGGTAGAGTCAGGATCAGTGTACAATTGAATGTCATGGTTTTTAGCCTACTCATACATATTCGTGGGCCCCCATGTGTGTTAATTTATTACATAACGATTATCCAAAGTTGTTTTTTGTTTATAGGATTTGGTTTTCAATAACTAGAATATATAGTTTTGTAGTTGATGCATAACAAATATTATTCATAAATTCGTTTCCAGAGACACTTCCATAATTAGAAATAGGTGAAATCCACAAATATTTATGAGTGGGCTAGGGACTAGAATCCAAATGTAATGTTGCCCACTGTTGTTTGTCATTTTTTGATGCAACTTAGTGAGAATCTGCTTGACCAGGGTTCGATCCCTGCCAATGCGGACATATTTAGTGGGTGTGATCGTATGTTATAGTGTGTTCCACATGCTCGCACCCAATCGGGGGACACCTCAACAACGTATACAGACTAATAATACAAACAACAACGCCACTCAAACAGCTTCCTCTCTATAATACCCCTTCTCCCCTCCCAACACTCAAAGTATACACAAAGTACCGTTGTAAAGGATTATCCCTAAATACCTTCATCTGACCTGATTATTGAATTGCAAGTGTGATTTCTATCCATTATCAGTTGACTAGTCAGATGAGTTAACCACTGAATAAGAGACTTCACTCGTAATCCAAACATGTTCATCACATTGCCATTGGTAAGATCAAGGAGAGGAACACAATTATGTGGGCAACTGTACACTCCGAATCCCTAGAAGAGAGACCCCCTGATTCGAGCTTCTAGTTAGGACAGCTTGCCAGGTCGCGGTAGTTAACCCAATGAAAGTTTATGGTGCATTTTGACAGTCTACTCTGGCCATCAATAGATCGTTTAATACAATTTAGGCTGGACCTGTGGGAAATATCCAGTTAAATACTATCTCCATTAATCCTCTGACTTCCATATACCCTTCCTAGTCTGAATACTATTGTCTAATAATACTATTGTCTAATAATACTATTGTCTAATAATACTATTGTCTAATAATACTATTGTCTAATAATACTATTGTCTAATAATACTATTGTCTAATAATAGCCGCATCGTATCATCTAAGGTTCAAGCGGCAATGTATATACACTTAAGGGGAGATTTCCACTTGAGGGATTTTTTCTCGATCCCTTTGTCCCTCATGTATATCCCCATTGCATTTGCCATTTTAAGACGTTCACCCCATTAGTTTGGTGATTTAAAGAATGCTCGCCCCATTTCTATCAAAGTTAAAACCTCTCATGCTATTTAAGTGTCGATTTTGTTCTGACAGAGCGATAACGAGCTTGTAATTTAAGAGGAAACAGCCTTAATTCGGCCTGGATATTTTTCTACCGAAAATGTACACATTTATTTAAGGGGTGTAATTTTTAGCTTGATGGAGGTCTAGGGAACAAACTAAAAACATTCCCTTAACATATAATGTATCTGAACTGTATTGAAATATAGCCTTCAGTAAAGCGCATCAAACACTTGAAATTAGTGTCCCATAAATTAAGTAAAATACACTCATAGGTACCTTAATATTATCACTTTGAGGATTATAGCACATAGTAGCAGTTGCGTCAGGCTATCATTAAGCGATTTTATATAGTTTAAGAAAGACCTCTAACAATCAATAGGGTACATTCAATCTCAATTAGCCTTATGAATAAACTGTCAAAACGTGTGAAAATAGTCAATAGGTGAAAGTGGCTATACATATCTGAGTATCGCAGCAGAAAAAGTGAACAATAATTTCCAGTTAAGAATAAATTAATCAAGAGAGATGAACACCGAATTGCAACCACTTACAGACCGACCCAGGTAAGTACAAGTCAGTCAGTCAGTCAGTAGCCAACCCTTACTCTCACAAGGGATAGGGACGATCAGCAAGAGACACAGGAAAGGAAAAATAGGTGACATCAGAAAATCACGTATACCAGTTTGCCCACAAAAAGCAAACACACAAACATTAAGAAGCACCAATCACTCATCAGAGAGAGAGAGAGAGAGAGAGAGAGAGAGAGAGAGAGAGAGAGAGAGAGAGAGAGAGAACACCACTACAGCTGAAATTCATGTAACAGACATTGTATGTAAACTCATTTTGAGATTACAATTCCATATTGTATTATATTCCAAATATATGTTATATGTTGGTCATTGTAAGAGTGTGCAATGATGGTTTAGCTGTAATTTACAAGACATGAGAACATACGTTGCTAATCACTAACTAGCAGCCAAACGAGGAAGGTGGGTGAGTTTGGGATAGTTTGAGGGTGGAAGGTGGGGTAGACATGGACATGACTCCACCTACCCAGGGTGCAGAAGGGGAAGGAAGGCCCCACCCCTGGCAGTTTTTAGTATGTGTGAGTGTACTCTAACGAACTACAAATCAAGGTGTATATATGTATACAACACACTACTATTTATTATAATTAGTATTTGCAGTTGCATTGTCCATACCCTAGTTATCATGAACAGTTTCAATGCTATGTAATCTGGGTTTAGGTAGCGTTACGTATCCTATCTGTAGTCTGTTGAATGCTTCTGTAGTCTTAACTTGAATGTTGTTGTAGCCATCAGTTGAACGCTATATATTTTGGGATGAATAAATAATTTTATAGCTATATATGGGTATATAGCATGCTATTGTTATTATTATATTACTGTGTTGTTTGTATTATTATAAAATAATGAGATATATATACCGAACGCACTGCGCATGCGTTGACCAATAAAGCCATGAGGGACTCCAAGATAACTCTCTCGCTCTCTTTCTTACCAAATCCCGTCATAGCAACACCCTAAGCGATTCTCTGTCATCTTTCATTCAGTTAGGTGTATTAGGTTTAATATTCATCTCATCTATCATCTACCCTTGTCTGTGGCCGTTTTGGGCCTTTTCAGGCCATTCTGACTGCTATATCAACCATCAGCATGAAAGGAACTGTATTGTGCCGAAAACTAGGCGGAAATCGCTACACAATGATACCACATACAGCTACGTAGCACTCGTGGAGCCCTGACAGTGTTACCTCAAAGATGGAAGTTTAGCGGACTTTGCTACATTGTTCACTTTTCGCGAACTATTGGTCACACTGTCATCCTCCCGTGCGGTGGGGGAACTGGAGTTAGTGTGGGCCGGGAGGCCACAGATGTCGGACGTATGGTTCATTACTGTTCCACCCATTTTCACTCGATTTTCACCCATTTTTCACCCGTTTTTTGCCAGTTTCTTTAACTCGACATAAGTCGCGCACCACTAGTTAAGGGTTAAAGTCCCATCATGAATTATTAGGAACCTTAGATTAACGTAAAGCATTATAAATTAGCCTAGCCTTGCCACTTTCCCTTTTTTCCTTAACCCTTGCTACCCGGGCTGTCTTACCCAATGACGGTCGCCCCTACCCGGGCGAAATGGCTGAAAAACGTCTACTGGTTCAGTTGTGATGACGATTTCAGTGGAGCCAATATTGCAGAGATGTTGCCAATATGGGGGCTTTTCAGACACTAATTTCGTCATGACGTCAGAACAATAACATTGAGGAGTCTTCTCCTTCTTGTTTTCGGAGGTGCGGTGACGAACGCTTGGGTTTGTTGACATACATCGTACGCACGGCGTTCAGACTAAGCTTAATTAGGCTATTAAGCTCATGCCTTAGATAAGGCATACCGGGTAGCGGCCCTTCTTTCATGCTGTCCTTACCTAAGGCAGACCGGGTAGGAAGGGTTAACCCACTAACATTAGCTGAGCTCGGCTACCTTCTGCCATCATTGATATTGCCTAATCATCTAGAATCAGCTAGAGCTATAATCAGGTAAGCATTATGCTTCATGTGTGCTATTGAATTACAGGTCCACATTTAATTCTAATTTAACCACATACATCATCCTTCGATAGTGAAGTTTCGTGCCTATCCATTTGTTTTGGGTTTGATCGATGTCCTAGCTTTGTTTGGTGTGAGGCTTTCCTTGTTTTTTTTTTCTTTGCCCTCGTTTTTTTTTTTTTTTTTTTTTTTTTCTGTATTCCAACTTACTTCCTCTCGGGCATAGGCTGAGAGCCTTAACATTCACCGCTTTACAATGAACAGTGAAGCCCGTGAGGTCTTGTTCTAGTCTAGGGAGTGAGACATGTGAAGCACGTAGAGTACAACGAGCACCTGCCATCTTGCCTTCACATGAGGCACGGTGCTCACTCATAGCCCGAAACGACCCCATCTCTGAAGCCACCTCGTTCCCGTGCTTCACTGTCTCACCCCCTACACTCGGACTCTCACACTTACACACACACAACGCCACCTGTTGAGCAGATAACTCACCAGGCATTGCACCCCTATAGCATATTTTGAATATGGGAATATTCATACAGTGCTATTTAATCAGGGAACAATGAGGGTATTTTATTGACGTTTCGGTGGGCTTGTGGTAATGCACTGATACAAGGTACAGCACAAATTCCATCCCAATAATATCTTCCCATTGATACAACGGGATTTGAACCCGGGACCTTTGGATTACCAGGCCAGTGGCAAGACCACTCCACCACACCTCCCGGCCCAGGGCTTTTGGCCCCATGGAGCTGTTGTTAGGGGTAGGGGGGAGAACTTTGCAGTGTATCCAGGGCCGATCAGGAAGGTGGCAATTATTGGCCATTCTTACCGCCATTTGTATGTTGACCTACCCATCTATCATCATCACTCCTCTGGCCGCCCCAGGAGCCCATATTGACAGCTTGAGGGGTTCAAGCGGCTGGAGTCGTCTGCCAGGACCTATAATTTCTTGTCATCGGCGGAAACAATATTAGGAGCGGGGTGAGCTCTAGAGGTTTAGCAGAGGGCATTTGCGAGATGGTCGAGAGTCTCGTTGGGGGACATTGCCGGGTGATTGGGGTGGAGAAGAGGCCCGACTCATGCGGGGTTTCATCAATGGAATTCAACCGCATCTGCAACACCGTGAATTATTGGCTCAACAGGCATATCCCTTTTAACCTGTGTACACTATTCCTCGATGAATACCTCCGAAGCCAGCTACGGTGCTGACATCTGTAGCATTAGACCGCCTCTCTTCAGAGCTCCGGGTCACCTGCCGAACATTTTTCGGGCAGGATGAACGTGCGCAAGTGGATAGGGCAAACATCTGTTTGCCCAACATGAATAGGAATTGACAGTAACTGATCACTCACAATGCAGTATTTAGTAAAATTTATCAGTAATTCAAAATTATTTCACAATGCAATAATGATTTAAATATTTTGTGAGATATCAATCACATCGGGATAGCACCAAAGGAGCATTTCCGTGCTGACTCCCTGCCTAGGCAAACTCTTCAATCTGTGTCTCTCCTCCTTGCTGTAAGTTTGCTCTATTCAACCTGTCCCAAGGAAGAGTGACTGCTCTCAACCCTCCAATTATCGTCCAATTGCTCTTATTTTTTGCATCTCTAAGGTTTTTTAAACTTCTCTTGCTTCAAAATTTCTTAAACATTTATCTTTCCATAACCTACTCTCAGACCGTCAGTATGGCTTCCTTAACACTCAAAGAGCGGGTGGTGGAGTATATTTGACTGTGCCGCCCAGCGGGGGGTTTTACCGTTAACGAGCTTGTTTCCGTGCTCGTTTTCATGCTAAACAAGAGCCAGAGCGTAATACAATTATCTATACGTGAAAGGGCGATAATTGAGCTTTCCAATGACACCTGAACCATCCTTCTACGATGGCTGGTTGTCTTGCAACGAACGTGCAACCGAAGGGCAAAATCGGCAAAATACGGTAATTTCCTTACATTATTACGTGTGAAATGAGTGAGGGAGGGTGGAGTAGGGCGGAGTACATCTCAGTAGCTCCACGGCCACCGTGGCGAGCGGTCATGAGGTATCCTACGCTCCTCCCACCGCTCCGCTCTCTCTCAGAGCACATTACGTGCTCAAAATTGCATGCGACTATAGCCGGGTCCCGCCACATAGTCCTTGGTTCTCTTGCCCGGCTATAGCCGGGCGCCGCCAAAGAAGGGTTAAGGGTCGCTCTACTGGTGATCTTCTTTCTTATCTTACTATCTCTTGGTTATCCTCCATTAGGGACTTCGGTGACACTTTTTCTGTTGTGCTATACATATCAAAGGCCTTCTATAGAGTCTGGCACAAATCCCTTATTTTCAAATTACCCTCGTACTGTTTCTATCCCTCCATCTGTACTTTTTCACTAATTTACTTTCCGGCCGTTCCATAGCTGCGGTTGTGGACGGCTACTGTTCACTTCCTCAACCTAGTAACTCCGGTGTTCCTCAGAGTTCTGTCCTATCTCCAATATCCTAGGATAAGGACAAATGCCCCCCACAATCTCAGACTTGCTAGGGTGAATGTTGTTAGTTTGAATCTGCGTGCAAATGAAGTGGCTGAGATGTGTGAGATGAGGCGAGCGTACGTCTGCTGTGCCCAGGAAACACTCTGGAAAAGGCATGGGGTACAGTGGATTATTGGAAGAAAGAAAAGATATAGGATCTACTGGATGGGGGTGGAGACTGATAAAGTGAAAGGAGGAGTGGGTGTTCTGGTGGCTGAAGAGCTGGCGGAAAGTGTGCTTCAGATTACGAGAGTTAATGAAAGGCTGATTGTTTTGAAGTTGAAAGTTGGTGAAAGAATTCTGAATGTGATATCTGCATATCTCCCACAGGCTGGTCTACAGATATAGATAAAAGAAGACTTCTGGAATGACACCGTCAGTGTTATTGCAGGCCTGTCGGAGAATGAAATAGAAATCGTGGGAGGGGACCTGAATGGTCACGTGGAAGCATCTGCAGAAGGATAGGAGGGGGTACATGGAGGAAATGGTTACAGAATGGGGAATCTGGAAGGCGAATCTATACTGGAGTCCTGCATTGCACTCAATATGGTTGTGTTTAACACAAAGTTCAAGAAAAGACAGAGCCATCTGATCACATATTACTCTGGGGTCTCCAGTAGCCAGATAGATTAATTCTTGGTTAACAGGAAAGACTGGAAACTGGTTCGGGATGTAAAGGTCATCCCGAGCGAAGAATGTATTCCCCAGCACAAGCTACTTGTGTGTGACATGAGCATATACAGAGAACCTAAGCGCAAGAAGGTATACATGCCCAAAAGGAAAGTGGGGCTGCTGAAGAACAAGGAAGTTAGGGATAGGTTTCATAGTGAACTGGAGGAAATGAACAGAAATGAGGAAGCTAGGCCTAACGATGTAAATAGTCAATGGAATTTTCTTAAGCATAGCCTTACCGCTGCCACTGACAAAGTCTGTGGGAAAACAAAGGGTCACCCCAGGAATAAGACTTCCTGGTGGTGGAACGATACGGTAGAACATGCTGTGAAAGAGAAAAGGAGATGCTTCAAAGCATGGAAGAAGGAAGGCAGCAAGGAGGAATACCAGGCAGCTAAACGAATTGCCACAAGAGTTATTTACAATGCTAAAAGAGGCATAAATTACCTGGTCCTCAAACAAATGTGTAACACTGACAATCCCAATGAGATCTTCAACCTAGCTAGGCGACTTAAAAATGACAGTAGGGATATTATAGGTGACCAGTGTGTTAGAAACGATAATGGGAAGATTGTGTATGCAGAAAATGAAATCAGAGAAGCATGGAAGGCAAACTATGAACAATTGCTAAATGTAGAGTTTGAATGGGATAAGGAACAGCTTAGTATCGAAAAACCAATATCTGGATTCGCTCCTTTGATAGCACCATCCGTAGTTAGCAACGCAATCAATAAAATGAAGAACGGTAAAGCTCCAGGGTGCTCTGACATTGTCGCTGAGATGATAAAAGCCTCAGGGGAGACTGGTGTCAACTTAGTCACTGAGTTGATAAACACCATTATTGTACGTATGTATGTATGTATGTATATGCTCAGGCCCAATCCCCACTTTTCCTATTTTTATTTTTATTTTCTATTTTACTCAATTTTATTTTTGTTTTTTTTCTTGGGGGTGGCCGACTCAAGACAGAGCAAGAACAGGGAAAACACAAAACACAAGACAGAACAACGAACAAACACAGACAAAACACAAAATTCACACACATCTAGGTCACCCAAGACCAAGGTTATACATTGTAGATTGAGACGAGGCAATTTGGAAAAGAGCGGTGCATAACCATGTGCAGAGTGTGGAAAGTGTGTGGCTGCAATCTCGATTCAATGTAGCATCTGTCGATGCTGGATAAGGCAGAAATAGAGAAATTTGAGTGCGTAGTGTGCAAAGGCGAGCTTGTGTTAAGTAATGATCCTGTGGCTGTGAATTATGGAAATTAGTCATTTGAGCTGGTGGACAAGTTTTGTTATCTAGGAGATACCATCTCTGCCAGTGGTGGGGCTGAGGCTTCCACTGTCGCTAGAATTAGATGTGGCTGGAGGAAGTTCAGAGAACTGCTGCCAATTCTGATCATGACAAGAATGCCTCTCTCCCTGAAGGGAAAGGTGTATGCCTCATGTGCTAGAAGTGCAATGATATATGCCTCAGAAACATGGGCCGTTAAAGTAGAGTATATCAACAGAATGCAACGTAATGAAATGAGTATAGCGAGATGGATGTGTGGGGCCAGGCTGCAGGATAGAATAACAAATGTGGAGCTGAGGAGACGCTTAGGTATAAAGAGTATTAGCGAGGTGATGCGTACAAGTAGACTGGGATGGTATGGACATGTGGAGAGAATGGATGAACAAAATTGGGTGAACAAATGCAGGTCTGTGATTGTGGAGGGAGCTGCACCAAGGGGTGGACCGAAGAAGACCTGGGATCAGACTATACATGCCAATCTCAAATCACAATACCTGACAATTGAAGCAGCCCTTAACAGGATTGCCTGGAACGCCGCCATAAGGACAAGAGACTGAAACTGCACGTATGTGTTGAGCACTCAGTCTTAAAATGTTATGTATGTATTCATTAACGACCGTTGCTACTGCATCTCCAGCCCCATTCTCTCTAATGCTTACGACTCTACATTACGCTATTCAAGTAGACATCCACAACATTATTCACAGCAGGAACTCCAAAACTCCCATAAGGAGGCCATAAAATTCTTATCTTCTGATCTCTCTACTATCTATAATTGGGGCAGGGCAAACCTTGTTACTTTCAATGCTTCAAAAACTCAATTTTTCCATCTGTCTACTAGTTGCCACCTTCCAGAAAACTATGACTTACTCTTCAACAACATACACATTACCCTTAATCTCCTCTTAACCCTGTCCGTCATATGGCAGTTTGCCCAAAAGTATCATATGACGCGATCGCGTCATATGAACTTAGTGAAATAGCTCAATAATAAGTTTATGACAGGATTTGCGTCATATTGAGCTCAGTAAGTCAGGTAAGTTAGATCATAATCTGTCGGTCGGTGGCAACCCCAAATTCCTCCAATTCTAACGGTCCCTCCTTGTGAGAAAGAGTGTTGTGGGGGAAATACCGGGTGCTCGGGCAACCCCTAACTTTCGTTACTAAAGATGACGGAGAGAGTTAGTATTCTTGGTTTTTAGGTTGCTTCTGATCTCTCTTGGAAAGATCATATTACCACTCTAGCTAAAGCAGCTTCCCAAAATCCTTTAACTCCGCACTTCTAGAGAAAAAAGAAAAGAAAGCCTTCCGTCTCATTAAGTTACATCCACTTACCAATTCTCTGCAGTCTCTCTCTCTCTTCGCAGCAATGTTGCATTGTCTCACTATTCTACCGCTATTGCAATAATCAGTGTTGCTCAGAACGCTCTCAGTGTATACTACCCCCTCTTCCTAGAGAACGTACATCCTATTTTGCAACACTGTCCTACTCCTACTCTGTGCAACTCTCCAATCCAAGAGTGAATCATTATTATGTCATTCTTCTATTCAACAGCTGAGCTCTGGAACTATCTCCCATAATCAGTGTTTCCCTCTTCCTATGACTTAAATTGTTTCAAACTCTGTGTGTCCAGACATTTTGGCTTGAACGTCCCATTATTTTGGCTCTGTCACTCTTTCAACTCTGAGGTAGGCATTCTCTACAGGCACTTCTACCATTTGTCTCCCTCACTCACATGAACATAATAAATATGTGTGCCAACAAGATTTGCCCTTTATCCCATGCTGGTGAGAACACCTTCCAATTTTAGGCTGCCTATAATGCATCAAAACATTCACCTCACCTCACCTCCCAAACGCCCGGCTCATAACTTACCCTCAGTTCACATCCGTATATTCTATCCCGATAAACAATTTTCTAATACATTGCTGCCACCATCTTACTCCCGTCAGCCACTAAAGAACGTAACAAATAAGCTTCCGGGAAGATATTACGAAGATGAGAACAAGCAGATATGAGCATCTGCCTTAGCAACATTGGCCCTCTCTTAGCGAAAACTCACAATTTACCCTCCTCGGCAACAATGGGGAGATACAAACTGAGACTGTTCCTGACCACCAGCACCAGGAAAGGCAACATAAAACCGCTCACCTAGGCCATTTGGGGGTTCTGAGGGCCATGGAAAAGTCACAATTAACATGGGGTGATGGGTAGGCAAAATGCAGGAAAATCACTTCCATGCGCGACCACACCCACGCGGCTGGACTGGTGATGCCAACCATCGGTATTGTTTCGTGGGATCCTAAAGCAGTTAGCATACAAATCTGAACCCTCTACGAGCCTTTTATCAATGGTCAATAAGGGCCGGCGCTGGTACTGTTAGCGGTTTACAATGCCATCCACTAACGTCCGATGCTGGTGCTCACCGGGTTGACCCGTACTCTACCGTAGGATACAGTAATAAAATACCCCCCCAGTCCGAAGCAATGTGGCCAAAATGGCAGGAGATACCACCTTTCCACCTCAAGAAATGAGGCAAGACTGGCTCTCTCACCCTTCAGTGGGTCTTATATAAGCTGAGAAGTTTTGCCATATTTAGATCAGTGCTCAAACGGGCATGGTACCAGGTACAGGCTTGTACAGGCAGTTACAAGGAAGGTACATTATTGACGGCGATTCGCCGTCACTGGGACTGGGGAGTTAATTATCTACTGACGGAGATTTGCTGTCGCTGGTATTGGAGGAGTTAAGGACCCGAACAGACTTAAGAGACAAAGAGCAATGTTTGACAGAGGCATTGTGTCCCAGCAATAGATATATGTGTCCTTATAGGACAACCAAAGAGAAACATGATTAGATAACTGATGAAATAAAAAGATGATGTGTTGAGATATTGCTTTCTATTGTTAACCCCTTAAGGACGGGCATGTTTGTTGACATGACCGTGCTGCTGGGTGGGTATATTTACCGAAAACGAGCTTCATTCCATGCTCTTTTTCATGCATAAACAAGGAGCCAGAGCGTAATACAAATATATATCCGTGAAAGGCCGATAAGAGAGCTTTCTAATGACACCTGAATCATCCTTGCATGACCATGGGTTATCTTGTAGCGATTGTGTAACCGGAGGCGAAAGTACCCTAAAATAAGGTAATTTTATTAGTATTTTTCCTTGTCTCGCGAGGATGGGCGATGGTGGGAAGACCTAAATCACGCCAGTGGCGGCCCAACCGTGGCGCCAACCGGTTGAAGTCCAGCTGTCGTCCTCCCAACATGCGTACTCTCTCTCAGAGCTCCTTATGTGCTCAAAATGGCGCCCGTCATATGATGGGTACCGCAGGGGTGGCCAATATTCTCTCGCCCATCATATGACGGGCGCAAGCCAATTAGCCTGCAACACCACAGGAACTTCTAGAATGTTATGTAAAAAAAAAAAAAAAATTTAGGAGGGTGGAAACCTATGAGTTTGCGGGATAGATAATGTAGAAGACTAGTTTGACTGAGTTTATGTAAACTAGACGTCGGGACATGTCTAGAACTGAATGTAAAGGGATATTATCGTAATGATGCCCACAAAATATGTGGAATTAAAATAAAGGACTTGTACTATGAAATACCTAGCTGGAGAAATAGTATGGAAGGGCATAACATCCGACTATTTGGAAACCTCTTTTTGTTAAATGGAAACGATATTTATTAATTAAGATATGCACCTCGCCGACCGGATGCTATCAAGCGCGCGTAATATTGTCAAAGTAATTTAACCTTCAACCGACGGTGAACATCATATGATGGGAGAGAGAATATTGGCCACCTTGTGGTGCCCATCATATGATGGTTGCCATTTTGAGGACGTTATGAGCTCTGAGAGAGAGTCCGCGAGTTGCGAGGATGATAGCTGGGCTTCAACCGCTCGGGACCACCGCTGGGCTGTATCTGTCACGTAGTATGCCTCAATTACACTGCCGTACCTCGCAAGCTAACGAAAAAAACTTGAAAATATCTTATGTTAGGGTATTTTCACCTCTGGTTACGCAATCGCTACAAGATAACCCGTTGTCATAGAAGGATGATTCAGGTGTCATTGGAAAGCTCTATTATCGCCCTTTCACGAATACATAATTGTATTATGCTCTGGCTCTTGCTTATGCATGAAAAAGACCATGGAATGAAGCTCATTTTCGGTAAATATATCCGCCCAGCAATAATGTCATGTCCACAAGCATGCCCGCTTTTAGCCTAAGAATGGAGAGAAGACTCTTAAGAGGTTTTGGTGGTGAAAGGCGACAAACCTCGATCCAAGGCCTAAACAAACTTTAAAAAGGCCCCAGTAGAACCTAAAACAAAGGAATATGTGATTAAGTGAGATAATTCCTAGAGGTTTCAGTCTGCCTCTAGGCTTCGGAGAGGGAGTGTATACATAGCGTTTGCCTCACACTTCATGACTGGACGGTCGGCAATAATTAGTCTTTTTCAACCCCCGAATACTATTCCCGCTTGTTTTATTGCTGTTACATGTTAATATCTGCATATTAAACGTAAAATAGGCGCATATCAATAATTAATAACTATATTAATAAAAAAAATACGATTTTAGGAGGGAATTAATCCTAATATCGTCGTTTGGCAGTGGGGTGTTCACTAATAATAGCTCAGGCATGTCGGGTTAAGGAGTTAAGGACATGTCGAATCGGTAATAGTTTCTAATACTGTGAAGGTGATTTAGCCCGTCGAAAGCCATGGGACTCTTAAGATTCTGGATTTTAAACGTATACGAAAACCGCGTGCTTAAAGCCAGGCGACTACAAATTGGAGTGTGTTACGACCGGGACTACGAATAAAACAAGGGCACTCAATGATTGGACTAGTAACAGGGCACTATTCAACAACGGTACGCTAGATCCAAACCCTCGAACTTATATGCCGGCGAACAAAACACCTATACCCTCCAGGGTTAATCTGCGATAGCGGGGTATCCTTAACTGGGCATAAATGTCCTCTACTTCAGGCTAACCTGCACTGGTATAGCCTGATAACAAACAAGATGCAAGTTACGTTAAAATGCATAAAAAGGAATCTATGGAAAGATCAATTAAATCACTGCAAGATTTAATACAATAAAAAGATGCTTCAATACAGTTACTCTAAACAACAATAAACTCTTCACTCCTATCTGAAAGAAAGTGAAGTATAGTCCTACAGCATAGACCTGGAAACTTCTGAAGAAAGTCTGATGCTCATAAGATGCTCGTACTGATTTAGAACTATATAAAGGCAGGAGGCAGGACACCACACGTGTAAATCGAATACACTAAAAGATAGGACATATAATGTTAACTGACACGAGAATACTATAAATGCGCAACGGTAGCAATGCTCGACACTAAAAGAAGTACTTCCTCATCAACGAAACAGTCTGCTATGGTTGTGCGGCTCAGCAACAACCTAGACTAATAAATGCTGTGAATAATAATGCGCACATATCAAAGAGCTTATATTAAATACTAACAAGTGTCTACTCGATTAATAATGTCTAGCTGGAATACTCTAGGTAAGGAACTGGGATTGAGCAAGACAGGCTCGTAGCCTAGCGATGTCCTTAAGACTGCATTCTTTAAGTTACGTTAATTGACTAGGGGGCTCTCTCGATAGATCCAGATCACAAGTATCTGGTTCTATCCTGGCGACCCTCTAAAGACAAGCAAAGAGGCAGCAAAGTGTGGAACTGGTACAGGCCAAAACCCTCAGTCAACACAATGCTGCACTCGCAAAGGACGCAACCAAAAAGACAACCCAGGCTACCACAGGACCAGTCGAAGTCGTGTAAGTATAAGCACGGAGACAACGACTACAGTTACCTTATCCCAGTCTAGCATTAAATAAAAGAGCAGAACCACTAAATCAATAATGAAGACACACAAAGTTCTTAACCTATACTAACTAAGAAACCCTCAAACCTATTCTAAGTACATGTAAATATCTCTGAGGACGGCGCATGCAATACAATGGGCCGGCTATGAAAACCGTATGCAGAACCCAAGGGGAGTGTTGTGCAGTTAATAAGGGTTAGAGTATGGAAAGAGAGAATCGAGTGAGAGAAACAGTGATATAGGTGGTGATCGGGAGAGAGTATGCAAAGGGATGTTAGAAGCATGCGTGCCAAACCTGTCCTGACGAGGACAGCTCCTGGGGAACCTCATGGAGGAGGTAAGTTACACAGGAGACCGCAAAGGCGCGATGGGCGGCCAATCACGGGCCGAGACGTCACAAGACAGCAGGCGTCATATGACACAGCAAGACACGCCGTCCAATGGGGAGCGAAAGGCAGGAATGCACACGTACATACAGACACTTACTACCTCCTCGCTCTGAAAGTCTTTCTCATTCACACGCTGGTACTATTATCACTACTGTTGATATAAAATATAGCCCATTGTCAAAGACGAAAACAAAGACCACCACTGGACTGTCTGTGACAATGCGATTACTAGGAAAGAAAGAATAACATTCTCTGATAACTGTAGGTCATTTCGATGTCCCTGGCGAGCGGTAGTGGCTAACGAGAGGCGATTCTGCCAACGCTGGTAGACGTCACAAGTGCGAGTAGTACTACATAGCATATCTCGATACCACCCACCATACCATATGCTCCAGTTGCATGCGCACAGTCAGTTACCAAGCATTTGTCATGGAGGCTACACGTCCCTCTCCCACGCGCCATGATGACAACCAGCGCTGCTTCTGGCAGTGTCAGCGGCCGTGGAAGGCAGAGAGTGCTGCTATTAGGCCCTCATACCTGTACTTTTACTCCAACTACTGGTGCACTACTACTATTGTACTCCGAGGACGAGGCCCCTGTACGTAAAAAGGGAAAGGCACATGTAAGGAGCTCAGCACGTGTACAGAGGCCGCTGACATTTCTGACACCATTTCCACCACCCAGGCTACTACTACCACCACTACCGCCCACGCCGCCTCTACAGCTGGGCCTTCTACTACTACAGGAGGACGCTCTAGGGTCGCAGGAGGTGCGGGGGCAACTGGGAGGAAAGGGAAGGATAATGTTTCTCAGCACAAAACCTCAAAGAAAACTCCGCTTGCCTCCACCACCACCACAACCAGCTGCCCCTGCTGCCACCCCTGCCTCTGCCCCTGCAAGTGGGAAGAAAGTGAAGGGCAAGTCGGTTGGGAAGAGAAAAATGCCTGCCTCGCACCCCCCTGTCCCACCCGCCCCTGTTGGCCCTTCCGTCCCTGCCCAGAAAACACCTGTGAGGAAACATAAACCCCAATCAACTGCAGATTGGCCCTTTGGTAACGATGCCAGCTAAATGGATTTCTTCCTTGCATTCTTCGACTTGCAGATAATGACGTACATTATTGCCTGAAACAACGCCTACTATCAGTGGGTGAAGGAAAGAGTGTATATGATTTCTCCAAGGGCGAGAATACGAGCCTGTGTAGATACGACTGGAAATTAATTCATGACATTCTTTGCACTGTTGATGCTCAAGCCTCTGACTTGTGACATATTTATGTTGTTCCTTAGAATTATGCACTTTGCAGACAATGACCATCCTAAGAGAAATGCCAGAATATGGAAATTTCGGGAGGTGTTCAACATGTTGATGGAGAGGCATAAGAAATACTCTTACCCCTTCCACAACTTGGTGATTGATGAGGCACTCGTGATCTTCAAAGGTCTACTTGTTTTCAAGCAATAAATCCCCTTGAATCAAGTTGTTTGTGTTGTGTGACTGTGAGACCGGCAAATTGCTTGACATGATCGTCTATACAGGAACTGACATAGACGTGCCAAGAGTTTGTGCCAATGACCTCTTGGGTTTGTCAGGAGCCATCATCAATAAAATTATGGAAATTTACATGGGCAAAGGGCACACATCGTACACCGACAATTTGGTGTACTTATCCTGCTCTCAGCCAGTTCCTCCATGACAACCAAACAGGGTCATGTGGGACTGTCGGAAGCACAAGGAAGTTCATGCCAAAGTTCGTCGGTCGCCACATCTCACCTGACGATCCATCCTCTAGTGACACACCTTCAGAAGATGAACTTGCCCAGGAACACCGTGAGAGAAGAGCATGAAGAAAGCGACAAAGGGAGCAAGGGAAATTCAAGATGCTCGAAAAGCCAGACAAAGTGGTGACCATGAAGTGGAAGTACAGACGTGATGTTCACCTGCTTTCGACTGTCCACAAAGGTGCCCAGGTCGACTCAGGTAAAATCCACTACCGCACCAAGAAAACCATCCAAAAACCTGACCTGGTAGTGGACTACACTAAGAACATGTGCCTTGTGGATAAATCCGTCTGTCAACTTGCAGCCGTTGAGAGTCTGAAGAAAACTGTGAAGTGGTATCACGGCATATCAGTGGAAGTACAGCGAGCTCACTCGAACTAAAGTGAGCTGGCGCAGTCCCTACCTTCCTGATCGCATCAAGGTGGGCGTACAGAGACACATCCCAGTCCAGACAGAATTTGTTGGCAGTCGACATAGGCAGTTGAAATGTCACGTCTGCACCCACACCACCAGGAAGCCCAGGACGGAGCCCAAGGTCACCACCAAATGCAACGAATGCAAAGCTCCACTCTGTTTGGGCGACTGCTTCAGGGATTTCCACGTGGTGACGAACTAATCTAAGAATATTTCATATTGCTTGAATACAATGGCATGACATTGTAAACAAATGTGTTTACTAAACTTTGTCTAAACATTGCAAAAACTTCCCCATAACCCCTTCCTGGATTAGAACCCATTGCCCTGACCTCCCTCCAGTTTCCCTTTCTATCACCTTGCCGACTAGGCCACAGCGGCTCATACCATATGTTAGCGAAAAGTTGCTCTGTAGACTCGACCTGTCACTCGTGACAAAACGAAAACTGTATATCGATTGATTTTCGTTCAGTACATAGGAAATAACATATAATGCCCCTCTAAAAATACATTTGTATTGTATATTCATACACAAAATAACATACATTACCACTCAAAAATGCATTTCTTTTGTATGTTAGTTGTAATAATACAATAGCCCTGAGCTTGTATCCAAATTTTCCCCGCCATTGTCGTGTGAAAGATGACACCAGTCTATTTTTAGCACACTATATTTACCCAAGCCCCCTCTCTTTCACCTCTCGCCTCCTTGCCTCCTCGTACCTACCCTGATTTCTCTCTTTTTATTCTGTCTACGGCCTAGTTATTGGTGTCCACTCCTCACATGGGACTACTGCAATATCGGCATACATAGATGAAATCATGAGAGTGATCAATATGCGCAATATCTCCTTATCAACCCCCCTCCCTCCCTCCTCCTCTTTCCTCTGTCTCCCCGACAAAAAACACACACGTGCACCTGGGCCGGCTATAAGAGTGAAAATCCTGTGGCTTCTTTACCCTCGGGCGGCTCTCATATGATTCCTCCTCTCTGCCTCTTTCTTCCCTCCTTCACCCTCCTTCCTTTCCTCCAGATCCTGTGTTTCACGTATCATTTTCGCAGATATATCACATGTGTTGTCTGTATGCGCCTTATTTCTTGCTATGTGACATTCAGAAGGGTCGCCTTTATACGTACAGTCAAAACCGCAATTTCTGAGACACTTTGATAGGGCCCAGACATGTGGATCAAAGATGACCTGGTTAGTGTGTTCCCTACTAACTAATCAGATGATGCCTGGTGATTTGCGACTTACACTTACGTTTCCCGTTTAACGTAGCTCGTATTAAATCGTAATCTCCGGATGATTCATTTTGGTACTACCTGATGACTTTACCCAGGTAACCAGACACTCGCACTCACACACATGCGACGAGAGTACTGTTATATTTGCTGACCTAATCTCATATGAGCTCTTTAGAAAAGCCCACGCTTCTGAAGTACAAAAGCTAAGAAAGAGACTCACTGTCCTGGAGACTGCAGCAAAAGCTCTATAGAGTCTATAATTCTAGATGTAAGACTAACAGGTATAGATGTACGACTCACAAGTAAGACGAATGTGATGAATTCATTGAGTATGGTGTTATCAGAGATGGATCATCATTGATCTACTGCCTGTTGCTCATCTCCGTACAGCATCAGCCATAGAGAAGGAACAGTTTGCCCTGTTTCCGCTTTTGAGTAAGAAAATTGTATACTCTATTTCTCATAAATAGATACAGTTATTCCACTCACCATTTTAGTCCACATTCAGTTCCAGTCTTCACATTTAACAATGACTGAAGTATTATGCCGTTCCCATTTCTTTTACACGGATGATTACTAACCTTTACTGAAACAGCAGACATGTTGCTCGTCCCCGACGAACTTCAACTTGTGACTGTGACAAAGACGCCATTATTCATGTAGGTCCTCGTATCTTCCCCTGTCTGTGCGTCCTGAGTATGTGTTTTCCCTCTGTCCCCGGACATAAATGCATGCGACATTACCTTGACTCAAGCATCTGTAACTGACTGGTTCATAGTTTAGATTTAGAGTAATAGTTAATAATCATGGGATGTGTCAGGCACCTGTTCACTGCGAAGTACGGATTTCACTAATCTTCACGCTTCCTTATCGTCAACTTATTGCCTTGATAACTAACCTCTTCTCAGAGTTCATTCCTATTAACATATTTCTTTTCACAGGTAATTCTTTAAACCTCATGAAGTTCATAAATTCTTCAGAGTACTACCAACCTTAGTTTTATTAATCAATCAGGAAATCATTTTTCCTACTACACTAACCCCCTTCCATGACTCTCGTCAACAACCTTATCCTAGTAAGTCTCTCCCTTCGTCTTCCGTTCAGGGTTGATCACCTGTTGCTTGGGCGTGAAATAAAATTTAAGCACCTGTTAATGCTAACGTGTAAGTTTTGGTCCTCACCATTATCACACTTTCATTGGCATTGCTATACACTGGGTACAGGGTTAGATAAGTCATAGGGATGATTCAATGTGTATCTAGATATATGCGAGTTATTCTTTCCTACAACCTGAGGAGGGCCTCAGCTGACGTGGCCGAGCGGTGTAACAGCGTATTTTGAGCGACTGTACACTTCTAAGATAAACCATATAATCACATATATAACTCACACCATTATAACTACCTTTTAAAAACAACTGTAAGTGTGTTGGTGTGATCTCCCTATAGAAGCTCACACCATCACAATAGAAGCTGGTAACTTTCCACTCTGCTAAGGCAAGCACGGATCCCACGATCACCAAATGGTATCACACTTCCGTTGCCAAGATATCGAGAAGTAATTGCTAGAAACTTTGTCACATCCAATTGTCACATGGTGTTGCTGAACCGCGCCCCTCCCTCAAGTGGCAGAGGGCGAGTCAGTCAGCACACCACCACACCCTAAGGAGGGTATCTCTCTCCAACCCTCTGGGTAAGACTAGTGACCTGTATAAGTGTAGAAGTACCTTATAAGTGATATACAAGTACGCAGTGACATACAAGTGTTCTAGTGATTCTCTTCTAATCATTTGTTCTCTCTCTTTACAGGAAGATCATTATTACTTGGAAAACAGCTCATAGTTCTAGGTTGCTATTATTAAAGTGTTATCATTAAGTATTAAGTAGAGTACTTATCTCGGTACACACTCAACATCGAGTATACACCACATTAAGAAGTACTTTATAATTACATTGCCCCAACGCATGGGACGTCTAGTGTAATATATTCTAATATCTCAAAATTAGGATTAAGGGTTAAAGACATATATTTTGCTGTTAAATAAACCAAACAAAGCCCCGTGCTTGTTTATTTTAAGACCTCCCTACATATTTCCAGTGGTTCCAGATTACTACAGAGTTCATTACAACATACAGGAAATATTGAGGTAAGATAATAAGTTAACTCTAACCATTCCGCTCAGTGCCTCAACCATAAACCGCCCGCTACATAGTGATGTACACAGTGATTCCTGGTGACTCCCAGTGATTCGCAGGTACACTCTCACTGGTTCCTACAGTGTTGTGAGTGCACAGGGAATTTCAGACACTCGCGGTCGTATTCCCAGGAATCAACAGCAGTCATTACTCCTAGTGATTCTAGCTTGCATTCCTGACTGTGTGAAGTACCCTTTACTCATGGTGTGTCTGCTAAATTTCTCAAATCTTCTGCGTTGTGGTGGAATAATAATGCTGGCTTAATAATCCCAACGAATGGCCAGAGAATATAGATTTGAGCGAGCAACACACTGCTATTGTGGCACCGGTAATTGACTCGGTACCTAAAGATGACACACGGTTACAGCATGTGTGATACGCTTTGTACAAAATGAAAAAGCAAAAATCAAAGGCACGCCGGCGTGCCTACAGGTAGTGCTCATCTCAATGTGAAGGAGATCAGAATTGCAGATAAAATACTGCATAAGCTCTGTCAACAAGAAATATATACGCAGGAATATAAATTATTGGTTAAGGGAACAAAGTCCATGAATAACCTGATCAACCAGTTGGGCTTACACTTGAAGGGGGATTTGATACATTGCGGAGGCAGATTACAATTGGCAGCACTCTCTGGGCCAAGTAACTATCCAATTCCATCCCTTCACCCATCTTATCATCGATAGGTGTCACCGACTCTGTTGCCATTATGGGATTGGACACATAGTCACCTATGTCAGACAAAGATGGTGGGTGCCTAGAATCAGGCAGGTGGCCAAAAAAGTCCTACGCAAATACTTAAAATGTAGACAGGTACAGGGAACACATTATGATCCCGTACGAGTACCTCCCTTACTAAACCTGCGAACCACCCCAGGTGACTTCTACATAGTTACCGGGGTTGACGACAGTGGAGCAATTCCTGTGAAAGATTCACCCAATCTTAAGGTGTATATGATACTTTTCACCTGTGCCATTACCAGGTCAATTCACCTGGAACTGGTCACCAATCTTACTTGTGATAGCTTCCTACATGCCTTCAGAAGATTCTGCAGTCGACAGGGATATCCATGTATCATGCTGAGTGATGATGCAAAAACATTCATAGGAGCATCTACTTATCTGAAAGATGTGAGCAACAATCCCAAGATTCAAACCTGCCTTGTGGACGTGAATTGCGAATGGCGATTTATTCACGCCAGAGCACCTTGGTTCCGCGCCATATGGGAAAGAGCCATAGGAATCGTGAAGGCGGGTCTGAAGAAAGTGTTGGGTAGAGCTCTCATATCAATTGAGGAACTCGACACCATACTCATGGAGATTGAAGCCACAGTAAATGATCGCCCTCTATATTATGCTTCTGGTAATTTGGACGACTTTACCCCAATTACACCCTCAATACTGGCATGTGGATACAGACTGAGGGATCTTCCTGAAGAACATGATGAGGATGCTACGGAAGATCCAGACTACACAAATAAGGAAGTGATATCGGCCCGCTACAAATATATTCGTAAACTATCGCGAGACATTTGGCATCGCTGGTCGACAGAATATCTGGTGACGTTAAGAGAAGCACAGAAAAGTAAACTAGCACCATTAACAGGTCATTGGCCTCGGGTAGGTCACGTGGTAACCATCCATGAAGAGGGCCCGCGCGCATTCTGGAAATTGGGTCGTATAGAGGAGTTGTTAACCGGTCGTGATGGTGAGGTTCGGGTAGCAAAGAATCGAACCAGGACTGGAGTAATCACATGTCCGACTATACGGCTATATCCTCTTGAAGGTGACCTTGATCGCAAGGAAGCTCCCTCGGACCAGTTATCCATAGATGTCATCTCCATGGCTTCTACTTCGGCGCAACCTGTTGACGCCCAAGTCGACAGGCAGCCCAAATATCCTCCCAATCTTGGCGGGATAAGATTGCCTCCGGGCAATTATAATCATGTCAATTTTGTATATTTCGGTGGCGGGAATATGTCCATACTCAGTATACTCTATTTAGTATGAACAGTATCAAAGCTACGTAAACTGGGTTAATGTAGCGTTACGTATCTTTCCGTAGTCTTAAGTTGAGCGTTCCACATTTTTGGGAAGAGTATGTTATTCTGTAGTTGAATAAGGGCAAGTATTGTAGGATTATAATTCCCATATATTAATGTATTACTTATTATCATTGTTCCTATGTATCTCATTGTATAAGGATGGGATACATTTACCGTACGCTATGCGCGTGCGCGGGCAAGTCACGAGAGATTTCAAAGACGACTCTCTCATTCTCACTCTCAAGCAAATCTCCATCCCAGAAACACGCTAAGCTCTTATTCTTCATTTTGTCTCATCATTGGGTGTTTTCGCTTCACTTCCATCTCATTCTCATAGTCACATCATCATAATTAGCGATCATGAAACTTTAACGTAAATACCATCTATCTTAGTTTATGCTATTCACTTTCCTTAGCCTATTCCTTGTCCCACTAACAACTTGAGTTCACCTAGCCTATCTCCCGCCGTCTTTACTATCACCATCTGAGTTGTCATCATAATAAGGTCAAATTATTCTATGTGCGTTTTTCCCAATTATTAATTATACAGTCCACTCATCTAAATTTACCACATGACCCCTCACGACACACACTTGTTGCGTATATTTGAGGGTAGTAGGTAATTAGGCTTGCGTGTGAAAGGGATCTGCCTTGTGTGGGCCAATCGGCTTTCCTGCAGACTCCCATTTTCTTATATTCTTATGAATGGCAAAACATATATTCAACATAAGAACATAAGAAAATGGGAGTCTGCAGAAAGCCAATTGGCCCACACAATGCAGATCCCTTTCACACCCAACCATAATTACCCACTACCCTCGAATATATGCAGCAAGTGTGTGTCGTGATTCTTATGAATGGCAAAACATATATTCAACATAAGAACATAAGAAAATGAGAGTCTGCAGAAAACCAATTGGCCCACACAAGCCAGATCCCTTTCACACCCAAGCATAATTACCCACTAGCCTCAAATATACGCAGCAAGTGTGTGTCGTGATTCTTATGAATGGCAAACATATATAAAGAACATAAGAAAATGGGAGTCTGCAGAAAGCCAATTGGCCCACACAACGCAGATCCCTTTCACACCCAACCATAATTACCCACTACCCTCAAATATACGCAGCAAGTGTGTGTCGTGATAATTACAGTTCCACAAATATATAAGATCAAAGAATATACATAAGGCCCCCACAATCATGTAATGGCAAACAAATATCTTACATTTTTCGTTGCTTGTATTCTCACATAAAATGTACCGGTACGCACTTCCCTTATTTACAGGACTTACGTACCATGTGTAGGCTGGGCAAATAGCCTACAATATCACAAATACAGTTTTAAAATTATGACAATTAGTCTCCAAAATTGTGAAATAATGGCAACAAATTACTTGAAAGGATTTAGGCTATACAAGCAAAATTGCATGTGGCTCGCATTTACCCACTACCTTCAAATATACGCAGCAAGTGTGTCATGATAGTTTTACAATTCCACAAATATATATGATCAAAGAATATACATAAGGCCCCCACAATCATGTAATGGCAATAAATATATTCAATTTTCCGTTGCTTGTATTCTCACATAAAATGTATCGGTACGCATTTCCCTTATTTACAGTATTTACGTACCATGTGTAGGCTGGGCTAATAGCCTACAATATTACAAATACATTATCAAAATTATGATAATTAGTCTCCTAAATTGTGAAATAATGGCAACAAATGACTTCAAAGGATTTAGGCCATACAAGCAATATTGCTTGTGGCTCGCATTTTCCCACTACCCTCAAATATAGGAAGCAAGTGTGTCGTGAAATTACAATTTCACAAATATATGACCATAATTATTTTTATCCTCGAAAATTATGATTTAACCCCTAAATGTCGGCGAGCAACATAAGTCGAGTTAAATAAAGCTGGACTATGTGGCGGCGCTCGACATAGGTCGAGTGGCAATTTCAGCACGTAATGTTGCTGAGAGAGAGAGACAAGTGGTGGCAGGAGAGTAGCGAGCGTATGACTGCTCCAGACCACCGCGGCGAACCTACTGACACGAATCCCACCTCCCTCCTCCCTCTCTCACTCGCTATATACGGAATTGTATCGGAAAAGTGGCTAATTACATGCTTTTTGCACTCGCGTTGCACGGTTATTGCAAGAAAACTAGCCATCATAAAAGGATCGTTATGGCGTCATTCGAAAGCTCTGTTTATGCCCTTTCAGGGATAGATACTTGTTTTACGTTCTGGGTCTTATTTAGGCATGAAAATGATCACGTAAACAGCCCTATTTTGGCTAAAAACACCCTGCTGGGCGGTACATATAAATAAACCGCATAGGCCGCTCTTAAGGTGTTAAAGGCCAAATTTGCTTCAAAGCATTTCTAAAAGCAATAATGCTTGTAGTCAAACTCACAAGCATTTAAAAATGTATATTGTACTCACCAACATCCAGACCAGTAGCTTCACCTAACTCCTCGTCACCATCTTCATACGTTTCCTCCTCACCGTCACCATGGCGCCACAAAGCATGTCTCGGGTGAAAATCTAAGATATTCACCCCTTCATCATCCTCCTCACTTTTGCCACTATCACCAAGACCTTCCATAGTATCATTCAACACCTGAGAGAGTGCTGAAGAATTCATAAACAATGCTAGATCCTGTGCGATGAGCGGCGCCTCACGAATAGCCTGGCGCGACCCACTAGAGCAGGCGGCTGCGGAATCGGACACTGGGCAAATTTGATCTATCCAGCACGGCTGCGAGAGCGGTACTGGCTCACGCTCCCGTGGTGAGGAGGAGTGGGAGGGAGTCTGTAGTACACCCCCCAACCACCAGATGGAGTTTTCCACTTAAATTAGCGCGGGAATTAGCCACCCGACATATGTCGGGCCCCGCGGGATGGGCCACTTTTCTCTCGCCCGACATATGTCGGGCCCTGTGGCTGGGGGGTTAATTACAATTATTTTTAGTAGTAGTATTATTAGTATTATTAAAAAAAAATGTACCCCTATGTATACTATTATTTTTATTATTATTATTACAATAACTATCATAAACATATTGTCTATCCCCACTAGGTTCTCCTTATCGTCAACTAAAGAGCCAAGTACAGATGATTTCGACCAGATTCTCTCCAAGCTGGGTTTTGGAAGGTGGCAGTGGCTCATCCTAATCGTTGTTGGCGTATGTAAGTTATAAAGACCACCATATGCTATTTAGTTGTCATATTATTATTGGATATTCACCCCTTGAGGATTATGATGCACTTAAGCTGTTTATTTAGGCTATCATTAGACAATTTTATGCACCTTAGGAAGGAGCTCTAGAAATCCAAAGGTTCAACACTAACTCAAGTGTGACTCTGACTCTAACAGATCTTTCCTAAACTGGATAAGATATTCTAATGATAGCCAAAATATACTGTTAAATTGCGTCATAATCCTCAAGGTTTTCAGAAAGGACTCGTTTGTGTAACATATGCTCTTTTGAAATACCTGTCGAACTCAAACAAATATATCACACACACATGTGATGTTTAACACCTAAAGAGCGGCCTAGGCGGTAAATAATATGTAGCCACCAGCGGGGTGTTTTTATCCAAAATAGGGTTGTTTACGTGATCATTTTCATGCCTAAATAAGACTCAGAGCGTAAAACAAGTATCTATCCCTGAAAGGGCATAAACAGAGCTTTCCAATGACACCACAACGATCCTTGTATGACTGCTAGTTTTCTTGCAACAACCGCGCAACACGAGTGCAAAGCCATGTAATTCGGTACTTTCCCCATACAATTCACTATGTAGCGCGTGTGAGAGGGTGGAGGAGGGTGGGATTCATGTCAGTTGGTCCACCGCGGTGGTCTGGAGCAGTCATACGCTTGCTACTCTCCTGCCACCACTTGTCTCTCTCTCTCAGCAACATTACGTGCTGAAATTGCCACACGACTTATGTTGTGAGCCGCCACATAGTCCAAATTTCTTTCACTCGACATATGATGCGCGCCGCCAGTTAAGGGTTAAGAGATAGAGATAGAGTAGGCATAAAGAACAGCATTGACTCCAAGATTCTTCTATATATAAGCATTTTAACACAGATTGTAAAACAAACAAATTATCATCAATACAAAATTATAGAAATTGTTCAAAATCAAAATATTTTAGATAGAGCAAAAATATTGGATTGGAAAATTAATGACCATCAATCCATTTGGACTTAACAATCAAATCAAAGGTGTAGGCAACATTTTGTATAAAGATTTATTAAAAACTTTTTTAACACCTTAAGAGCGGCCTAGGCGGTAATTTCTATGTACCGCCCAGCGGGCGTTTTTACTATAAATGGGGTTGTTTCCGTGCTCTTTTTCATGCACAAACAAAACCCAGAGCGTAATACAAGTATGTATCCCTGAAAGGGTGTAACTTGAGCTTTCCAATGACACCCGAACCATCCTTCTACGATCACTAGTTGTCTTTCAACGATCGTACAACCGAAGAGCAAAATCGCTAAAATACGGTAATTTTCTTACATTATTACGTGTGAAACGAGTGAGAGAGGGTGGAGTACAAAGCAGTACATCTCAGTAGCTCCACGGCCACCGTGGCGAGCGGTCAGGAGGTAATCTACGCTCCTCCCACCGCTCCGCTCTCTCTCAGAGCACATTACGTGCTCAAAATTGCATTCGACAATAGCCGGGCCCCGCCTATAGGCCCCATTTATTTCACTCGACAATAGCCGGGCGCCGCCAGTTAAGGGTTAATAGCCTGTATTTTAACTTCCCCGTTTTAAGTAGAAGACCTGGTAGACATGGTAATAGAAGACTAGATTAATTTAATAAAATTAAAAACACTGGTCCGATATCAACATGATTTTCTATCTATATGCTCAGGCACAATCCCCATCTTGGGGGTAGCCGACTAAAGACAGAGCAAGAACCGGTAAAACACAAAAACAACATAAAACAACAAACAAACACAGATAAAAAACACAAATTCATACACATCTAGGTCACCCAGGAGAAGACTCAGAGACCAGGGCCACCAAGGTCACTCCAGCACTCCCCCAGCCCCCGACCACCCGGAGAGGTTCCGATCTCGGCAGGCAGACGTGCAGCGGAGCCAAAGCCACAAGCCCTCCCACCACACTTCCAGGCTCACCCTTCATATTAATCGTCTCCCAGGGTCAGGCGCCTGATGGACTATTATCTAGTCCAACTTGCGCCCGACCCCTTCCTCTAAATGACCATGTGTTCACTCAACTATTCACAATCGTTCTCCATTCACTCCTGTCCACCACCACTTCCCCTGCCTGATCTATAGTCATTCCTCTATCATCCAAAGCTTTTCTTACACAGTCTCTCCATCTCAATGGGGGTCTTCCTGCCCTTCTATCTCCCCTTGTACCTGACTCACATATTCTCTTTATAAGCCTTTCATCTCCCATTCATTCAACATGACCATTCCAGCTCAGCACCCTTCTGTCCACTCTGGCTGACAAATATTCCTGCTGTCCCATTCTCCTACATATCTCTTCATTCCTCAATCCGTCTCTACGAGTAACTCCACACATACTCCTCAAGCAGCTCATCTCCATTACATCCAGCTTTCTTTTCTCCTTTTTCTTCAGAGCCCATGTCTCAGCCCCATACATCACTGTTGGCACAACAATTCCTTGATACAGTGCACTTTTTACTTTCACTCCGAGATTTCTCGTCTTCCACATACTTCCCATTGCTCCGAAAACCTTCCTTCCTTCACACACTCTCTGTTTTACCTCCATTTCCATACCTCCACTCCTGCTTATCATTCCTCCTAGATATTTAAAACACTCTATTTGTTCCAATATTTCCCCATCCAGCCTCACATCTAGATTCACCCTATGATCTCCCCTATTACACACCATTACTTTACTTTCATTGACGTTCACCTTCAGTTTCCTCCTTCCACAAACCACACCAAACTCTTTGACTACCCGCTGCAGTTTCTCCTCAGAATCCACTACCAATGCTGTGTCATCAGCGAACAGCAACTGATTCAACTCCCAATCTCTACCATTTTTTCCTACTAAACCCAATCCTCTTCCCATAGTTCTCCTTTACACCTCTCTCACCACACCATCCATAAACATATTAAACAGCCATGGTGACATTACACAACCCTGTCGCAAACCTACCTTTACCACAAACCATTCACTCAACTCACCATTTCCTACTGTAACACATGCTCTGCTCCCTTCATAAAAACTCTTAACTGCTTCGAACAAATTTCCTCCTATTTCATAAATCCTTAACACCTTCCACATTGCCTCACGGTCCACGCGATCATACGCTTTTTCCAAGTCCATAAAAGCCCCAAATATCTCCTTATGCTTCTCTAAATACTTCTCGCATAACTGTCTTACTGCAAATATCTGATCCACGCATCCTCTTCCCCTCCTAAAACCGCACTGTTCTTCTCCTATTGCAACTTCCGTACACTTTATTATCCTCTCTATCAACACCCTGCCATACAGCTTTCCAACCACTGACAATAAACTAATACCTCTATAACTTGAACACTCCTGCCGATCTCCCTTCCCCTTGTACAACGGCACAATACATGCACTCTTCCAGTCTATTGGTACCATTGACACAGAAAAGCACACATTGAAAAGTCTTACCAACCAATCTATTACCACATCTCCACCCTTCTTTATACACTCTGCAGCAATACCATCCAAACCTTCTGCTTTTCCCGCTCTCATTTGTTTCACTGCTTCTTTTACCTCATTTTTGTCAATTCTTTCATTCATTCCCTGCCACCTGGGCGGCCTGGGTAACCTATCTCCATCCACCTCTGCTTCTCTTCCATCTCTTGCATTTAACAAAGATTAAAAATACTCGGCATATCTTTTCCTCACTTCAACTGGTTCCACTAGTAAATCTCCATTTGCATCTTTCACTGACTCTTCCCTCCTTTCCTTACTTTATTTACCTCCTTCCAGAACATCTTCTTTCGTTCTTCAAAATTCTCACTCAATCTTTGCCCCACCTTTCGTTTGCATCTTTTTTCGCTTCTCTAATTTTCCGTTTTGCCTCTCTCCTTTTCTCCTTGTACCTCTCCCATACCTCAACACTACCATCCTGTAAAACCCTCTAAAAAAACTGTCTCTTCTCCTGAACTGCCTTTCTCACCGTATCATTTCACCACTCGCTTCCCTTCCTGATACCTCTGCCTCCTACTTTCCTTTTGCCGCATACTACCTCTGCACTTACTTTCACTCCTTCCTTAAACTGTTGTCATTCAACCTCTACTTCTCTCTCTTCCATCTCTCTCACTTCCATCCACTTTAAATTTAGTCTTTCCTTGTACTCCCTCTCTTTTGCACTCTTCTCTAACTCACTAACTTTTATTACCTCTCTTACTTCACACTTGTCTCTTATTCTCCTGTAACTCTTAACTCTTAGCTTTCCCTCCACCAGGTAATGATGTGACATACCCTCCGCCTCACCTCTCATCACATTCACATCCAGCAGTCTACGCAATCTTTCCTGTGTCACCAGCACATAATCCATCAATGCCCTCTCTACAATTTCTCCCCTCACAAGTCTATGCCAGGTGTACTTGTGTATACGCCTTTTTTTGAAGAACGTATTACCTACACTCACTCTGCACTCTTCACATACATTTTTCAGTCTTTCTCCACTCTCGTTTACACCATCCACACCAAAACTACCGATGACTCCCTCAACAGGCTCATATCCTACCCTAGTATTTAGGTCCCCTAAAACTATAACATTTTCATTTTCATCAAACCCTTGTAGACAATCTCTCAAATCCTCCCAGAAACCCTCTACCTCGTCTAACTCTCTTTCACTTCCTGGTCCTACGCACTTACAAAAACCCACCTTTCACCCTTAAACCGCATTCGCACCCACATTAGCCTTGATGCCACCTCTTTCCACTCTTTTATAAACTCTCTCAACTCCTCCTTCACAATAATAGCCATTCCTTCTTTCCCTCTGACTCCCTCATCTACTCCAGACTTTCTACCTATCATGTTTCCAAAATCCACTTCCCCCTCTCCTTTCATCTTTGTTTCATTCAGTGCAAGCACATCATACTTCCTTCTTTCAAATAACCTTCCAATATCCTCTCGCTTCTCATTCGTACTACATCCATGCACATTTTAAGCTCCTATTCTTAAGGTCCGGGACCACGAACGCGTTCCCTCGCCCCTATCTCTGTCTCGTTTTTTTTGGTAGATTTATTTAAGGGGAGAAGGATACCAGGCCCCCGCCCCCGATCCCCTTTAGCCGACTTCTACGTCTCGCCGGAGAAAAGCGGTGGTGGAAATTTCTCGCCCCTCCACTACAGAGGAGGCTACCTGCACCAGAAAGTGGCGGGCGTTGGGGTCGCCGCATCCCTACGCCATTTGAAAAAATTTGAGATGCAGAGGGAGAAAACGATAGAAGGGGCTATGGGAAGTAGAGGACACCAACCCTCACTCTGACAAAGGGTCAGCTCAACACACATGATTTTCAATAATATGTATTCATTATATGTACATTTATGAATTTAAACATTACAAAATTCATTGCAAGGCCTACACAAGCAAATGTTTGCTCCTTGCATAGAAAATATTCTAAATAAAATTATAATTTAACAAATAATTTTAAGAATATAGTCTTTGCTTTTATGAGATATATTTGAGCTAATTATAAGTTATCCATATATAACCATATTTATGATAAAGTTATATCCACTCTAAATTATTCCTCTTAAAATTTAGACATAATTAATGTTAATATTAAAAGACAGTTAAGTCCATATTACCAGATGAGTGTACAGATTTCAAACCATTATTAGTGTATTCATATGAGTGACCTGTTGTATCAATTGTTTGTAATTATAATAAAGTTTTAGGAAATCTTTCAGATAATGATATTTTCAATAATAATAAATTTGTATCTGAAAGAGTCCTGGATATGTCAGCTAACAGAAGTATTGCATTAATAAAGGTAATTTATAGTCCGATATATCATATATTAACAGGTGATGTAGACCTAGTTAAATATTATACAAACAACAAATTAGCGGAGTTATGTAGCAAAGGATTTAAATATAGAATAGGGAATACTAAAGTAACATGGGAAAATATATTAAAAGATATTGTTTTTTTCAGTGACTAAATTGAAAGACAAATTGCTAAATATTGTGCGCTGCAATGCGAGGGAGCTGGAAGCATGGTATAAATTATTAATTAAGTTAATAGATATAAAATGTTCTCTCTTAAAAATAAATGTAATCTTTCAGATTTTGTATATAATAATCATAATAAGCTTAAAGTGGGTTTAATACAATTACATAAATATTTTGTAATCACTACAGTAGATAAAGCCAGCAATAATTTTAGTTTCACATTTAAGACATTTTGTCTAGAAAACATGACAAAATAATTAGGCATTATAGGTAACATATTACATGCAAATATTTGTGGTAATTCTGTTTATGAAATTCAAAATAATTTGAATATTGATAACTTAATCGATGAACATACCAAGAAAAACTTTTTGATAAGAACAAGTGCATTTCAAAATTATACATGTTACCTAAATTTCATAAAATACCTTATAAATATCGCTTTATTGCCGAAGCAAAATGTTCTACCACTAAAACTCTGTCAGAACAAGTCGTACATTGCTTAAAATGCATTAAAAGTACTTATACAAGATATTGTATTACCATCAAGAAAAAAACTGGCATTGACTATTATTGGAGTGTTGACAATTCATTAGAAGTTATTGATATAATGAATACCATGCCAAAAGTTAAATCGGTAAATAGATTTGACTTTTCAACTTTGTATACCAATTTGCCTTTAGATTTAGTATATTCAGAACTTTGCTTTATTCAAGATTTGCACATTGACAGATTCGTTAAGAATGGTAATTATTTCATAAATGTTTATTCATAAATTAATAATGCATCACTTAGCTATACTCCCACTAGGTCAGTATATTTTGATAGAAATAAACATAAAGATGCCCTTAAATTCCTCCTTTTTAATACTTATGTTAGATTCGAGCCTTACATTTTCAAACAAATAATAGGAATTCCTATTGGTGGAAATGCTAGCCCTTTAATTGCAGATTTATTCTTGCTTGCTTTACAATTTAAATATATAAAAGACTTAGTTGACAGGAGCAAGAAAAATAACATCCCCCAAAAATTAGCACTTGCTAAATTATTAAGTAATAATAGTAGATATATTGCTGATATTCTCGTTTGCAATATGTTAAACTGTAATCAAGTTGCAAAACTTATTTATCCTAATTCAATCCCTCTCACACAAGGTAACGTACATTATGAAGTTGGACATATTCTTTATATATATTAGAGGTTTAAGTCTCGATGGGAAGAAGGGAAACCTAATATTTAGTAGTGGCCCTGGAATCATTGACAACGTGCCTTACTAAAGTTGTGGCCAATCTTTGAATTCATGGCTCGCCGTTAAAACGACCTGCCTAGGAGAGTAAACTATCAAGAATCCCAAATCTTTGTGAGCGAACGCTCAATAAAACACTCTCGGACTCGTCCTTATGATGTGGGTACCACTACTAGAAACAAACAATTAAAAATAAAAATTAAATGTATCAAACATGATGTAGCAGGTTGCGATTCTCATGCGTCTGCTGTTATTCTGAGGGTCACCCAGATCTTATCTGGGCGCTTAGGTTCTTCATTGATATAAGAAGACTCTCTATCAATACAGCAGTGTGACGTCTACCAGCGTTGGCAGAATCGCCTCTCGTTAGCCACTAGCGCTCGCCAGGGACATCGAAATGGGCTACAGTTATCAGAGAATGTTGTTCTTTCTTTCCTAGTAATCGCATTGTCACAGACAGTCCAGTGGTGGTGTTTGTTTTCGTCTTTGACAACGGGTTATATTTCATATTAACAGTAGTGATAATAGTACCAGCGTGTGAATGAGAAAGACTTTCAGAGCGAGGAGGTAGTAAGTGTCTGTATGTACGGGTGCATTCCTGCCTCTCGCTCGCCATTGGACGGCGTGTCTTGCTGTGTAATATGACGCCTGCTGTCTTGTGATGTCTCGGCCCGTGATTGGCCGACCATCGCGCCTTTGCAGTCTCCTGTGTAACTTACCTCCTCCATGTGGGTCCCCAGGAGCTGTCCTCGTCAGGACAGGCTTGGCACGCGTGCTTCTAACATCCCTTTGCATACTCTCTCCCGATTACCACCTTTATCACTGTTTCTCTCACTCTATTCTCTCTTTCCATACTCTAACCTTTATTAACTGCACAACACTCCCCTTGGGTTCTGCATACGGTTTTCATAGCCGGCCTATTGTACTGCATGCGCCGTCCTCAGAGATATTTACATGCACTTAGAATAGGTTTGAGGGTTCTTAGTTAGTATAGGTTAAGAACTCTGTGTGTCTCCATTATTGATTTAGTGTTTCTGCTCTTTTATTTAATGCTAGACTGGGATAAGGTAACTGTAGTCGTTGTCTCCGATGTGTGTACGGTTTGCTTATACCTACATGACTTCGACCGGTCCTGTGGTAGCCTGGGTTGTCTTTTCGGTTGCGTCCTTTGCGAGTGCAGCATTGTGTTGACTGAGGGTTTTGGCCTGTACCAGTTCCACACTTTGCTGCCTCTTTGCTTGTCTTTAGAGGGTCGCCAGGATAGAACCAGATACTTGTGATCTGGATCTATCGAGAGAGCCCCCTAGTCAATTAACGTAACTTAAAGGATGCAGCCTTAAGGACATCGCTAGGCTACGAGCCTGTCTTGCTCAACCCCAGTTCCTTACCTAGAGTATCCCAGCTAGACATTATTAATCGAGTAGACACTTGTTAGTATTTAATATAAGCTCTTTGATGTGTGCGCATTATTATTCACAGCATTTATTAGTCTAGGTTGTTGCTGAGCCGCACAACCATAGCAGACTGTTTCATTGATGAGGAAGTACTTCTTTTAGTGTCGAGCATTGCTACCGTTGCGCATTTATAGTATTCTCATGTCAGTTAACATTATATGTCCTATCTTTTAGTGTATTTGATTTACACGTGTGGTGTCCTGCCTCCTGCCTTTATATAGTTCTAAATCAGTACGAGCATCTTATGAGCATCAGACTTTCTTCAGAAGTTTCCAGGTCTATGCTGTAGGACTATACTTCACTTTCTTTCAGATAGGAGTGAAGAGTTTATTGTTGTTTAGAGTAACTGTATTGAAGCATCTTTTATTGTATTAAATCTTGCAGTGATTTAATTGATCTTTCCATAGATTCTTTTTTTATGCATTTTAATGTAACTTGCATCTTGTTTGTTATCAGGCTATACCAGTGCAGGTTAGCCTGAGTAGAGTACATTTATGCCCAGTTAAGGATACCCCGCTATCGCAGATTAACCCTGGAGGATATAGGTGTTTTGTTCGCCGGCATATAAGTTCGAGGGTTTGGACCTAGCGTACCGTTGTTGCATAGTGCCCTATTATTAGTCCAATCATTGAGTGCCCTTGTTTTATTCGTAGTCCCGGTCGTAACAAATGGCGACCTTAGTCTAGGATTTAGTGAACTAATAAATAATTGCAGGAGTTTTTTTGTGGAGATTTTTTTTTTTTTATTCACCGTTTGGGGGTCAATTGTTATTTCTCACAGTTTGGTAGTGGACATTTGTTTTTAAGAAATATTTTGGACATGTTGGATTTTTTTTTTGGCAACGTAGTATAGCACTTGAGTTGTCTTCAAGCATTTTTTGAGTGAATAGTGCAACATGAGAGTTTAGGTACTTTTTTTTTTTTTATAAACGTTGAGGATTTCCTGTGGACACTATATCGAACGACGGATCAGTGCACAGTGAGGACACAGTATGGGAAGCAGGCTCTGAGGTGCAGAAGCTGGGTTTGTTAGATGGTATTAGAGTAGTAACTAGTGAGGAGGATGCAAGGAAGTTTCTGGATTTGCCTATTACTGATGACCGGGTGTCTGGGATTGATCGGTATGGTCTCCAGTGTTTGGCCACGGTCATGGGGCATGTTGGCACTAGCAGCATGACGAGAAGTGACCTGGTGGCATGTGTGCTGGGTGGGGTGCATGGTGCACAGGGTGGAGCGGGTGCTTTGGCACCTTCGGCCAAGCCCCCCCTCCACTCTACTCCCATCATGCTCTCTAGAACACCGGATCCGAGTACGTTCCCGCAGGCCTATAGTCACTGGCAGCGTGGTTTGCCCCTGGGTGGGTCTCCAATTGTTGCATCTCCTCCTCCTCAAGGTTTAACTCCAGATATGCTCTTCCAGCTTGAGATGACTAAGCAGCAGCGGGAATCTGAGCTTGAGATGGCTAAGTTTCAGCAGCAGCAGCGGGAATCTGAGCTTAGGATTCAGGCTGAGGAGAGAAAGGCCATACGTGAGGCTGAGCTTCAGGTTGAGGCTCCGAAGTACTGTGCAGACAGAGAGCTTGAGAAGTCTCGGGTGGAGTCGACAGGGCAGCGTCTCGGTTCTGGGAATCGAGGTCTTGATCAGTCTTATCGCACCTTCTTAAATTAGTCCCTGCATTTGACAAGTCGGGTGTCACCGATTTTTAACTGCGTTTTGAGAAGAAGTGCCGGGAGCACCAATGGCCCAAGGTTAAGTGGGCAGCCCTTGTTTCCTCTAGGTTGGTTGGCAAAGGACTCAAGCATATGATGCGTTGCCCTTGGAGTCTTGCATCGATTATGAGGTATTGAAGGAAGCTGTTCTGCGGGCGTACGAGTTACAAACAGAGACATATAGGTTAAAGTTTCGGGGTGTTACGTAGGGTCGTGAGTGCACTTTTCTAGAACATGCCCGGGAACTGTCTGATGCTTTGAGAAATTGGCTGAGGTCAGAGAAGGTGACAACGTTCGAAGAGCTTGAGCAGTTATTCCTTCTAGAGCAATTTTTTAAATGCACAAGCGGCGACCTGACTTTGAACCTCAAAGAGAAACATCCTAAAACTCTACAAGAGGCAACTGAGTTGGCTGACCTGAGATTATCGCTGATTTGTGGGTGCGGGTCTGCACAACGGACCGATGCAGTTAACAAGGGGCGCAACACTCCACCCCCCCGAGTTAGTGATGCAACATTTAATAACAAAAGTAAGAGCAATGATACTAATTTTGATCACAAACCAAAAACCGTCCCGTTTAAGAAAGGTCAGGGCCCTTCCCCACCTCAGGGGAAGTCCAAGGGTGAAGTAGAGTGTCTTAAGTGTCATAAAAAGGGGCATTTTGCACGTTCCTGCCCTAGTAACCAACCTGCAGCAGTCGTGTCTTTGGCTAGCAACATTGGGGTGTCTCTGAGGTCTTCTGCGTTTACCCGGGGTGATATGTCAGATGCGGGGGCACAGCCAGTGAGGGAGTGTCCGAAAGGCTCGAAACCTGTCCGCGATGCTTTTTGCGACCATAGAGGGCGTGGCTGCGTGAGTTGGGCTGGTTGCAAGCATGGGTTGGAGTTGTTGCGTGATACAGGTGCATCCCAGACTTTGATGAAAAACTTTACAGGCCAACCTATAAACGCGGCATGGGTAGTTGTGGTGCAGGGTATTAATGCTACACGGTCATACCCGTTGGTTCGAGTGGAGCTGGAGGTTGATGGTGTGACACGAGAGATAGATGTTGGAATCGTAGAGAAACTGCCAGTAGAGGGCATCTACCTTTTTCTCGGCAGCGACTTTGCGGTGCCTACTTCTGAGGTTCCACCCTTAGTCGTTGCCGAGAGGGTGGCCGACGTGAGTAGGGAGGGGCAGGAGTTGGTCGAGAGGTGTCAATTACAGCAGATGGCGTGTGTTGTCACCCGATCTCGTGCATCTAAGGTGTCACAGCCTATTCCTCAGTCTCTAAACCACCGTTCCTCCGCTGGTTTAGAGACTGAGGAATAGGCTGTGACACCTTAGATGCACGAGATCGGGTGAAGACACACGCCATCTGCTGTAATTGACACCTCTCGACCAACTCCTGCCCCTCCCTACTCATGTCGGCCACCCTCTCGGCAACGACTAAGGGTGGAACCTCAGAAGTAGGCAACGCAAAGTCGCTGCCGAGAAGAAGGTAGACGCCCTCATCATCAAGTTCAATCGCACCGTTACTACACTTCTGAAGCTCAGGATCATCTATCTGCAGCCGACAGATATCCGAAGGAGCCAATCTATCTAAGTGCTCCCGGAGCAACTTATGGCCTCCACCGATACTGGACTGTTCGATCCTATCTTGCTTAAGTGTGTAACGTTGCTGTCTAGGAGTTTTCTCATGCCCTACCTCCTCACCAAGTGTGACAGGTTCTGGGGCCACTCCGGACCTAAACTTTGGTGCTAATACTGAGTCGCCAAGAAGAGCCGCTGGATCAAAACTCACAAAACTTCTCCCAACTTTAGCTTTCTCCTTCCGACCGTTCCTCCGCTGGTTTAGAGACTGAGGAATAGGCTGTGACACCTTAGATGCACGAGATCGGGTGACAACACGATCTCGTGCATCTAAGGTGTCACAGCCTATTCCTCAGTCTCTAAACCAGCGGAGGAACGGTCGGAAGGAGAAAGCTAAAGTTGGGAGAAGTTTTGTGAGTTTTGATCCAGCGGCTCTTCTTGGCGACTCAGTATTAGCACCAATGTTTAGGTCCGGAGTGGCCCCAGAACCTGTCACACTTGGTGAGGAGGTAGGGCGTGAGAAAACTCCGAGACAGCAACGTTACACACTTAAGCAAGATAGGATCGAACAGTCCAGTATCGGGGGAGGCCATAAGTTGCTCCGGGAGCACTTAGATAGATTGGCTCCTTCGGATATCTGTCGGCTGCAGATAGATGATCCTGAGCTTCAGAAGTGTAGTAACGGTGCGATTGAACTTGATGATGACGGGGATGCAAAGCCGGGGGACTTCTTTCGTGTGGAGGGCATATTGTACAGGCGTTTTCTAGATCCCAGATGGAGTTGGGAGGGTGGGTCGAGAGTGGTTGACCAGTTGGTAGTGCCTAGTGTGTGCCGTGATAGCCTACTGAGGTTGGCGCATGATGTACCGTTGGCAGGGCATTTGGGTGTACATAAGACGGTAGCAGCATTGTCGAAATTGTTTTGGTGGCCAGGTATGAAGGCACATGTGGCGTCATGGGTGGCAATGTGCAGTACCTGCCAGACAGTAGGTAAACCAAACTAGTGTATTCCCAAGGCTCCATTACACCCTATACCTGTAATCGGGCCACCATTCAGTAAGGTAATAATCGACATGGTTGGCCCTCTACCCCCTACTAGTGCAGGCAACAAGTTCCTCCTCACAATCATGGATGTTGCCACTCGTTATCCGGATGCATACCCCATGTGAAATGGTACTGCTAAGACTGTTGTTCGTAACTTGCTATTGTACTGTTCTAGGTACGGGTACCCGCAGGAATTGCAGTCAGACCAAGGGTCCAACTTTACTTCTAACCTTTTCAAACAGACCAAGCAGCAGCACGGTATCAGTACAGTTGTCTCTTCAGCCTATCACCCAGAGAGTCAAGGGGTGTTGGAGAGGTGGCACTCGACTCTGAAAAGCATGCTGCGTTGTTACTGTGTTGAGAATGGCAAGGATTGGGATCTTGGGTTGCCCTATGTATTATTCGCTGCTCGGGAGGTACCTGGTGAAAGCCTAGGGTTCAGTCCCAATGAGTTAGTTTTCGGACATCAGGTCAGAGGCCCCCTCAACATGGTTAGAGAAATCTGGGTGGGCACAGCAAAACCATGTTCCATGTCCTCGAGAGTAGAGAGAGAATGCTGAGAAGCCTAGAGTTGGCAGGTAGGAATTTGGTAGGGTCGCAAGCACTTATGAAGGACAGGTACGATGAGAAGACAAAACTCCGGAGTTTAAAGTGGGGCAGGAGGTGTTGATTCTGTTACCTCTGCCAGGTCATCCGTTGTCTGCCAAGTACGCTGGTCCTTATAAGGTGGTAAAAAAGATCTCTGACCTAGACTATCTTGTGGCTACTCCAGATAGGCGTAAAAAGAATCAGCTGTGCCATGTGGATCTGGTGAAAGAGTTTGTGAGGCACCCCCCTGAGCCTCTCGCTGTCCCTGTGTTGACCTGCAGCGGTCATGGAGGAGAAGGAGTGAGGGACAGTGAAGCCCAGGTGGAGGATAACTGGGAGTGTCCTGTCTCTGCTGACCAGTGGGCGGGGAACTCCAGACAGGTGGCTGACGATGCTCTAGTGCACCTGCCTGAGCAACAGCGTGCAGCCGTGCAGCGCCTGTTTGCTTCATACCCCACTGTGTTTGCAGAGCATCCAGGCCTCACAACTCGAGTGGTGCATGACGTGGACGTGGGAGATCACCCCCCCTTTAAATCCGTACCCTACAGAATTCCACCCATTAATCTCCCAGCCCTCAGAGCGGAGTTAGAGTATATGTTGGAACGGGGGCTGATTGAGAAGGGGGCAGTTAGGTGGACATCTCCTGTCACTCTGCAGCCCAAGCCTGACGGGAAGGTTCGCTTCTGCATTGACTTTCGGAGATTGAACGGGTTGACTCCCACCAATGCTTATCCCCTTCCCCGTGTTGACGATAGTGTGGACAAGATCGGTAAGGCACAGTTTCTAACTAGGGTAGACCTAGTGAAAGGCTACTGGCAGGTGCCATTGTCTGAGCGGGCGAAGGGGGTATGCGGGTTTGTAGTTGATGGGAACACCTACCGTTGCAATGTGATGCCGTATGGCCTTAAAAATGCCCCAGCAACCATCCAGAGTCTTATGAATGAGTTAGTAGCTGACATCCCTAACTGCACTGTCTACCTAGATGACGTTATAATCTACGATGACAACTTTGAGAGTCACTGTGAGCACATAGAAGCCTTGTTTCGGAAGCTCAGTGAGGCCAGCTTGGTGGTCAATCTGGGCAAGTGCGATTTGTCCGGGCAACTGTGCAGTATCTTGGGTTTGTGGTCAGGTTAGGCCAGGTGTGCCCCCCCCCAAAACAAGATACAGGATATTAAGCAGTTCCCCAGGCCGTCCACCAAGCGGCAGATCATGAGATTTTTGGGTATGATCGGTTACTATCGCCGCTTCATTCGGGGTTATTCTACTGTGTTAGCTCCCCTGACAGATTTGCTAGCAAAAGAGAAAAAGTTCAAGTGGGCACCTGAGTGTGAAATGGCTTTTTCGCTGGTCAAGCACCTACTATGCACTCACCCAATCCTCAGGGCCCCTGACTTTGAAAGACCGTTCCAGCTGGTAACAGATGCCAGCGGTGTAGGGGCTGGTGCCGTCTTAATGCAAACAGACGAGGAAGGTTTGGCGCATCCAGTCAGTTTCTTTTCCAAGAAGTTTAAATCCGCTCAGAAAAACTACTCTGTGGTGGAGAAAGAACTGCTGGCAATAGTGTTGGCGCTCAGGCACTTTAAAGTATATGTTCCTGCCTACGGGCCAGTCGTGGTGATTTACACCGACCACCACCCTCTTAAATTTCTGAACCAATTCCACAACCGGAATATGAGGCTGACACGTTGGTCACTCATGTTGCAAGAATACAATCTAGACATTCGCCATATTGCCGGTTGAGAGAATGTGATTGCAGACTGTTTGTCGAGGGTGGAGGATCCGGCGTAGATCACCACAGGTGTGTGGGTTTGAGTGGAGAAAAACCAGGCTTGCCCCTGTAGAGCAGCTGTCAAAAACAACATTAAAATTAAATAAAAAATCACATAAAAACTCTTTCTTTTTGATAGTTAATTGTAAGTTGCCAATGTTATAGCTAAAGTCCTAAGTTGAACCTGTCTTTCACTTAGTAGGCTGGGCTCTGTGAAGCTCGCTCAGGGAGCATAGCAGGCTAAATTATACTATTGTGTTTGGGAGGGGTTGTAAGATTTTCTTTATGCTAATATGTTGTTTTATTTAAGATTGAGCTTTGCATTTCATTTCTGGTGGAGTGGCTAGGTGTGGCGGGTCTTGTCGGCATTCTGCGTTGTCAGATATGGTGCTCGCCTAATGTTGAGCGTCCCATATCTTGGGCGGGGTGTGACATCTACCAGCGTTGGCAGAATCGCCTCTCGTTAGCCACTAGCGCTCGCCAGTACATCGAAATGGGCTACAGTTATCAGAGAATGTTGTTCTTTCTTTCCTAGTAATCACATTGTCACAGACAGTCCAGTGGTGGTCTTTGTTTTCGTCTGTGACAACGGGTTATATTTTATATCAACAGTAGTGATAATAGTACCAGCGTGTGAATGAGAAAGACTTTCAGAGCGAGGAGGTAGTAAGTGTCTGTATGTATGGGTGCATTCCTGCCTCTCGCTCGCCATTGGTCTTGCTGTGTCATATGACGCCTGCTGTCTTGTGACGTCTCGGCCCGTGATTGGCCGACCATCGCGCCTTTGCGGTCTCCTGTGTAACTTACCTCCTCCATGAGGGTCCCCAGGAGTTGTCCTCGTCAGGACAGGCTTGGCGCGCGTGCTTCTAACATCCCTTTGCATACTCTCTCCCGATCATCACCTTTATCACTGTTTCTCTCACTCGATTCTCTCTTTCCATACGCTAACCTTTATTAACTGCACAACACTCCCCTTGGGTTCTGCATACGGTTTTCATAGCCGGCCCATTGTATTGCATGCGCCGTCCTCAGAGATATTTACATGCACTTAGAATAGGTTTGAGGGTTCTTAGTTAGTATACAGTAGGTTAAGAACTTTGTGTGTCTCCATTATTGATTTAGTGTTTCTGCTCTTTTTTTTAATGCTAGACTGGGATAAGGTAACTGTAGTCGTTGTCTCCGATGTGTGTACGGTTTGCTTATACCTACATGACTTCGACCGGTCCTGTGGTAGCCTGGGTTGTCTTTTCGGTTGCATCCTTTGCGAGTGCAGCATTGTGTTGACTGAGGGTTTTGGCCTGTACCAGTTCCACACTTTGCTGCCTCTTTGCTTGTCTTTAGAGGGTCGCCAGGATAGAACCAGATACTTGTGATCTGGATCTATCGAGAGAGCCCCCTAGTCAATTAACGTAACTTAAGGGATGCAGTCATAAGGACATCGCTAGGCTCGAGCCTGTCTTGCTCAACCCCAGTTCCTTACCTAGCGTATCCCAGCTAGACATTATTGATCGAGTAGACACTTGTTAGTATTTAATATAAGCTCTTTGATATGTGCGCATTATTATTCACAGCATTTATTAGTCTAGGTTGTTGCTGAGCCGCACAACCATAGCAGACTGTTTCATTGATGAGGAAGTACTTCTTTTAGTGTCGAGCATTGCTACCGTTGCGCATTTATAGTATTCTCATGTCAGTTAACGTTATATGTCCTATCTTTTAGTGAATTCGATTTACACGTGTGGTGTCCTGCCTCCTGCCTTTATATAGTTCTAAATCAGTACGAGCATCTTATGAGCATCAGACTTTCTTCAGAAGTTCCAGAACTATGCTGTAGGACTATACTTCACTTTCTTTCAGATAGGAGTGAAGAGTTTATTGTTGTTTAGAGTAACTGTATTGAAGCATCTTTTTATTGTATTAAATCTTGCAGTGATTTAATTGATCTTTCCATAGATTCCTTTTTTATGCATTTTAACGTAACTTGCATCTTGTTTGTTATCAGGCTATACCAGTGCAGGTTAGCCTGAGTAGAGTACATTTATGCCCAGTTAAGGATACCCCGCTATCGCAGATTAACCCTGGAGGATATAGGTGTTTTGTTCGCCGGCATATAAGTTCGAGGGTTTGGATCTCGCGTACCGTTGTTGCATAGTGCCCTATTATTAGTCCAATCATTGAGTGCCCTTGTTTTATTCGTAGTACCGGTCGTAACAGCAGATAAATGGGAAGGGGAAGGCGGGAGGGCCGGAATCGTCAATGATTCCGGGGCCACTACTAAATATTAGATTTTCCTTCTTCCCTTCGGGACTCAAACAGATTATTTATTAGTGGCCCCTCCATCATTGACGATGCATCTGATGTCGCAAGTCTGGAAGAAGACATTCATCAAGAATATCAGAACCACTAACAAATTACTAAGGTCAAGACAAACACACAAAATGAGATCAATGTTTAATTAAAAAGATATAGAGGGATACAGGCGGCATTTCTTAAAGTGAAGCCTGTGGTGTTGTTATCCTTACGTTTGATAGAACAGTAGATTGCAACACGCATAAACAATACATTATATAATATGGCATATGTTCAGTATTTTTTATTATAAAAATAAAAATACAAATAATTTTACTGATGATTAGATAAACCATACGTACTAAACAGGTACTCTATTATATAAATAGTTTGTACTTAAAACTATGAACTGATAATTATTCCCAAAATATTAAGTACTAATCAGGTACTCCATTGCAAAAAAAAATATGTACTTAAAATATAATATGCTCCTGACTAGACTGGTTAAGTCTACAGATTACAGATCGTGAGATCGTGTGCTCATTAGCCCCGATTGTTGCTAGGTAGGTAATATTTCGATTTAATTATTAGTCACGGTTAAAGCTGCTCAAGGTAAAAAGGGGATTGGAAAATACATTTTTTCAATATTGCTCCGGTTATTAACAATCTTAAAAATACAATGCACACATGGTAATATGGGTGAACACATTCTTTATTTATTAACATTAACCCGGCAAGTGCTGAAACACTAATAAGAGTTTTACCGCTGCGCTGCGGAACCCCTTATATAATCCCGGTTTTTGAACGCGTACCAAAACTGCGGTCTTACAGCCAGGCGGCTACAAATTGGTGCGAGTGTAGTACGACTTGCCACCTCTCGATACCACCACCCCACACGCTCGGCCCGCACACAGGCAAGCGGTACACACGCATCTGAAATTGCCCTGGAGGAGGTTACTAGTTTCAATTGTCCCTATTTTGATTATTCTATATACAAATTAATTTCTGCTGGTAAATTTAAATACATATGTTGCATCTACCGTTCCCCAAATACTCCTCCAGAGCAAAGTCTTTTTGATTCTCTGTCCTCACAACTCAGTGTCCTCAACTTAAATGCTTCTTCTGAAATCACTGTGTTGGGTGATTTTAATGTCCATAATGTTGAATGGCTCACTCATTCAGCCAGGACTGATGATGCTGGTCTTGAATGTGAGCTATTTGCAGACTCATTTAATCTCATTCAACTAGTCAACCAACCCACCCGTGTACCAGATAATCCTAATCATAATTCCCACCTACTGGACTTATTTTTAACAACCAATTCAGAAAATTATGATGTTACAGTGAGGTCCCCACTTGGATCTTCTGATCACTGTCTGATACAGGCCACCTGTCTATCACCTACCACACCTTCCCACTCTGAACCTGTTTTGGTGACTAAATGGCATTACGATAGGGCAGACTGGGAGGGTCTTCAAGGTTTCTTTATTGATATTCCCTGGACCTCTTTCTTTTCTAATGATGCACACTCCACCTTGAGCCACATACAAGATTTTGTAAAAATTGGAATGGAAACTTTTATTCCTCATCAAAAGTACAGTAAAAGATCTAATTCACCTAAATGGTTTGACCATAATTGTGATAGAGTAACTGAACAAAAAGCAATAGCCTACAATGCATACACAAGATCAAAAACACATGAAGCCTTTAATTACTTTAGAAACATCAGAAATCATGCCAAAACTGTATTAAACCTAACTAAATCAAACTTTCTCCATAAGCAGGCAAATAAACTTCTAAATAATCCAAATGATAACAAAATATTTTGGTCTACTCTTAACTCATTCAAATCCAACTTCACTACTGCTTCATCCATTCCACCATTAAAATCTCCGACTGGCAATCTTGTAAGTGACCCACGAGGTAAAGCTAACCTTCTTGCAGATATTTTCTCCACCAACTCAACCTTAGATGACATAAATCAAGATGTCCCTGTACTTAATTTTAATTCACCTGAAATTCCCTCACTTAAGATCCACACCAGACATGTCAAAACTATTTTGTAGAATCTCTCAGTAGATAAGGCTCCTGGTCCAGATGAAGTTCCTCCAATAGTACTTAAGAATTGCTCCTTGGTGCTCGCTCCTGTATTGGCAAAATTTTTCCGTCTGTGTACTCATACCTCATGCTTCCCAGTACCCTGGAAAGAAGCAAACATCCATCCAGTTCCTAAAACAGGTGCCTCTTCAGATCCATCAAACTACAGACCAATAGCTATAACTTCCACTCTTGGCAAAGTTTTTGAAATTATATTAAATAATCACATAATTAAGCATCTGGAGAATAATAAATTAATCAGTGATAGGCAATATGGTTTTAGACGATGTCGATCAACTGCAGACATTCTTTGCCTTCTTACGCATCAAATCAACCAAGCTACAGACCAACATGGTGAAACACATACAATAGCATTGGATATATCAAAGGCATTTGATAGAGTCTGGCATGAATCCTTACTGTCGAAGATGTCACACTACGGCCTTGCATCATTAGTTCCACTAATTTCTTCTTATCTTCATAACAGAAAAATACGTGTAATGGTAGATGGCCTTTATTCTCAATTTCACTCAATAAATGCTGGTGTTCCTCAGGGATCAGTTTTGGCCCCAACTCTGTTCCTCATTCATATCAATGATCTCATATCTACCACTCATAATCCAATACATTCCTACGCAGATGACTCAACACTCCACAGTTCCTTCACATTTACCAATTCTTTCACCCAACCCGATCTTATAAATTCAAAAATAAACACTGCAATTTCTCTGAACCAGGACCTTTCTAGAATTAATGAATGGGGACAAGAGAATCTAGTTTCCTTTAATGCACAGAAAACCAAGTACATTCAATTTTCTAACCGACAGAATCTCACTGACTCCCATATATTTTTTAATGATGAAAATATTCCCACTTCCCCTAGTATTGACATTCTCGGTGTAACATTAACTACTAACTTGAGCTGGACACATTATGTTAGAAGCATTGCTAAGAATGCCTCTAAAAAACTGGGACTCCTGTACAGAGTTCGAGAATTCTTCACTGACGAGCAGTTGGCCGTAATATATAAAAGTCATGTGCGCTTTCAGATGGATTACTGTTCACCTCTGTGGGGTGGAAGTGGAGTGGTTGCATTGAGGCAGTTGGACAAAATTCAAAATAAAGCTATTAGATTAATCAATAACCCTGCAATCACACAGGACCTTCCTACATTAGCCATACGAAGAAACGTTGCATCCCTTGCATTATTCTACAGATATTTTCACAGCAATTGTTCCGAGGAACTTGCTTCAATTGTGCCGCCTCTCCACATCTTTCCCCATAGAACTAGGGCAGCTGAGAGCGCCCATGAATTTACACTTTCTCCTCCACAATGCAGAACTTCTGCTTATCAGAATTCATTTATCCCCAGAGCTACTACTCTTTGGAATTCACTTCCCTCGAATTGCTTTCCACAAACTTACAATCAACAAATGTTTAAATCCAGTTGTTACAAACATTTTATGAATGGAGGATGTCTTTAGGCACATGGACCTTTTTGTTTTATCTGTGTTTTTCCTTCCTCCGTTCATTGTCTCTTAAAAAAAAAAAAAAAAAAAAAAAACACACATACACACGCATTGGAGCCTACACCACCCTCACGCTCTCGCCCTGATGGCCCTCCTTCTGGTGGTGTCAGCGGCCGTGGAAGGCAGAGAGTGGCTGCCAACGACCCTAGCTACCATTACTATGGCACAAGTAGGTCCGAGGACGAGGAACCTGCACGTAAAGCACGTAAAACACGTGCAAGCAAGGGCAGTGCACAGAGTCATTGTCTTTCTGAGACACTGCTACCACCACCCAGACAACTGCTACCACCACTACTACCACCCCTGCCACCACTACCACTGACACAGGAGGCCGTCCTTGGGCTGCAGGACCTGCGGGGGCCACTGGGAAGACAGGGAAGGGCATGGGTAAAATAACTTTTACCTCTGCCACTACCACCGTGCCACCACCACCACCACCACTAGCCACCCCTGCCAGCCCTTCTGCCCCTGCCACTGCCCCTGCCCCTGGCTGTGCCCTTGCCCCTGCCAAAGGGAAGAAAGGGACGAAGGGCAAGGCGACAAAGGCGACAGGGACCAGCATAATATTGCCATCCAGGACCTATGTTGGCCCTGCCGACGCTGCCCCTGCCGGCCCTTCTGCCCCTGCCCCTGCTCCTGGCCCTGCCAAAGGGAAGAAAGGGACTAAGGGCAAGGCGACAACGGCGACAGGGACAACAATAATTGCACATACAGCTGGCTGACCTTGGCTTGCCAGCAACTCACAGACACAACTTCCCTCCCTCCCTCCCTCCCACGGTCCACCCACCCACCAACCACACCTCTCCCGTAACCTCCGTTCCCGCCTGTAAACTCTCTCATAATTCGCTTATATGTCGCATATTTGGTCTATATGCAGCATATTCCTTGGAATATGGGTGTACGTACGTGTACGTGTACGTATGTAGTACACATACTTTATATAGCATGAGAGTGCTGAAAATACGATATACAGTATATTATTACGTGATATTTAAGCCAGCACACCCTGTACTCTTCATACCTTCCCGTCTAAACTCTCTACCTGTGTTCCCGCCTCTAAACTCATTCAGAATTTGCTTATATGTCGCATATTTGGTCTATATGCGGCATATTCGTTGGTATATGGGTGGCCTACATACGTTAACATACGTACACATATATACACATACTCTACATAGCATAACAGTGCTCAAAATAGGATAAATACGCGGAATTACGCCATAACCCACCCTCCCCTCCTACCCCCTGGGCGCGTGAATATTCACCCGGGAAATCTTGCCGCGCGATGCCATTCGATCCACTATTTTCAACTACGGACCCCCCCCCCCCACCAAACATTTTTTGTGGGGTCAAATATATATGGCTCGATGCGCGCGAACATTCCCTACACGTTGATGTACTTTTCATCGATATTTGCAAGGGACGCCCAAATCGTCATACCTCCGCACAGGGATGCCTGTATACTATAGGGGCTGCGCAGCGGAGAGGTTAAATAGCATGAGGTAATGGTGTATGGGAACGAGTGACAATTGATTTAGAATTCAATGATGCCGTAGCCTTGAGGTATGGGTGGCCAGTTTCGAACCTGCCGCTGAATTGTGCATGCGGTGAAATAAACAACTCAGACCACTGTATGACATGTAAGAAAGGAGGATTCATCTGTATCCGGCATGATGAAGTACGAGACATCACTGCACAAATGCTGGACGAGGTGTACCATGATGTCAGAATCGAACCGGAACTTCTGCCTATGGACGGACAGCGCTTGGCCCACAATACTGCAAATACTTCAAATGAAGCAAGAGTGGACGTAAGTGCTCGAGGTTTTTGGACGAGGGGCCAACGGGCTTTTTTCGACATCAGAATCTTCAACCCAAGAGCACAAACATATCGTGAGCGAGGACACAAGGCGGCATACTTGAGAAACGAAAGTGAGAAAAAACGCGCTTATGAAGAAAGAATTTTTTGAACAGGGATCAAGGAAGCTTTACTCCTCTGGTCTTCTCATCGTCGGGAGGAATGGGACCTTCTGCAAGTGTCTTCTATGCCAGATTAGCTGAACATATATCGGAGAAAAAGCGCCAGCATAGAAGCCAAGTCATAACTTAGATGAGATGCCGGCTCTCTTTCTCTCTTCTCAGGTCTGCACTCCTATGTCTCAGGGGTACAAGGTCCTCCCCGCTACAGAGGACAAGAGTGAGAGACTTGGACTTTGAAATGGTCGTGGCGGAGGGACGAATTGGGGAACAACTAGGTTGATTGTAGGGAGGTACTGGTACAATAAGATAAACTATAATGTAACTAGAATAAGATAGATTGTACACCACTTTGTAACTGTCACCATTGATTTAGTGATATATGTATTTTCAGGCATTACCTTTGGATACCTTTGGATGTGTTCGCCGCTCCTCTAGCGGCACCAAGGAGCGCGACGCCCCTCGTTATGGGTGGTGATTTGGTGCAGTAGACTGTTTGAAGCGACAGCTCGCTCCCTTGCGAGGATGGGCTCGTCTGGCACTTTTTGCAGTTCGACATCTAGGGCTCTCTTGAAGTTGTCTAACGAGATGTCCCTCATGTCTCTTACTCGCCGTGGGAGTTTGTTGAAGAGACGTGGGCCTCTGTGTGATAACCAGCCCTCTCGCAGAGAGCCCATAGCACCCCTGTTATTCATCCGGGGGATTTCGCATTCCCAGCCTCTCGTATCACTGAATTTCATGACTATCGGAGTATGTAGGTTTGGTACTAAACCCTCTGCGATTTTCCATGTGTATATTATTAGGTAACGTTCTCTTCTACGTTCCAGTGAGTACATATTCAGTGCTCTTAAACGCTCCCAATAGTGTAGATGTTTTATCGAACTTATATGCGAAGTGAAATTTCTTTGTACACTCTCTACGTCATTTATTTCACCTGCTTTGTATGGGGATGTTAATACGCTACAGTATTCAAGCCGCGGTAGCACTAGAGATTTGAAGAGCGTTATCATAGGCAATTCACCGCGTGTTTTAACACCTTACGAGCGGCCTATGCGGTTTATTTATATGTACCGCCCAGCGGGGTGTTTTTAGCCAAAATAGGGCTGTTTACGTGATCATTTTCATGCCTAAATAAGACCCAGAACGTAAAACAAGTACCTATCCCTGAAAGGGCATAAACAGAGCTTTCGAATGACACCATAACGATCCTTTTATGATGGCTAGTTTTCTTGCAATAACCGTGCAACGCGAGTGCAAAAAGCATGTAATTAGCCACTTTCCCGATACAATTCCTTATATAGCGAGTGAGAGAGGGAGGAGGGAGCTGGGATTCGTGTCAGTATGTTCGCCGCGGTGGTCTGGAGCAGTCATACGCTCGCTACTCTCCTGCCACCACTTGTCTCTCTCTCTCAGCAACATTACGTGCTGAAATTGCCACTCGACCTATGTCGAGCGCCGCCACATAGTCCAGCTTTATTAAATACGACTTATGTGGTGAGCCGCTAATTAAGGGTTAAAAGTACGCAGAATCCAACCCGTTAGACATTTCGCAGCCGCCACTTTGTTCTGGTTATGTACTTTGAAACCCATATTTTCAGACATTAATACCCCAAGGTCTTTCACACTGTCTTTCCGTTCTATTATGTGGTTAGATTCTGTTAAGTAATTTGTAATTTCTTTAACACCATTATTATCTCCGTACCGTATTAATTGGAATTTTTCCTCATTGCATTGCATGTTGTTTTCCCTGGTCCACTGGAACACTACATTCATGTCTTCCTGCAGTCGGCCCGTGTCCTCTTGTGTGTTTACTATCTTGCTTAATTTTGTGTCATCAGCAAAAGACGACACCGTACTGTGTCTGGTGTTGGTACCTATGTCGCAAATTAGTATGAGGAACAGAAGGGGCGCTAGCACTGTTCCTTGGGGCACTGAGCTATTGACATCCGAAGGCTCAGAAGTGACTTGGTTTACTGTTACCGATTGTTTTCGGTTTACGAGGAAATTGTATATCCACCGTACGATTTTCCCAGTTATACCTTTTGCTTTCAGTTTGTGGGCTATTATACCATGGTCACATTTATCAAATGCCTTAGCAAAATCTGTGTAAATGACATCCACGTTTTTCTTTTCTTCTAGCGCTTTAAGAATTTTGTCATAGTGTTCCAAAAGTTGTGAGAGAGATGATCTTCCCGCTCTGAACCCATGTTGACCGGTGTTGTGTAGTTCATTTGTCTCCATGAATGTTGAAATTTTGCTTCGCAGGACTCGCTCGAAAACTTTAATGATGTGAGAGGTTAGAGCTACCGGACGGTAGTTTTTTGGTAGTGCTTTACTCCCTCCTTTATGCAGTTGGGCAATTATTGCGTTTTTCAAGCTATCTGGTATGTCACCAGTGTCTAGACTCCTTCTCCACATTATAGCCAGGGGTTTTGAGAGGTTTTCCTTACATTTTTTCATTAGGATCGAATTCCATGAGTCCGGGCCTGGTGCCGAGTGGGATGGCATGTTGGAAATGGCCTCTTCTATGTCTTTTGGACCGAAATCAATATCCAGCATCTGAGGGGTTTTCGTGGGGGAGGTTTCCATGAAAAATATATTTTGGTCTCTGATGACTTTTGTTTCATCAGGCTCACTGAATGCCATTTCATATTGCCTGCTCGCGAAGAGACAGCAAATATTCTTGGGTCCACCGTTTCCATAGATCGTCGGACACCTTGTTTACATACTGGAAGCGACGACGTGTGGCGTCAGCATTGCCGAACGTAGGGTCATGCAGATCTTCGTCATTTACGGACGATCTAGGAAAGGTATTAAGGGTTCGTCCACGTGTTAGCATAGAAGGCGAAATGGGTAAGAGGTCATCAACATCTGCCGAGGTATAGGTCAAGGGCCTGTCATTGACTGACATCTCAATTTCTATTAAGATGGTTTGCAACTCCCGTCTGGTCACCAGTGCCCTTCCTAATACCTTCTTCATGGCAGATTTGACGATACCGATTGTTCTCTCCCAAATCGCCCCGAACCATGGTGCACATGCTGGTATAAATCTCCACTGACAACCCTTTCCAGTGAGGGTAGCCACTACCTGCGGTTCATCCATTAAACTCTGGAGATATTTAGAGGCCCCGACAAAACAAGTCGCATTATCACTCATAATAATTTGAGGGAAACCATTGCGGCCTGCAAAGCATCTTAGAGTATGCAAAAACCCCTCACTGGATAGGTCGTCAATCAATTCAATATGAATCGCTCTGGTTACCGCACATGTGAATAGAACGGCATATACCTTTATGATATTACCGGGCGATTCTCTAACATGAATCACTCCGGTGTAGTCTACCCCGGTTACCTGAAATGGTTCAGTCCTTTGTACCCTGAACTCAGGCAAGGGAGGTAGATCAACTGGGGAGTAAGGCTTACCCTGTAATCTTTTACAGATAGTACAGCTATTGTGGATCCCTTTAATTGCTTGTCGCATCTTAGGGATCCACCAACGTTGTCGCATATTATACGCCAGAACATAATTTACGCCAAAATGTAGGCAGGTCCTATGGCATTGGCGAATCAACAGTTTGGTAATCAAATGAGAGGAGCTAAGGAGGACAGGATATTTCGCAGAATCAATAATGTCCGCCTTTTGTATCCTGCCTCTACACTTAATTATGCCTCCTTCCATATACTGTATAATCCTAGCTGCCTCATTAAGTTAGAGGGTTTGGCCTTTGACTCCTTGCTCAGGATTTGATGTTCAGTAGGATAAGATTCCTTTTGTACTAAACATATTAGTTTTGCTTCTGCTGATCTCAATTCATGGAGTCTGATATGCTTCGAATCTTCACTAAGGAAAGAACTGTGAGCCCGACTTCTCATGTTGTTAATGAAACGGTATATCCATGCAAATACCCGTATTACCTGATCATAGCTGCCGTAACGTTCCCACTCTACCAACTTGTTATCCTGATGTGTAGTACTCACATTCGAACTACTTAACACATCATCTTGGGGCCGACTTGAAGGATCAGATATGCATTCCCTGAAATCCTGAGGCCATTCAGTTGGAGATGTAAGCCATGGAGGTCCATGCCACCAAATACAGGACGACAGAAACTGTTGCGCCGAGATCCCCCGGGAAACGATGTCACTGGGGTTATCCCTGGTGCTCACATAGCGAAATTTAGCTGTAGGAACTAAGTTATGTATCTCATCGGTGCGATTAGAAACATAAACAGGTAACACTTTCGGGTTGTGTACCCATGAAAGCGCTATTTGACTGTCGCTCCAGACATAGACGTTATTAATCTGTAGTATGTCTGCATAAGCATCCAGTGTAAACTTTATTAGACGAGCAGACAGAAGCAATGCAGTAAGTTCTAATTTAGGAACTGTAATTTTCTTTATAGGGGCTACTTTGGCCTTTGCTATAGCCAGCGTCGCTTCACTACCATTGCATATGTATATGGCAGTACCGTACGCACTATTACTAGCATCAGAAAAGGCATGTAGATCCACCTGTTGACCACTAATAACCTGACGATTAAGTTGGACCTTGCAACATGTGGAAAGGTCCGACCGAATCAACCGCCAAGTATCTTGTAACTCAGTCGGGAGGGGCGTGTCCCAATCTAGTTTTAGCCGCCACAGTTGCTGTAAAATCATACGAGCACGGATAGTTACAGGCAGCAAAAAACCTAGGGGATCAAACAACCTCGCTGACAAGCTTAAGCAGTTTCGCTTGGTCATAAGCTCACTGCCCATGCGGCAGTGAGGGTGTGACAGAAGGATATAGAATCTGTGGTAGTGTCCCATTTGTGGCCTAAAAACTTCACCTCACTATACTCAGTAGCTACACCGTCAGAAGCAAATTGACCTTTCAAAAGATCACTATTAGTGGCCCATTCTCTCAAGTAGAGAAGAGCCTTGGCAAATATATTGCGGATCTCCCAGCATCTCTTGAGCAACAAATCTTCATTGTCTCCAGTGCCTTGAAGATTGTCCACATAGATCCCCTGCTTGATCTCTTTCTTGAAGTCAGGATCTAGTCCAGCCTCATCAAGATGAAGCAAGATAGTAGCGTTGAGAAGGAACTGGGAACAAGTCGCCCCGAATAAGACGACTCTGAACCTGTAGACCAGATACTCTGAATCTAGATCCATTGGGTCCCGTGGCCATAAAAATCTTGTCGAGTCCCTGTCTTCACGATGGAGTTGAAGTATCAGGAAGGCCTTCTCAATATCGGCGACCCATGCAAACTTATGACATCTGAAGCGCAACATAATTTGCGCGAGATCAGAGACCAGGGACGGACCCGTGTACAGACAATCATTCAGGCTATAGGAGCGATCACTGGATTTAGCAGAGCAATCATACACAATACGAACAGGAGTGGTGGAACTGTCCTTTTTAATCCCATGGTGAGCAAGGTAATGGATGTTATCACCATGCTCACTGAGATCTACTCTTTCCACAAATCCACGTTGTACCTGCTCGTTTAGTACTGCCGCATAAGTCTAGCAATAATTTGGATCCTTGACAAACTGCTTCTGAAGGCCACGTAACCTACCAAGTGCTAGATGAAAATTAGTAGGTAATTTACTCTTGTTATCATTCCAAGGGAGCCTTACCATATACTGACCCCTGTCAGAGTCATACGTTACAGTCTCTTCATACGAGCTTAACGCTAGCTTGGACTCACGATCAAGTTCATGTGGGTCAATTCCAATATTGTCCAAGTCCCATAGCTTATCTATATCAGTACATGTATTATCAGGCACATTTGGCCTAATATATTTATCTATGGGGCTTACTGCTACCTTGAGGACCGTAACCACCTCCACCTGTGTGTCTTGAGAGGAAGTGGCATAGGATCCAGAAATGGCATACCCTTGGATCGTGGGGAGCATTATTAGCTTATCTACCCGCCGATATCCAGGGTGAACCAGGTCGTAGTAATAATCAGCTCCGACCAGTAGCATAATACCATTGTTAGCAGAGAGTTGATCATCAGCCAGTTTATAACCCTTGCTTCTGAGATATTTCAAATGTGGTTGAATCTCTGATGCTATATAGAAACTGGGTAGTGTGTCGACCACAACAGCCTTGATGGGACATACCTTTCTTCTACAAACATAGGAAATCTCCACGATATCATAGTCGCTGGAATCTATTTCACCAGTGAAACCATGGAGACGCAAATTCTCTTGACCCTTGCTGGTACACTTGAGCTGGGGTAATGATGACCGCAGAACGAATGACCTCTGTGAGCACTGGTCAAGTAAGGTGCGCATCATTATAGTATTATTATTACTCCCCACTACTGGCAGCATCATAGTAGGAAGCAATTGATATTCTCGAGAAGCAATGGACATGGCAGATACTTTATCACCCTCGATCTTACCTTTCTCATGTGACTCTTTGGGGGATCTCCCCTTTTCTTTGCCGTTGTGCCGATCAGACTGGGTGCAAAGGGAAAACCAATGTTTCCCCTTGCAATACTTACAAGGTTTGATGTAGGAATTGGTGCAAGTACTGTTGAAGTGGTCTCTTGCCAAACAGCTGGTACATAACTTAAGCAATTTAGCTTGGCCAATCTTCTGTGTAACCTTAGGATACTTAGGACACTGGTACCACAGATGACCGTGGACACTGCACAACTTGCAACCTAATGATATTGGCCTTTTCTGTTTAGGAGAAGTCTGTACCGGGAAAGCTGCAGTAGATGGCGACATCTCCACTTGTCGGTAGTGTCCAGTACTCTCCATATTGAAGACTTCAGTCTGGTACACCTGCACCAACGCTTCCAAGTTTAGTGGAGAGTCGCTTAGTTGTCGTCTTATGATTTCCTTTAGGGGAGAGGGTATCTTGTTCAAGATACTTACACTAAATATCTTCTCCTTGGTGATGGCCATTGTATCCATAGATCGGAGGAGGCTCTCAAAGGAGGCATAGTACTCCTTTAGGTCCGTCACATCATAGGATGGAGGATCTAGCGTGAAGAAATTAGTAATTAACGCGGTCTTGATGACTTCCTCTCTCCCGTAAGTTCTCTTCAGCAACTCCACTGAAGACTCGTAGCTTGTAGCTTCTAGCTTGTACCCACCGATCAACTTCAATGCCTCCCCTTTCAATTGACCACGGAGATATGTGAACCTTTGGATGGATGTGAGTGTTTTATTATGATGGACGGAACACTCATAGATATCCCAAAATCCAGTCCAGGTAGCCGAATCCCCGGAAAAGGTAGGCAAAGTAAGCTTTCGGCAGGTTAAAACCAGTCGCCTTTGGTGTACCGGTATCCTTAACAGAGGTTGATTCTTGGGTGGAAGATAGTCTGGCTAAGGCTGTATTAACGTCCTCAAAGTACTCAAGATCTGCCGACATTTCTTCTTCCACATCGTCAGTAATTGTCAATAAACCATATACCTGCTGAGTGTAATTATCGTAAGTGGCTAGCGATTTAGTAACAGTAGGGAATTTACCCTTAATTTGATCAGCCGTGGCACTTAATAAAAATTCATCAAGATCTCTTAAACACTTATTTAAACTTCCCTTTATCCCTCCCTTAACACCTTAAGAGCGGCCTATGCGGTTTATTTATATGTACCGCCCAGCGGGGTGTTTTTAGCCAAAATAGGGCTGTTTACGTGATCATTTTCATGCCTAAATAAGACCCAGAACGTAAAACAAGTATCTATCCCTGAAAGGGCATAAACAGAGCTTTCGAATGACACCATAACGATCCTTTTATGATGGCTAGTTTTCTTGCAATAACCGTGCAACGCGAGTGCAAAAAGCATGTAATTAGCCACTTTCCCGATACAATTCCGTATATAGCGAGTGAGAGAGGGAGGAGGGAGGTGGGATTCGTGTCAGTAGGTTCGCCGCGGTGGTCTGGAGCAGTCATACGCTCGCTACTCTCCTGCCACCACTTGTCTCTCTCTCTCAGCAACATTACGTGCTGAAATTGCCACTCGACCTATGTCGAGCGCCGCCACATAGTCCAGCTTTATTTAACTCGACTTATGTTGCTCGCCGACATTTAGGGGTTAAGAATCTTAAGTTTCTTTAAATCTGTCATCGTTAAGTCTATTAGGCTATTAGCTGCAGTAGGAAGAATTAATTGAATAAGAATGACAAATAGCAGAAACAAACTAGGGCTAGAGAAAGAAGGGTAAATGAAAAGAACTGACTAGGCCTAGTAATAAGTATTAGGCTTAGCCCAGCTGCCCATCCCACAATCATGAGGTCTGTTGGCTGTCAATCGCTTAGGAATCAACAGAGACCGAACCCCATGACAATAATTAGGCAACTAGGCTATAACATTTAATTAAACGAGTCACATGAGAACCCTCCCCACCGGCAAAATGTAATTAAATGAGTCTCATGACAAAACACTACGAACACCACCAAAGCGAAATGAACAGCTACCACAGACACCTGCAGGCCTAGCCTGCCTAGCCTAGCCTAGCTTAGCTTAGCCTACTAGCGCGAAATGGTGCCCTACGAAATTACCCCTACCCCAATCACCAGCCCAGCTAACCCACCATAAAAAGGCCAAGGAACACACGCCCAAAAAAACCTGGAAACTAGCTCCAAAAAAGATAGGGACGGCGTCTAATCAGAAAAAAACACGAGGGAAGAAGCCGGGTCTAAACTAGGGAAAGGGCAGTCGGCCCAACAACGCGCGAGGTGGCAGCCAGTTGTAAGCCCACAAGCGTCAAGGAAGCAAACAAAATGGTACTACGGTAAGGAAGCCTTAGGGCACGAAGGACCATTATTTGTCGGGAATTTAGATAAAGAGGTTAAATTGCATATACCTGGTACATGAAATATCCCAACAAATAGTTATAATATAAATACCAACGACGTAGTCGATGGGTGTAATCCAGTCCCCCACACACGGCTAATTCAATTGCATGACATGTAGGAATGTTCACATAATACAATATCGATACAATGAACTTAGCTTAGAGGACTGGTGATGTAGGACTGTTGTTATAGATTAGTATTTGTAGCACATGGTGAACTGTGGGTTGAGTCAGAGCCGGGGGGGGGGGGGGGAGATGTTGGCTGTATGGTGTTGATTGAGAGACTGAAGGGCCGGCGTCCGATCGCTTCGCGAAATTACATATGGCTGCCGGCTCATAATAATTATAACCCATAACTTGGTTTCATGATACATCTAGAGCTGATGTAGATATTTATACATAACAGTTAATATTTAACCTATACTTAAGAATAAACTACAATACACAAAGAACCAGCCGAAATCGTACAAGCGATACGATACCGCCAAATTCAAATGTCCTATTGGACCAAAACCTGTCGGGATCATTACCCTATTCCCGACAGTCTTATAAGGGTTGCTAGAATACGAACTTCGACTGGGGTTACTACTCGCCCAGTCGTAAGGTTATATCCCTTGGAGCAGGATGTAGAACTGCCGGATGATCCTGGCGTCTCTACTGATACCCCTCCGCGGGAGAGTGCTGGTGACAGTGCTCCTCAAGGTGGGGCAGCTGATGATGAAAAGGATGATCCTCCTCAGGCTTCAGGTGGCGCTCGTCCCAAAAGGAGGGCGGCTATGAGTTCCGTGGATCTTTGGAGATCAAAGATCAAACAAGGTGATCTTTGACTTCGATGTCCTTTTTTTGTTCTCTGTATATAGCTCCTGTATATCATTTTTGGTGGCGGGCAATATGTCGGGAATAGGGTAATGATCCCGACAGTTTTAGGTCCAATAGGACATTTGAATTTGGCGGTATCGTATCGCTTGTACGATTTCGGCTGGTTCTTTGTGTATTGTAGTTTATTCTTAAGTATAGGTTAAATATTAACTGTAATGTATAAATATCTACATCAGCTCTAGATGAATCATGAAACCAAGTTATGGGTTATAATTATTATGAGCCGGCAGCCATATGTAATTTCGCGAAGGATCGGACGCCGCCCTTTTAGTCTCTCAATCAACACCATACAGCCAACATCTCCCCCCCCCCCCCCCCACGGCTCTGACTCAACCCACAGTTCACCATGTGCTACAAATATTAATCTATAACAACAGTCCTACATCACCAGTCCTCTAAGCTAAGTTCATTGTATCGATATTGTATTATGTGAACATTGCTACATGTCATGCAATTGAATTAGCCGTGTGTGGGGGACTGGATTACACCCATCGACTACGTCGTTGGTAATTATATTATAACTATTTGTTGGGATATTTCATGTACCAGTGATATGTAATTTAACCTCTTTATCTAAATTCCCGACAGCCAACATAAATTGTTAAAATGCATCATAATCGTCATAGAGAAAACTATGATTCGCTACAACTGTAATCCTCTGAATAAGGATGACTAGTTAAAATGTAGAATGGCATACTTGTAAGTAGGTGTATGTGTCCAGAACAAAACGCATTCCACACACACACACACACACACACACACACACACACACACACACACACGTCATATTAAAGCAGATATGTCTCATAACTAAATATGATGTTTCTTAGAAAAAACAATTGCATTAATGAGAAGATTTATTGTAAACATCTTTTGCAATATTGAATAATTACTTGTACTACTTTAGGAATATCTGTATACAAACATTATTTACAATAGAAGGGTTTCAGGATGATACGAAACCTACTATAGTACTGAGTCAGATATGTGTTTGGGAACTTTATGGTATGGGGTGTGCGATAAAGGTTCTTTAAGTTTATCTTCTTAGCCTTTAGGGTATGGGGTGTGTGATAAGCCCTCCTCTCTCTTACTTATGCCTAATATCCTAATCTCTTCTAAAGATGTACTTTCTACCCTCTCTGGGCTTAACACTAATAAGGCGTACGGTCCGGACGGTGTTCCTCCTGTTGTTCTCAAAAACTGTGCTTCCGTGCTGACTCCCTGCCTTGGCAAATTCTTTCGTCTCTGTCTATCCTCTAATGTCTTCCCTTCATGCTGGAAGTTTGCTCACATTCAACCTGTCCCAAAGAAGGGTGACCGCTCTCAACCCTCCAACTATCGTCCAATTGCTCTCATCTCTTGTCTTTCTAAAGTTTTTGAAACTATTCTTGCTTCCAAATTTCTTAAGCATTTTTCTTCTCATAATCTGCTCTCAGATCGCCAGTATGGCTTCCTTAAGGGTCGCTCTACTGGTGATCTTCTTTCATATTTTACTAACTCTTGGTCATCCTCCTTTCGGGACTTCGGTGAGACTTTTTCTATTGCACTAGACATATCGAAAGCCTTCGATAGAGTCTGGCATAAATCTTTAATTACTAAACTAGCCTCCTTCGGTTTCTATCCCTCCATCTGTGCCTTTGTCTCTAATTTCCTTTCCGGTCGTTCCATAGCCGCGGTTGTGGACGGTCATTGTTCACTTGCTCACCCTATAAACTCCGGTGTTCCTCAGGGCTGTGTCCTATCTCCTATTCTCTTTTTAATTTTGTATAAATGATCTCCTTAACTGTACCTTAATTCCCATCCATTCATACGCAGACTCAACCTTACACTATTCCATTAGTTTTTCAGAATGCCCCAGCCAGCAATCCCTCAACGACAAACGTAATGAAGCCATAGAACTCTTAAATTCTGATCTAAATACTATTTCCAATTGGGGCAGAGAAAACCTTGTTAACTTTAATGCTTCCAAAACCCAATTTATCCATCTATCTACCCATCAGGATCTCCCCGCGGACTATCCCTTATTCTTCAACAATACAAAAATCAACCCTTCATCTTCTCTCAATATTCTTGGTGTCTCTTTTTCTTCTGCTCTCATTTGGAAGGACCATATTACCAGTCTTGCTAAGGCAGCCTCCCAGAAGCTGGGTGAGCTCAACCGCCTTAGGGGGTTCTTTTCCCCTGCACAGCTTCTTGCTCTGTACAGGGGCATAGTGCGCCCTTGTATTGAGTATTGTTCGCATGTGTGGGGAGGTTCCTCTCACACCGCTCTCCTAGACAAAGTTGAAAGGAAGGCCTTTCATATCATTAACTCCCGTCCACTCACCAACTCTCTGCAATCTCTCTCTGTCCGCCGCAATATTGCATCTCTCTCGCTATTCTATCGCTACTATAATAATCAGTGTTCCTCAGAGCTATCCTAGTGCATACCACCTCCTTTACGTAGGGCACGTGGTACCCGTCTTGCAACTCAATCCCACCCCTACTCTGTGCAACTCTCCAACCCAAGAGTGAAATGTTACTCTCAACTTTCTTCTACTCAACAGCTGAGCTCTGGAATTTTCTCCCAGAATTCAGTCTTTCCCTCTTCCTATGACTTAAATTGCTTCAAACTCCGTGTGTCCAGGCATTTTGGCTCGAACGTCCCTTGATTTTGGCCCTGTCATTCTTGTCAACTATGGGGGAGGCACTCGCTATAGGCAGTTATGCCTTTTGCCTCCCTCAATCACATAGAAAAAAAACAAAAAACAAAAAAAAATCACATTTTCCCCAACAAAGTGTTATTAACCCCTGTCCATCGGTGCCCGTCAAATGAGTCCACGCATTGGGAGGATGATAGGCGAGCTCAGACCGTTCGGTACCACCGTTGGGCCGCAACTAGGACCGCCACTGCAACATTCCACACACTCGGCCTCGCGAGACCATGAAATCACTGGGGAAATTACCTTATTTTAGGGTTTTTCACCTCCGATTGCGCGATCGCTACAGGATAACCTGTGGTCATACAAGGATGATTCAGGTGTCATTGGAAAGCTCGTTTATCGCCCTTTCACGGATATATAATTGTATTACACTCTGGCTCTCGTTTATGCATGAAAAAGAGCATGGAATGAAACTCGTTTTCCGTAAATATGCCCGCTTGGCAGGTAGTTAATGTTACAAACGGCCCGTTTTTGGGTGTTAAGGGTGAACTACAGGGATGAACGAAAAAACGAAGATTAATGCAGGGTCATAACTTGGCATGAATATACTGTAATATGTATATGGGCAATATCGATGTAATTCCATTAAACTCCAGAAAAAAATACTAGTATATAATGTCGTTGGTAACTCGGCGATCAGCTGGACCAGTTCAACGGGTCGGGATTGACGCCATTGTATGGAGAGCCTAGTTTGTAAACAAGATATGCAGTCCTGGACTGTCCGGTCTGTTTTTCGTAATTAATATCTTTCAATTCAATACTCAAGCTCTGCAAACGATCGACAACGTGCTGAAGATGTGGTGCACATCAAGAAATAATCCCATCTCGCCAACAATAAACATATAGCCAATGTTTGTGAGTGTTTTAGCCTGGTCCAAAGTTGAGGCAGGTCGGTTCTAAGGCCTATTTCGTAATGATAATATCGTTTCCTGTTCAATTTATATATTGCGGTCCCTTGACCAGACAGTGGTGAAGCCAAATGTTGAGCTGTAAACATGCATACAAATTATTAAAGTTTCTCACATAAAAAAACACACAGATTCACCCATTTCCCCTGTCAAGAGTTCCCGCCATTGCACAAAATGACGTCATGGTAAACACGCCAGTTCGCGCCACATAAAATAACTTAGATAAGCTATATTTCTATGTTGTTAAAACAAATTGATGAAAGTTCTTCAGTATTATGTACCTAAAACCAAGCAGATCCCAATGGACATTGTAGTTTGAATAGGTTTCATCCCTGGAATTCACCTTTAATGAGATATTTCCATATTTAGAAATCTAGCAAAACAGGGTTACAAATAAAGCACTAAATAATTGATACATGATTAACATGTTTACTATGGACTTAACTAAAGAGAAAGTATATGTTTACCTATTCACACATAAGAAATTACGAAATCAAAATATATTAGAATGTGATGATGATATTAGGTAATTAGCAGAAAAATACTAATTATTTGAAACATATATGAAGCATTAGCATCTCTGGTCACAGGGTATAATGCTGATGCCCAAGTCTGGGTCGAGTATCCAAACGTAGTTGAATGTAATTCATTCGTTTATGAAGCATTGTCTTGATTCATAGATTCATTGGGGGCTAATCGTTCCTATCTCGAATGAAATTCCGAAAATGTGTTAAGACTCGGTATAAAGATTCAAAGATTAAAAATATTGGGTATAATTGATTTCTGTATTATATCAGTTGGTGGTAATTACAATTATTTCATTAATCTCCTATTATTACACTGTAATGACCATGTACAGTAGTGGTAATTAATTCTGAACGATTTTGAAGTCTCGAAATTATTAAACGAATCTCTGAAATGCAAATGCTCAGTAAGAATTAGTGAGGAGATGCAATTCAACCCGAAACCGCTTTGAATAAGTTTGTATTTGAATTAATGTTCACTACTGTACAATTAATTAAATAACATTAGGCAATAACGCTGTAATGCCCACATTGTATGGGTATTTTTATCATTCGGCATTGCTTTTTTTATTTACTAACATATGACAGTAATGTCTGCAGACCACTTGAGGATCGTAATTTGTGTCATCCAAGATGCATTTGGTCTTTCCTATGTTGAAAAAAAAAATGAATTAACATAAAATTATTTGATTTGTAAATGGTGTATAAAGGGAATATTACTTACATTGCTTCACTATGAACACAAATTATTTTTATAATTCAATATTCCTGGGTATAAACTAGGAGATGGGGGGGGGGGGCAATAAAGGTGAGACCAATGCCAGTGTTCAGTTATAACCCATGCTTGGACGACACTGCATATTTGAATGTATATCCTTTAAATCATTAATTATTAATTATTTGTTATTATGTTATAGAATAAAGTGAACTTTTTTTGTATTTGGTACTTAGCACATGAAGTCTGTAAGTGTTTTTTTCAATACACCCTGTATATATATAATTACAGGTATATATAATTATATATAATTATATATATTATATATATATATATATATATATATATATATATATATATATACCTGTAAGTGTATATATGTATCATTGTATATCCACAAGATATGTATTACTACCAGTGATTAGCTCTCTCTCTCTCTCTCTCTCACCCATACTGTATGTTTCTCCCTTATATATTCCCAGGTCATCTATTACTACCAGTGAATTTGATGGGTCTCCCACTACTAGCGGGTCCCATGCCATTCATATGCTCCACTCAACCATTCCAAGAGGCTTCTGCAAAGGGGTTGGTATATTATTTCTTTAGGTCATTACATTTTTCAGTGTAGCCTTGGCTGCTATATACTTTTGTCTTTTTTCTGAAAATATTGTTGCCTTTGGTACAACCATGACTTGTATATATGCTAATAATTTATTTTTGTTTATCTTTGGTCTACGCGTGAGGAGGAAACATTGCCAAAGCTGCATGTAGAAACTTTATATAATAGTGCCTGCTGAGTATCTATCTCCCAATCTATTGTTAGATGCCTAACTCCCGTTGATGGTGGATATACACAAAACGCCCCATCTGGACCTATTCCCAATGTGGAGAATCTGTGTCAGTATATGAAGGACTTACAGGAATGAACACTCAAATTAGGAACCTTCCGACTCAGAAGCTTTCATGTTGAGTAACCTTGACATAATACCATTTATGGTACATTTTGCCACTCATTGTGACTTGCTATTACAGTATACACATAAATTGTAAATATTCTATCAATATGGATGATGTGTCATTACAGAAAGACTTAATTTGGATTAAAATTATGGATGACTATGATAGTTATCAGTGGCTTTTAGTCATATGTAATTATTTTAAAGTTATTATTTCACGATTTAATTACGTTTATTATGAATTTGTGGGAGTCCTAATATCACGGTATATTGAGTCGCGTTGATTGCTAAAGGTCCTTTCTAAGCTGCATAAAATCCTCTAATATAAGCCAGAATATAACTAAAATTGCTGAAGGGTTTATTCAAATATTTTCTCCAAATATCTTTGGAACGCCTCCAATGCCAGTATGTCACAAACAAGGATGTTACATTAGGGGAGGGCTAGGCAGGTGAAGGGTATCCTATGCGAGCGGGAAGCCATAAAAAAGGACAGTTAGGTGCTATTGAATCTGCCTAACATGACCATAGTGTCTTAAATATACAAGTGTGTTCTGAAACTACACTGACAAATTAACAGGATGCTATCGAGCATCAATATTCAATCAAAATATCCTGAATAAATCAAGTCTGTAGTTGCCTCATTATCAAGTTGATTGACTGGAAAGAAATGTAACAATAATATGTATGAAATCATACCAGTATGATTCATAATGTCCAAAAACATATCAAATACTGTTTGCAACAATGTTATTTTATAGTCATAGAATTCATATTCAAAGTCATCAGTAAACCGAATTTAATTATGTGTATTCTTGAAATATAATAGAAAGTTGGTGTTCTGATTTAGCTATATCTTAGCTCGCTATCACTTGCTGTGAGAAAATGGACACCTGGTTGGGGCGAAAATATATCATACTCTAAATTTACAATTTTATCTTTTTCAGGTCTCGTATTAACCCCACCACTAACACCACAGTCCCCAATTACACCAGTTACAGCTACACCTGTCTGTCCCCTAAAGAACAAGAGCCACAAATAGATACCAACAATATTAGTGAACCTCTACCTCTGGGTCGCTATCCCACTGGCATGGGGTCTTGTCCATTTGTGGAATATGATACTTCGGTATTTTCTTCCACTATTGTATCCCAGGTGAGTTTTTAATAAAATATAATAATACTACTAATAATAATAATAATAATAATAATAATAATACCAATATTACCACCATAGGCATGGACACGTACCTAACTGCAACAGAAGACCCACTCCTTCAAATAGTAAAGTAACATGAAGATAGAAAGAAACTACTCTATCAGGAAGGAAACCACAAGGTTCAAGCAGGAGCTGAGCATCCAAAAAATACCACCAATAGAAAATGAAGCAACAACGAAGTAGGCACGCAGAGTCAAAGAGAAGGCAAAACACCATGGTCAATTACAATTGTGGAAACAATGGGAGGAAAAGGCAATGTATGGAAAGTACTCGAAAAGAATAAATAAGGCAGACATAGACAAACAGAAGACGAACCAGTGGCTCAAGAACACTGGACTGAAAGCAGAGACAGAGGGCCTAATCATCGCTGCACAAGACAAGAGTCTCGCCACCAGATCCTATCACCATCACATCATCAAGGTTGGACAGACCCACAATGCAGGATCTGTGGAAAGTTAGATGATACTATCGACCACATCATCTCTGGCTTCCCGGAATTGGCGAAGAATGAATACATCAACCAACATAATAAAGCAGTGGCGTACCTGCATTGGAAGATCTGTAAGGAGTACAAGATCAAGACAGCTGACAAGTGGTATGAACGCCAACCAAACACCGTCACTGAGAACGATGAACTCACCATCTTATGGGACATGCCCATCCAAACTGACAGAGAGATCAAAGCGAACAGGCCAGACATCGTCATCAAGAACAAGATGAAGAAGGAATGCATGCTCGTCGACATAACCATTCCATCTGAACGAAACACCTCTGTCAAAGTAATTGAAAAGCTGTCAAAATACAAGGATTTGGAAATAGAGATAAACCGGATGTGGGGTATGAAGACCAAAATAATACCAGTGGTTATTGGAGCATTCAGGACCATTGTTTGGACCTAGCTCCTGTGGTGAGCACGGTTTCCGCTAATCAGCTAAATGTTTCGTTAGCTGGTTAGCTTTTAAGATAACTTTGAAAATCGTTAGTGGACCGATTAGCTTCCCCTTCACTTACTGCAGCTAACTGTAAATCCGCTAATATGCATTCGTTGGTAAAAAAAAAAAAATATGTAAAAAACATTTGCAAGCTCCAAAAATACACATATTTATGCGAGTGTGTAATTTATTGCAACATTGCAACAGTCAGTATTACACTGAGTATATCACGTCACATTCACATGTAGACAATACACGACTCATGAGTCATGTTATGACACAAACGTCACACCATGTTTATGTGTGGCACCTGAGGTTGACCCTGCTGCAGAGCATGTGTAATAGATAGTGTCACTGTGTCACAGCATACATTATTATTGAGTCATTGACTGACGACTCGCACATTCATAACTCTAGTCGTGGCTCCTTATTGACTTGTACGCTTATGTTTTTATTTTTGTTATTAACCCTTACAGATCGGGGTCGGACTTAAGTCCGAAACGAGAAAATTGGAATAAATGGCGGGATCGGACTAAAGTCTGTGGGCGTATTCCCGCCCTAATTTAGGTGGAAAGCGAAACTTGGTGGTCAGGTGGTGTACTACAAGGGCCCACCCACACATCCCCACTGCGTGACCATGACTCAGTAACCCTCAAGCAGCCGTAATGGAAGGTCAAGATTTGCCCGTGTTCGATTCGGTGGCCGCCATCCCTAGTGCGTCGCGCCACCCTACTAATCAAGCCCGGCTCACCACCCAGGAACTAGATATCATGCTGAACTCTTCAGAACTTTCTAATAAGCTGTTGGATGAAACCGTTGAAGGTCTGGGTGAGAGTTTTGGTAGTGTGAATGACTCGGAAGACGAAAATAACCCGATCATAGGCTTTCACCCCAAGCATAATTTGCGTGGGGTGGATGTTGTGGTTGATGTTGGACAGACCCTTGAGCAAATTGAAGACGTTCCTGATGAAGAACATACTGGTGTGGGTGTTGGTAAGTACAATTTACATTTTATAATTGCTTGAAAGTTTGATTGCAAGCATTTTATCACCTTACGAGCGGGTGGTGGAGTATATTTCACTGTGCCGCCCAGCGTTTTGATTTTTACCATAAATGGGGTTGTTTCCGTGCTCTTTTTCATGCATAAACAAGACCCAGAGCGTAATACAAGTATGTATCCCTGAAAAGGCGTAAATTGAGCTTTCCAATGACACCCGAACCATCCTTCTACGATCAATGGTTGTCTTGTAACGATCGTGCAACACGAGTGCAAATTCCCTAAACTACGGTAATTTCCTTATATAATTCCCTGTAGTAAGTCCACGGCGGCCGTGGCGAGCGGTCAGGAGGTAATTTATGCTCCTAATCACCGCTCCGCTCTCTCTCAGAGCACATTATATCCTCAAAATTGCACTCTACAAGAAATTTCCTTTGCATTTTATAGCGTATTATTTGCAGGCGTTCGGTAAATTTCTCACGATAACCAGGGTGTACGGTACATTTCTCACGATAATACAAGCAACAACGAAGCTTGGCGAAGATTGTGGTCTACAATATACCTTTTTATAATTGCATGTGACCTTGTAATTGCTTGAAAGTTTGATTTCAAGCATTTTATAGCGTATTATTTGCAGGCGTTCAGTAAATTTCTTACGGTAATACAAAACAACGAATGATTGAATATTTGTGCTTGGCATTATATGATTGTGGGGAACAGATGTAGGCCTACCGTATATATTATTTTTTCATATATATGATACATATGTAACATTGTTATATTATCACGACACTCTCTCTCTCTCTCTCTCTCACTCTCTTTGTTTGTACTCCTTTGTACTCCTTTGTACCCTCTTTGTCTGATGTAGGCCAGGGCACTCTCCTAACTAATCTTCCCTCCCAGGGGAAATCACACCTAGCAGATGTTCTTGACCTCCTCTCTCTCTCTGTCTGTCTCTTCCTCTCTGGGTCTACCTATACATTTATAATTGCATGTGACATTGAAATTGCTTGAGAGTTTGATTGCAAGCATTTTATAGCGTATTATTTGCAGGCGTTCGGTAAATTTCTCTCGATAACCAGGGTGTACGGTACATTTCTCACGATAATTCAAGCAACAACGAAGCTTGGCGAAGATTGTGGTCTACAATATACCTTTTTATAATTGCATGTGACCTTGTAATTGCTTGAAAGTTTGATTGTAAGCATTTTATAGCGTATTATTTTCAGGCGTTCAGTAAATTTCTTATGGTAATACAAACAACAAAAGATTGAATATTTGTGTTTGGCATTACAAGTGATCACTCCCATAATCGAACTATATGGGCCATGGCCAGTTCGGTCACAGGGAGTATTTGGATACACAGAGTAAATTATTTATTTGTCATTATTATTAGGTTATTAGTCCTTTTAACTATTTATTTGTCTCTATTATTATATTGGCAACATACCTTCATACCAAGGGTCATAAATATATCAAAATAAGTCCTGTGGGACTATGAAATAGCTATTATTGGACAAGGAAAATATTTTGTTCATCCCTCCACTGGAACATCAACAACAATGTCAACAACGTATCGCCGTCGGCAGTGTGCAGTACTGCCAATACGTATAGTGACTTCCGCTAGATCTAGAGACCTTTACTTCGATCTAGCAGCAATGACTTACACTAGCGGTTTTGTTTTGAAATTTCAGAACAATTTCGAAGTGATATTATATGGATTTTGCCAATTCATATTTCTAGTGGTATTTATCATGTCTTACATCTAACAATATATCTAGCGGATTTAACTTCAATTGGTAACCCTCCCGCTCGAGTCGGCTCCAAGAAAATCGATAATAGTGGCACTTTAGTAAACAGGTGATAAACAAAACCGCATGCGGATCGGTTTGGTGTATCGGTATTATGGTAAGTTGGCTACCTACTATTGTTTATACGATATAGTAAGTAATGATAAGTAAATTATTATATATTATATATAAAACAAAAACAAAATTCCTGCAAAGCAAGCGAAACAGAGAGAGAGAGAGAGAGAGAATGCAGAAACTGAACTGAAGAAAGAGTGAAAAAGATATAATAATACAGAAATATTACAAGCACGAGAATTACATATACAGATGAGGAAGAGAAAGAGAGAGAATACAGAAACTGAACTGAAGAAAGAGAGAAAAAGATATAATAATACAGAAATATTACAAGCAAATAAATGAAATAGAGGGATTAGTTAGAGAAAATAATAATGAGAATTACATATACGGATGAGGAAGAGAGAAAGGGAGCGCGAGAGAGGGAAAGCGAGCGAGCCAGAGAGAGACAGACAGACAGGAGGAGCGAGAGAGATTAGAGAAAATAATAATGAGAATTACATATACGGATGAGGAAGAGAGAGAGACAGAGCGCGCGAGAGAGGGAAAGCGACCCAGCCAGAGAGAGAGAGAGACAGACAGACAGGAGTGAGAGAGAGAGAAAGAAAGAGAGAGAGAGAGAGAGAGAGAATACAGAGAATACAGAAATAAGGAGAAATAAGAGAAAAATAAGACCTATTACCGAAGGAATAGTAGACGTGCGGGAGGCCGAAGTCAGGCCAAAGCGAACGCATCCGAACACGCCCGGGAAATAGACCAAAAAGTACCTCCTCTTCCTCACCTCTTCCCACCCTCGACACTCGCTCATAACATCCATAATAGACTTATATGGGGAGACGAAGAGTTGCTCTTTCCAAAAATGATCGTTTCGTTCACATTGGAGTCATAGTAACGGCGCTAGGGCGAGTGAAAGTGAGCTAATATTTCGGGATTATGCCCGCTGAGCGGTGTAAAATACCTTACTACCCGCTAAATAAGGGTTAAGTGTCGTGAGTCTAGTGCCCACTTGACAAATTTGATACAGAAAAAACTGGCATTTACATTTCAAAATGTTACCATAGATTGTTGAACCATCTATTTGGGTTTATAATTGTATTTATTTATTGTTATATACTCATATTTTTGTGTGTGTGTGTGTGTTGAATTATGCAGGGCGCTTGAATGATTGTAGAGTACTACTGAAAGATGTTTTGAATAGCCTACTATTACTTTGGAGTAGGTTTTTTTGTTTTGACTACTGGCTGGTGAACTATCCACTTGAGCACTAAGGTAATTATATATCATGTATATATTATAATGTATTTTTATATAAAAATAGTGTAGGCTATCCTAAATAAATCAACCCAACCTAACCTCATGTATGCCTATCTAAGTTTTCTAACTCAATACATAAGTTTTCTATTCGACAGAAGTGTCATTACATAGCTCAAGAGCCAAGATTCATGAGCAATAAGTCATAATCATAAATAATCAATCATAATTACTATAAGTTTTATATTATCTACAATCTAGTAATATCTAAGTGTTCTTATGATATTGCATAGGCTACTAACACTGTTGTACATAGCTCACAAGAGAAACATTATATTTTAATTGTAGCTACTAGCTAATATAATTAATTTTATTTCGATTAACAGTGTCCGAAAATATTGTGCTACAGTAGTAATACTGAACAGTCTTTCATTAACCCTTAATTAGAGGCTCACCACATAAGTCGAGTTAAATAAAGCTGGACTATGAGGCGGCGCTCGACATAGGTCGAGTGGCAATTTCAGCACGTAATGTTGCTGAGAGAGAGAGACAAGTGGTGGCAGGAGACTAGCAAGCGTATGACTGCTCCAGACCACCGCGGCGAACCTACTGACACGAATCTCAGCTCCCTCCTCCCTCTCTCACTCGCTACATACTGAATTATATGGGGAAAGTACCGAATTACATGCTTTTTGCACTCGCGTTGCACGGTTATTGCAAGAAAACTAGCCATCATAAAAGGATCGTTATGGTGTCATTCGAAAGCTCTGTTTATGCCCTTTCAGGGATAGGTACTTGTTTTACGTTCTGGGTCTTATTTAGGCATGAAAATGATCACGTAAACAGCCCTATTTTGGCTAAAAACACCCCGCTGGGCGGTACATATAAATAAACCGCATAGGCCGCTCGTAAGGTGTTAATGTATGCACATACATTTGATTGTAAGCTAATGCTTACTTAATTTATTCATTTAATTATGGACAACATGATGCACACTCATTAATGATCTGATCTTGGCATTCCATGATTCGTCTAGCCTATGTTTTGGAAAGCTGTGTCTAAGCAGTAAGTTACAACAACAACTTAAACATATTATAGTTTTAGTTTTCTAGGTCTGTGTTCAAATGCTTTAGAGGGAAAAAATCAAACCAATGCTAAATTTATATGATAAAGGTTAGCTGTTAACTGTTATCGTTAGCTTCCAATAATTTCTTTAGCAATTTAGCGATTCGGCGTTATCGAAGCTAACGTTCAAAGTTAGCTGATTAGCGGTTATCTCAGCTAACTTTTCGGTTAGCTGTGCCCACCAGTGCCCGGCTCTTCAGGATGTGTCAGAACGCAATAAATGTTAAAGAAATAATAATAATAATAATAATAATAATATGTGATTATTATGTATCTACAATCTAGATAATGTAGTGATAATGTAGTGAGGAACTACATGAACGAAGGCGGTGCTGGTTGGGGGGAGGGGCGTCGACTGACTGGGGACAGAGGTGCATGGGGGCGGTTCGTTCGTGGCCACCCCTTCGGGGATCACGGCGTCAGGCAATAGATAGATAGATAGAATAATAATAATAAAAATAATAATAATATATTAATAAATAATTATATAAATATGATACCTTGGACCTATCTTCCACTATTTACATCCCAGGTGAGTTTTGTGGTGGCATATAAATTAATATAAGCTAAAGCTATACTTACCCTTTAACCCATTCAGTACAGGTGCCATCCTTTTAACCATATTCTGGTTACTACTTAAATATTTCATTCAGTTTCAAAAGGGCTCCAACAATAAACAGGCTTTGAAAAATCTCACCTAGCCCATTCTATTACCATAGGGCACTTTACCTCCCACCTCCAACACCTCTCACGAGCAGCTCAAGACCACAACACCTGACACAATGATCATGATAATCCACAACACGTCGAACCAGATAACTTCTTAAAACCCATACTCGCCTAACCTTAGCTTACTTCTCATTCCAGTTTCACCTGATATGTGAAAGAACCTACCTGCAGTCGCTCTACCAAATGATATACAACTTTGGGGCAATCCTTGGTTGCGTTACTGGCTCGCAGATCTCCGACAGGTAATAAATATGCTATTCTCTATTTTGTCTTAGGTAGGCCATAAATCGTGACCTCTCTCCTCTGTATATAAAACATGGCTAGAGCAAAATAATGGGCTATATTGGCAACATTGCTACCCCCTCACTCCATCTTCACTCTTCCACCCTCTCTCGGGCAAGCCCCTCCTTCCCTCTCTATTGCCTTCTTTCTTATGTCATGTCTATAAGCTCTATCCCCCGGTTTAATTTCCAGCAATAACCTCTCTCTCTCCCTTCTATCTCACTATTTTGTCCTCACATCGAATCATTGCATGTTTAAGCATGTTTTCAAAGCTTCTTCCTATAATGAAATACTGTATCGTTAAATTGGAATTGTTAGGTATTTTAACCATTCAACAAGAACCTACGACAATATACAGATTTATGATCCATTCGAAGGTGGAAGTTTAACACAATCACTGCGGCAATCGTCATATGATAATTACTTGGTCTGCACTGTACCATACAGGGGTTTGAACTAAAAGTGAACTTAATTTTCTGCACATTCTTATTTATAAACAAGAGCTGGAACGTATTTCAATGATGTAGGCTCCCCCTAAAAGTAGAGGAATATACTTGTCCAATGACACTTAAATCATGTCTGTACGACCACTGGTTGCCGTGCAACGAGATTGCAAAGGTAGGGCTAAATCAGTAAAAAAAATGATTTTGAGCAGTTTTCGTGATTCCCAGGTTTACAGATGAGATTGAGATGTCTCACAGCGACCTCAGTATACTGCCCAGACACGTCGGGCTATGAATGGAAGGGTCCCGCTCTGCTTAGATTAGCTTGTCTGCCTCCCAGGCATTTTACTATGCAGAATTTTGGCGATTGTCACAATTATGCCAATTGCTGCAGTGATGTATGTATTTTTTATATAGTATTTGTTTGTTTTCTATGTGATTGAGGGAGGCAAAAGGCAGAACTGCCTATAGCGAGTGCCTCCCCCATAGTTGAAAGAGTGACAGGGCCAAAATCAAAGGACATTCGAGCCAAAATGCCTGGACACACAGAGTTTGTAGCAATTTAAGTCATAGGAAGAGGGAAAGACTGATTCTGGGGGAGAGTTCCAGAGCTCATCTGTTGAGTAGAAGAAAGATTGAGAGTAACGTTTCACTCTTCGGTTGGAAAGTTGCACAGAGTAGGGGTGGGATTGAGTTGCAAGACGGGTACCACGTGCCCTACGTAAAGGAGGTGGTATACACTAGGAAAGCTCTGAGGAACACTGATTATTATAGTAGCGATAGAATAGCGAGAGATATGCAACATTGCGGCGGAGAGAGAGAGATTGCAGAGAGTTGGTGAGTGGACGGGAGTTAATGATACGAAAGGCCTTCCTTTCAACTTTGACTAGGAGAGCGGTGTGAGAGGAACCTCCCCACAAATGTGAACAATACTCAATACAGGATGCACTATGCCCCTGTACAGAGCAAGAAGCTGTGCAGGGGAAAATAACCCCCTAAGGCGGTTGAGCACACCCAGCTTCTGGGAGGCTGCCTTAGTAATATGGTCCTTCCAACTGAGAGCAGAAGAAAAAGAGACACCAAGACTATTGAGAGAAGATGAAGGAGTGATTTTTGTATTGTTGAAGAATAAGGGATATTCCGCAGGGAGTTCCTTACGGGTAGATATATAGAGAAATTGGGTTTTGGAAGCATTAAAGGTAACAAAAAGGGAGGTGTGGTGGAGTGGTCTTGCCACTGGCCTGGTAATCCAAAGGTCCAGGGTTCAAATCCCGATGTATCAATGGGAAGATATTATTGGGATGGAATTTGTGCTGTACCTGGTATCAGTGCAGTACCACAAGCCCACCGAAACGTCAATAAAATACCCTCATTGTTCCCTGATTAAATAGCACTGTATGAATATTCCCATATTCAAAATATGCTATATGCCTGGTGAGTTATCTGCTCAACAGGTGGCGTAGTGTGTGTGTAAGTGTGAGAGTCCGAGTGTAGGGGGTGAGACAGTGAAGCACGGGAACGAGGTGGCTTCCGAGATGGGGTCGTTTCGGGCCATGAGTGAGCACCGTGCCTCATGTGAAGGCAAGATGGCAGGTGCTCGTTGTACTCTACGTGCTTCACATGTCTCACTCCCTAGACTGGAACAAGACCTCACGGGCTTCACTGTTCATTGTAAAGCGGTGAATGTTAAGGCTCTCAGCCTATGCCCGAGAGCAAGTAAGTTGGAAAAAAAAAAAAAAAAAAAATTCTCTGCCCCAATTGGAGATAGTATTTAGATCAGAATTTAAGAGTTCTATGGCTTCATTACGTTTGTCGTTGAGGGATTGCTGGCTGAGGCGTTCTGAAAAACTAATGGAGTAGTGTAAGGTTGAGTCGTCTGCGTATGAATGGATGGGAATTGAGGTACAGTTGAGGAGATCATTTATAAAAATTAGAAAGAGAATAGGAGATAGGATAGAGCCCTGAGGAACACCGGAGTTTATAGGGTGAGGAAGTGAACAATGGCCATCCACAACCGTGGCTATGGAACGGCCGGAAAGGAAATTAGAGACAAAGGCACAGATGGAGGGATAGAAACCGAAGGAGGGTAGTTTAGAAATTAAAGATTTGTGCCAGACTCTATCGAAGGCTTTCGAAATGTCTAGTGCAATAGAAAAAGTCTCACCGAAGTCCCGAAAGGAGGATGACAAAGAGTTAGTAAGATATGAAAGAAGATCACCAGTAGAGCGACCCTTAAGGAAGCCATACTGGCGATCTGAGAGCAGATGCAGAACTTCTGCTTATCAGAATTCATTTATCCCCAGAGCTACTACTCTTTGGAATTCACTTCCCTCGAATTGCTTTCCACAAACTTACAATCTACAAATGTTTAAATCCAGTTGTTACAAACATTTTATGAATGGAGGATGCCTTTAGGCACATGGACCTTTTTGTTTTATCTGTGTTTTTCCTTCCTCCGTTCATTGTCTCTTAACCCTTAATTAGCGGCGAGCAACATAAGTCGAGTTAAATAAAGCTGGACTATGTGGCGGCGCTCGACATAGGTCGAGTGGCAATTTCAGCACGTAATGTGGCTGAGAGAGAGAGACAAGTGGTGGCTGGAGACTAGCGAGCGTATGACTGCTCCAGACCACCGCGGCGAACCTACTGACACAAATCTCAGCTCCCTCCTCCCTCTCTCACTCGCTACATACTCAATTATGTACCGAAAGTACCGAATTACCTGCTTTTTGCACTCGCGTTGCACGGTTATTGCAAGAAAACTATCCATCATACAAGGATCGTTATGGTGTCATTCGAAAGCTCTGTTTATGCCCTTTCTGGAATAGGTACTTGTTTTACGTTCTGGGTCTTATTTAGGCATGAAAATGATCACGTAAACAGCCCTATTTTGGCTAAAAACACCCCGCTGTGCGGTACATATAAATAAACCGCATAGGCCGCTCGTAAGGTGTTAAAAAAAAAAAAAAAAAAAAAATATGAGAAGAGAAATGCTTAAGAAATTTGGAAGCAAGAATAGTTTCAAAAACTTTAGAAAGACAAGAGATGAGAGCAATTGGACGATAGTTGGAGGGTTGAGAGCGGTCAACCTTCTGTGGGACAGGTTGAGTGTAAGCAAACTTCCAGCATGAAGGGAAGACGTTAGAGGATAGACAGAGACGAAAGAGTTTGCCTAGGCAGGGAGTCAGCACGGAAGCACAGTTTTTGAGAACAACAGGAGGAACACCGTCCGGACCGTACGCCATATTAGTATTGAGCCCAGAGAGGGTAGAAAGTATATCTTTAGAAGAGATTAGGATATTAGGCATAAGTAAGAGAGAGGAGGGAGGAATACCACCGGAATCATCCTAGGTGGAGTTTCTAGCAAAAGTTTGAGCGAAGAGTTTAGCTTTGTCAGAGGAAGAAGTGATGGTTGTGCCATCAGAGTGGGAAGGGGGAGGGAAAGACGAGGAGGCGAAATTGTTGGAGAGGTTTTTGGCTAGATGCCAGAAAGCTTGGGAAGAGCTAGAGTTGGATAGTTCAGTGCATTTATTATTGATGAAAGAGTGTTTGGCAAGTTGAAGAACAGATTTGGCTTGATTCCGGGCAGAAACATAGGAAGAATGAGAGTCTTGAGTTTTAAGGCGTCGGTACTGTATGGTTGTCATGTATAGCTACAACAACCTTGATAATCCTTTCTTGCACAAGGATGTAGAATAAAAGTCCAGAGATAAGTTTATAGGTTCTTATTAGCCAAAGATATACAGAGAGCTGGGAGGCACTGCTATGCTGAGTGCCGACCGGATGTTACTGATGAAAACATGTGCAGCGGTGCCGGATATATTTGGTGCAACACTGCCGATACTACAGAGTACGGTATATTATCATGGGATATTAAACAATGATAGTATTGCCCTGAAAGTACATGTGTGTATGTTGCAATATGATTAAGGCATGTGTACACTCTGTATATATGTTGTGTGTGCACTTAACCTATATCAACACCTCCCTCCCCCTTCAAGCTCGCAAGACGTTGTCGAGCTGACTCTTTTTCTAGGAGCCTTTCAGACCTACGTGGAGCCATGGGGGAAGTGAAGGACTCTCTTTCTGGGTCCGTGCAAGACACAGGGATCTCAGGGTTATGGGGGAGGGGTTCAACACCAGGGGAATTCACTGGGCGGAGGAAGCGACGGTTCCGCCAATATATCTTACCACTGGGGAGAAGAACCTCATAATCCCTGGACCTGCCGCAGCCCATGACGACCCCAACCTTGTCCCAGCGGTGAGAAGTCGGGTCTTGGATCCGCACTGTGGTGCCGACTCTCAACCTGGGAAGGGGGCGTACGTGCTGGTCATAGTTTCTCTGCACCAGCGCAGTGTGGGCGGCTGCACGGCGGTCACAGTCCTCGGCCTTGGCTTGCCACTCTGCTGCAAAGGACTGGGGATGAGCAGGGACACAAGACCGTAGTGGGTGGCCATACAAGATTTGTGCCGGGGAGCGGCCTGTGAAGTTCGGGGTGTTGCGGAGCTCAAACAGTCCACGGTCAAAGTCTTCACAGTCGATGTTGCCTGAGGGAGCCGTCTTCAGTATGAGGTGTTTGACGGACTTGCCGGCAGACTCGGCATGACCGTTGGATTGTGGCTAGTGTGGGGAAGAGACCAAGTGATTGACTCCCCAACGCTCCATGAAGTCCCGGAACTCACGGCTAGTAAACTGTGGGCCTCCATCTGTACGTAGGCGGAGGGGTACACCAACTTCCCTGAAGTAGCGGCAGAAGATCCTGATGGTGTTTGAAGCGGTAGTATCTCCTTTGCAGGGTACGACAAAGGGCCAGCCTGAGAGTCGGTCTGTTACGACGAGGAAGGATTTCCCCGCCACAGCGAAGAAGTCGGCTGAAACAGACTCGAAAGGCCTAGTTGAGTTGTCGTCGTTGATCATGGGTTCCTGCTGCTGACTAGGCTGTAAGACCTGACACGGCTCACAAGCTTGAACTGTATTGGCGATGTCCGAGTTGATGCCAGGCCAAAAGACAGCCTGTCGCGCCCTATGCTTAGTGGCCTCCACGCCTCTGTTACTATCATGCAGGCGAGCCAAGGTGCAGCGGCGGAGGGCTTCAGGAACCACAACCCTCGCTCCGTATAGGACAAGTTCACCATCTGCTGACAGGTAGTCTCGGAGTTTCCAAAATGGGAGTAGAGAGTTGTGCAGGTCGTAGCGGTTGGTGGGGAAACCCGAAGTAACGCACTCACGCAGGCGGATGTACACAGGATCCGCTCTGGCTGCGTCTCGGAGTTCCTGGAGAATCCTGTCTGCGTCCTGTGAAGGAGAGTTGACGTCGGCGGCGGCGGCGTTGACAGTCACGAGGGATCTGAGGTGAACCGTGGCGTCGGCACATGTTAACTCATCCTCTGGCGTCGGGTGGCTGACAGGGGCCCGTGACAATGCCTCAGGGATGCAGAGTAACCTGCCAGCGCGCCAGACGGCTGTGAAGAGGTAAGGTGCGACTTTCTCCTTCAGACGTTGGAGGCGGGGATTTTCAACCGCATCAAGGGTGTAGTTGTTGAAGATGGGGATGAGGGGGCGATGGTCCGTCATGAGGGTGAAGTGTTGCAGTCCAATGAGGTAGAACTTGCACTTGGACATGGCCCAGACCACGACTAGCATCTCCAGCTCAATGGTGGCATAGCGGGACTCGGGTCGCTTAGGAACCTCGAGCCACACTGAACTAAGCGGAGACGGTTGTTGCCATGATCCTGTAGGAGGGCGTATCCAATACCGTTGAGGCGGGATGCATCAGTTTGTAGAATCACTGGTAGGGAAGGGTCGAATGGGGCCAGGACGGGTGGACTGAGCAGGGCAGCCTTGACCCGGCGGAAAGCCTCATCATGGTCAGCGGTCCACATAAACGACCTCTTCGGGCTAATCAGGGGGCGCAGGGGCTGAGCGGCAGTGGCGATGTCGGGGGTGAACTCCGCCAGCTGGTTCACCAAACCCATGAAGGAACGAAGGTCGGTGATGTTGGCTGGTGTCGGAAAGTCCTTGATCGCTCCGACTTTGCCAGGGTCAGCCGAGAAGCCCTCACCTGAGAGCATGTACCCACAGAAGTTCACACTGGGTGCGGCGACCACGAACTTGTCCTTGTTGAGTGTGATCCCACTGTCGCGGCACCGTATGAGCACTTCATGGATACGCTGAAGATGTGTGTTGAAGTCCTCGTCGTAGAGCAGCACGTCGTCGACAACCTTGGCACAATTTTGCACCCCTTGGAGGGCCCTATCACCGCGAAGGCAGAAGGCATCACCTGTCGCAGCGAAACCCATTGGACCTCTACAGTGTTGGAAACGGCCATAAGGAGTGATGAAAGTTGTGAGATGCTGGTCCTCCTCCGCAAGTTCCATTTGCCAATATCCACTCAGGGCGTCTGCCGTCGTGAAGAATTTCGCCTTCGGGGCCACACTGCGGATCGCTTCGAAAGGCGTCGGTGAGGGGTGGGCTGGGCGGGAAACTTGGCAGTTGAGCTTGGTGAGGTCTATGGTGAGGCGAACTTCGGCGTTGGGCTTGGCGACGACGAGGGGGTGGCACCACTCTGAAGGTTCATCGCCGGCCGGTTTAATGATACCTTGTGCCACTAGCGAGTCCAGCTCCTGCTTAACTTTGTCCCTGAAAGCAAAGGGGATCTGCCGCGGGGTGTAGATGGCAAAAGGCACGGCATCGTCCTTGAGGTGGATCCGCATTGGGGGACCCTTCATAGGCTTGAGTGGAGCTGTCTGGAGATCCTCCTTGGAGACCAAAATGTTCTTGAACTCTTGAAGAAAGAACTCCTTGGCTTGTGCAGGTGATGTGGTGGCTGTGAAGGGTAGCTCCTTACACCTGTAGATATGTTTAACCTGTAGAATTGGCTTGGGGAATTCTGCTGAGATGATGGCCAATGCTTGACAGTGGCGTTTGGACAGAAGCGGCGTCTGAACACCCTCGCGGACTTGGATTGTGGCCGAACAGGAGCGTTTGCTGATGGTGAGTTGTGCATGAAACGTCCCCAAAGCAGGAGCCATTGCAGAGCCATCCGCGTTGAGCGTTGTTGTCGGAGGCGGAGGTCGTAGGCTGCTGAGAGGAATCCGAAGTATGTCGAGGTGTCGTCGGCCGATCACTGTGATGTCTGCACCTGTGTCAGGAAGCATGTGGAGTTTTCTAGTGGTGCCGCTGTAGGTGAGACTCACGGATGTCAGTGTGGGTGCTTGAACAGGTGATCCCAAACGTCGGCAACTTGTGGTCTTCTTTGCTATAGACTTGTTGTGGGAGGAGGCGTCGTTGTCCTGTGTGGAGTTGTCCTGACTGGCGGGCTTCTTCGAAGATCTGCAGCATTTGTCGTAGTGGCCCATATGGTTGCAGCGACGACACTGGGCGGTGGCAGCAGGGCAAGCAGGAGTCCTAGGCTTATGACCACGACGGCCACAGTTAGTGCAGGTGTAGTCTTCAGCCGGGCACTTGTTCTTGTCGTGCCGGCGAGCACAACGCTGGCAGGCGGCAGCCGACACCAAGGACTGTTGCGATGTGGAGAACTTGTCGCGTTGCTTAACCTGCTTGTTCTGCTTGTACGCTGACACGGCGTTAACCTGGGACGGTGGGGCATGTATGGCTGATGTAGCGCTTCGAGTGGCCTCATAGGAACGGCAAGTGTTGACGATGTCCTGTAATGAAGGGGTGGCGTCGAGGGAAAACAGCTTCTGTACAAGTTCTTCGTCATATATGCCCATCAGAATGACCATCTTGAGTTGGGTCTCCTTGCAGGCTGAAGAGTTCCCTGGGCAGACGTCAATTTCTTCGGCGATGTGGCAGAGGCGGACGTAGAAGTTGTTGAATGACTCGCCCTGTTTTTGCTTGCAACTGAACAGGTCCCTGCGACGGAGAGCTTCATTGCGAGAATTCTTGATGTGCTCCTGAAGTGCATCGAGGACTGCATCAACGGTCTTGTCGGTGTCAGGGGGTATGCTTAAGGTGTGCTCCAAAAACCGCTGTGTCTCCAGGGTTAAGCACATTCGCATCTGGATCAGTTGTTTCTCCCTCGATAGTTTAGATAAGTCTACCATAATAGAGTAATCGTCCCACCGACGCCTCCATTCTCTGAAAACCTGGAAGGTGGCATCAGCACGAAGGGGCGGCGGGTTCTGGGTGATAGCCTTCTGTGGTGGAGGTGAAGCTGTAGGGGTGGAGGATGTTGTGGAATTGTGTGTTGTCCCCGGTGAGGTGGGTGTAGGTGCGGCGGCAGGTGGGGTAATTTGGGCCAGAGCCTGGACAAGGGCGGAGAACTTGGCATCGTCCATCTGTCTCCTGTAGTCCTCCTCCGTGCGTCGTCTTGTTTCCTCCTCCTGTCGGCGGTTTTCCTCTTCCCATCTTCTGCGGTCCTCCTCCTGTCTTCTGGTATAGCCGTCCTGTAGTCTGCATTGCTCCATATACTGTATGAGCTGAAGGAGGTCTGCACTTGTGGTAGGTTGTAGACTTGCAGGGTGTGGTGACAGGGGTGGCATCCCCCTATAGTGTAGGGGAGGTAAAGTGGGGGGAGGTGGATTGAAATGAGGGGTGGTGAGAGGAGGAGAGGTTGAAGTGGAATGAACTGACTAGTACCCCGTACCAGCAACTCCAACAGTATCTCCATCATTATCTCCACCACTATCTCCACCAGTAGCTCCACCATTATCTCCCTCCCCAGTATGGTCGTGTGGGGTGTCTCTGGGCTCCCCATGAATCTGCTCATCTCCCTCCATAATTGGTTGATAGCTGACACACTGTAGTCTTGCAGGAACGATGAAAATGTGCAGTACAACTGGAACAGTTTATTTAATAGTGAGAGAAATTATCTGTGCTAGAGAGAGTGAGTGCGTGAGTGCGATAGGCTTGGCAACACCGTGTTGACTTGGCAACGATGTGCGTGTGTCCGTACGCGCATGTGCCGGCACAGCTGGAAGGCACTGAGGGCCCAGTGAGGGGTGAGAGATTTAGGGTTGCTGGAGATGTTAGAGGGGGAGGGTATGCTACTCCTCGCTCTTGTCCAGCAATGATTCGGCAGCTATAACCCTCACAGCAAGTCGGGAATGGGCACAAATGACATGGGACACATAATAAAGGCACTGCACTACACTCTTAAACACTTCACTGCAATATAAAGCACTGCACAATAATATATCCAGGGCTGGAGAGGCGAGGTCTTGCAAGATGGCTGGCTGATAATCCGGTCTTGGCTCGTATCTCCTGGCTGTATTAACACACTGACTGCGCCATGTTTGGTTGTCATGTATAGCTACAACAACCTTGATAATCCTTTCTTGCACAAGGATGTAGAATAAAAGTCCAGAGATAAGTTTATAGGTTCTTATTAGCCAAAGATATACAGAGAGCTGGGAGGCACTGCTATGCTGAGTGCCGACCGGATGTTACTGATGAAAACATGTGCAGCGGTGCCGGATATATTTGGTGCAACGCTGCCGATACTACAGAGTACGGTATATTATCATGGGATATTAAACAATGATAGTATTGCCCTGAAAGTACATGTGTGTATGTTGCAATATGATTAAGGCATGTGTACACTCTGTATATATGTTGTGTGTGCACTTAACCTATATCAACAGGTACCGTTTGAATGCTTCCTTCTTATTGCGGACAGCAGTAGAGCAGGCTTGAGTAAACCAAGATTTTTTAGCATTAGTCTGAGAGAAAGAGAATAGAATGTATGCTTCCATGCCCGATAGGATTACCTCGGTAATGCGTCCAGCACTCTCTGAGGGTCCCCGGCCATGGAAGCAGAAATCATTCCATGGGAAATCAAAGAAGTACTGCCGGAGAGCCTCCCAGTCGGCAGCGCCAAAGTGCCACAATCGCCGCCGGCTAGGAGGATCGGGTGGCCGTACTTTAGAGATAGGACAGGTGACAGAGATAAGTTTATGGTCGGAGGAGCCCAAAGGAGAGAACAGATCGACAGTATAAGAAGAAGGGTTAGAAGTTAGAAACAAGTCAAGAATGTTGGGCCGATCTCCGATGTGATCCGGGATACGGGTGGGTTGCTGAACTAACTGCTCTAGGTCATTTAGGATAGAAAAGATGTAGGCTTGTTCACCAGATGGGTCAGTAGTGTGAGAGGAGAGCCATTGGCGGTGGTGAACGTTGAAATCTCCTAAGATGGAGATTTCTGAGAATGGATAGAATGTGTTCCACTGTAGAGTTTAGATAGTCAAAGAATTTGGGAAAGTTGGTAGAGTTAGGGGAAAGATAGACAGCACAGAAATATTTAGTAAGAGAATGACAGGAAAGTTTGAGCCATAAAGTTGATAATTCAGAGGAGTCGAAATCGGGAACACGAGAGCAAGTGAGTTTGTTGTGCACATATGCACAACATCCGCCTTAGGCTTTGAAACTTGGATAGAGAAAGTAGGAGGATACAGAGAAGGGGTTGCTGGATGTTGCTACAGACACCTGAGTTTCGGTGAGGAAGAGAAGATCAGGTTTGTAGGAGGCGAGATGGTGTTCAACAGAGTGAAAGTTAGAGGAAAGTCCGCGAATGTTGCAGAAATTAATAGAAAGAGTAACAGGCCGAGGTCAAGGTAATTTTGTGGGGTTGTCAGGGGATGGTCGGTCGGGTGTGGGGGCATTGTGGTCCCCCCCCCCTGGGGACTCCGAGGCTGGGCTAAAATTCATAATTTTATAAAATGTTGGTGTGGAGGAATGAAGTGTGGTGTGCATGTTTAGTGTAGTGAAGTGGATAGGAGGAGGAGGTGTTTGTGAGAGCTAGCTGGATTGCTCTCAGTGTAAATGAGGCACAAAGAAAATCAGTAAGAGAGGCCAAGCAAATGAAACAGGAGCTCCAGCGACTCTTTATCACATGCCAATAACCTCACCTGGGTCTAGCCCTGATCGATTGGTGCATACAATCTCCCCACATAAGTATGCCCGCAGTCATTGAGTTAATAGCCATATATGTTATCGAAGTCAGATACTGACACTTGAATTTATTTTTGCATTCTCATTTCTTAATTCAGCTATAATTATGCAAGCCCATTATTATATCCTAATATTATGGAGTAAGCATGGATTTCACTATTAAAGTTTATATATTATCAAAAGAGATTTTTGACAAACACATAAAATAGGTTCCTTAACCAACGGTGCACGTCATATGACGGGCGGCATTTTGAGCACATTAGGGGCTCTGAGAGAGAGTCTGCGCATTGGAAGGACAATAGGCGAGCTCTGACTGCTCGGCTCCACCACAGAGCCGCATCTGGGATCTTTTCCGCCTCTCTACACACGTTCGTCTTGCAAGAACAAGGAAAAAACTGAGGAAATTACCTTCTTTTAGGGTTTTTCACCTCCGGTTGGGAGATCGCTACAGGATAACCCGTGGTCGTACAAGAATGATTCAGGTGTCATTGGAAAGCCCTATTATCGCCCTTTCACGGATACATAATTGTATTATGCTCTGGCTCTTGTTTATACATGAAAAAGAGCATGGAATGAAGCTCGTTTTCGGTAAATATGCCCACCTGCCAGGTAGTTGACGTTACAAACGGCCCCGTTCTTTGGGTGTTAAGACTCAAGCCGCGGTGACCGTCATATGACGGGTGAGAGATAAATGGACTATCCTCCGGTACCCGTGATATGATGGGCGGCATTCTGAGCACATTAGGGGGTCTGAGAGAGAGTCCGTGCATTGGGAGGACAATAGGCGAGCTTTGACCGCTCGGCACCACCACTGGCCCGTGTCTGGGACCACTGCCGTTTTCCTACACAAACCCGGCCTTGCGAGACCAGGAAAAAACTGAGGAAATTACCTTATTTTAGGGTTTTTCACCTCCGGTTGCGCGATCGCTGCAGGATAACCCATGGTCGTATAAGGATGATTCAGGTGTCATTGAGAATGCTATATTATCGCCCTTTCACGGATACATAATTGTGTTTCGCTTTGGGTCTTGTTTATGCATGAAAAAGAGCATATAATTAAGCTCGTTTTCGGTAAATTTACCCGCCAGGCAGCACGGTCACAGCAACAAACGGCCACGTCCTAAAGGGGTTAATTCAATTAATTGAATATTAAATATTATATATTTATCCGGTTACGTGTATATTCTCAATATATGCCATTATTACGCCTGTCAAACACATCTCTCCATCTAATCACATTTCATAACTAGTCGACTCAAACACGTGGCTAGACATTAAATGTGACTCACATTACATAATGTTATATTTTTACTGGAGGAGATTAGGCGCCGTTTAACCCCCCTCAGCGAGTGCTGCTCCCTCCGATATGAACCCCTTCTGTACCGGGGTTGAGTTTACTTTTTGTTTTTGCTATATTTAGGCAATGTTGTGCAGCTAAGAAGGATCTGTGGTATTCAGAAAAGTTAATTGAGCTAGTATGAAGCCTTTTAATTGTTACACTTCCTTCCTTAACCCGAGAAAGACGAAAATCTTCATAAGAGGTTTGGTGCGCAAAGGCGAAGGTCCTCAAAAGATCCATGGCCTAAAAAAAACTTTTAAAACACCCCAGTGACACTAAAAACAAAGCAATATGTGATTAGGTAAGATAATTCCCCTCCATTACATGCTACCATTCCTACATATGTGTCCCAGCCCCAACCCTTCCCCTCCTTAACACTGAACCTTGATGAACTCCAACACAGACTGTGAACTCCTCACTCGGTACACCTTTCACCCTCACCACAGTTCGCGAATCCTGATACATCTTCATTATCACACGCACCAGCCACTCTTCCGCACCAAGTTTCATCATAGCCCACTGCACAACATCTCTAGTCACCCTGTCAAAGGCCTTCTACAGGTCTACAAACACAAAGTAAAGGTCCCTTCATTCTGTATCTGCCTGACTACGAAGATAACATCGGTTGTACCATGTCCTGGCATAAAACCAAACTGCATATCATCAATGGAGATGCTTTGCCTGATCAAACCATCAAAGACTCTCTCACAGGCCTTCATGATTTGGTCAAGCATTTTCAGGCCCTTATAATTACCTCTATTTAGCGCATCCTCTTTTTCCTTTGTATATATTTACTATTACACTTTTGTGCCAATCCTCGGGGATTTTTTCATCTATAATAATGGTGTTTATCATCTCAGTGACAAAGCTGACACCAGTCTCCCCTGAGGCTTTTATCACCTCAACGACAATGTCAGAGCACCCTGGAGCTTTACTGTCCTTCATTTTATTGATTGCGTCGCTCACTACACTATTATCTATATTATCTATACTATCTATTATTTAGATATCGATATTAATAATGAGTGAAGTAGCTTCAGTGATGAAGGACAGGCTCTCAAATTGTATGATTATGATAATTACATAACCTTGTTACTTTCAATGCTTCCAAAACTTGATTTCTCCATCTGTCTACTCGTCGCTCCCTTCCAGAAAACTAAGACCTACTCTACAACAACATACAAATTAACCCTTAATTTTCTCTTAATATTCTTGGTGTATATTTTTCTTCTGATCTCTCTTGGAAAGATCATATTACCTCTCTAGTTAAAACAGCTTCCCAGAAGCTGGGTGTGCTCAAATACATCCAGGGATTCTTTACCCCTGCGCAGCTTCTTGCTCTGCACAGGGGCACAGTGCATCCATGTATCGAGTATTGTTCAGACGTGTGGAGAGGATCTTCTCACACAGCACTTCTAAACAAAGTAGAAAAGAACGCATTCCGTCTCATTAACTCACATCCACTCACCAATTATCTGCAGTCTCTCTCTCTCCGCCGCAATGTTGCATCTCTGTTACTACTTTACCGCTATGACAATAATCAGTGTTCCTCAGAACTCTCTCAGCGTATACCACCCCCTCTTCGTAGAGCATGTAGCACCTATCTTGTAACACAATCCCACCCCTACTCTATGCAACTCTCCAACCCAAGTGTGAAACATTATTCTCAGCCTTTCTTCTATTCAACAATTTATCTCTGGAACTCTCTCCCAGAATCAGTCTTTCTCTCTTCCTATGACTTAAATTGCTTTAAACTTTGTGTGTCCAGGCATTTTGGCTTGAACATCCTTTGACTTGGGCCATGATATTATTTCAACTCTGGGAGAGGCACTCGCTACAGGCAGTTCTAACTGTTGTCGCCCTCACTCACAAAGACCAAAAAATATACATCCAAACAAAATTAATATATATTGACCCACATAATGTGTTTCAACTATACTGTATATTCCTTGTTTTACTACCATTTCTTACATAATTATATTTGTTTTCACCAACGCCATCACCTACCTATATTTATTTATATGTGAATGAGGGAGACAAAGGGCAGAACTGCCTGTGATGAGTGCCGCACCCAAAGTTGAAACTGTGACAGGTCCAAAATCAAGGAATGTTCGAGCCAAAATGCCTGGACACAGGGAGTTTGAAGCAATTCCAGTCATAGGATATGGAATATGGATATAGGGAAAGAGTTCCAGAGCTCAGCTGCTGAATAGAAGAAAAATTGGGAATATCGTTTCACTCTTGAATTGGAGAGTTACACAGAGTAGAGGAGGGATTGTTTTGCAAGATGGGTGCTACATCGTGCTCTATTTAGAGGAGGTGATAGACACTGAGAGAGCTCTGAGGAGCACTGATCATTGTAATAGTGATAGAATAGCGAGAGAGATGAAGCATTGCAGAGAAGATAGAGATCAATTGAAAAGAGTCAGTGAGTGGACATGAGTTAATGAGACGAAAGTAATTTTTTCCTACTTTGTCAAGAAGTGCTGTGTGAGAAGATCCTCCCCACACATGCAAACAATACCCAATACATTGACACACTGTTTCCCTGTACAGAACAATAAGCTATGCATGGGTAAAGAACCCACAGAGGCAGTTGAGCACACTCAGCTTCTGGGAAGCTGTTTTAGCAAGGGTGATACTATGGTCTTTCCAAGTGAGATCATAAGAAAAAGAGACACTAAGAATATTGAGAACAATGAATGGTTGATTTGTTTATTGTTGAAATACTTATTATTGTGACTCAAGGTCACATTGTTTCTGTTGTAATTGCTGCTAAATTACTTCCAGTTATGTGTTATATTTGTTTATTGTTGAAATACTTATTATTGTGACTCAAGGTCACATTGTTTCTGTTGTAATTGCTGCTACATTACTTCCAGGTATGTGTTATAATGAAGAGTATGTCAGTAATGTGTAAAACAAATAATAATAAGAAGAATAAATACAAATAAACTATACCTCATAGCAATAATATCTATCTGCACTGAATCATATTGTTATGATAATAATTTGTGAAACAAGCTACCTGAATCATTTATTATATGGTGTAAATACTTTGACTGAGGACTCTCGAAAACTACATTGGTTGGCGTTTACTTATTTAGCAGGTAGTTGGTTAATTACCGTAAATAGAACCCATTCCTGGTATAAATCTTCGGCCCCACATGGACACTCTTAGCGTATAAGCTATATAATGACACAGGAACATTGTGTGTATATCTATTTATATCCATTAGTTTCACGTGGGAGAAAGAAAAGGGTACTTTTGAATATGTAACCAGCAATTAGTATTCACAACAGGAATATTGTGGCAGATATTAAATGATTTGCTTAAGCTAAGGTAGGGCTATTATTAAGAATGCTATAGAGTAATGCAAATAAAACCTTAGCTACCACAGACCCTTCCTAATCTACAATAGTATGAGTATAGCTTTAATGAAATACAAAATATGTCCCCGGTACTAAAAGTGTAAATAAAATGTGTACATTCATGACCTAGGACAGATTTCCCAAGGTCCTCTGCTTTATGATATATTATAAATTCACCTGTTTTACAACTACATCCAATAAGCTATTTCACACTTGAGTAATATAGAAATAGAAATATTATTTCTATGAATTTGCCAAAGTTAAAGAATTATAGTATGTTTTGTCTTACATATTAATTTGCCCCAATGCAATGATGCAACATAACCAAACATAATTTGGTGTAACTATGAATACATTCAATCCAATATCATAGTATAATGAATTGCACTTATGTATTTGTTCATGATAATCGAACAGACAAGGAGAACCAGGCACACCGTCGTAGATTCATCTAACCACTCAGAAGGAGGGAGAACCGAAGCACTCGTTTCACCATTAATGTTAACGTGGCCTCGCCCATCACTTTAATCTCACCCTCTCCAGTGAATGGAGTATAGTTCTATTTAAACGTTATTATTCATCAACACAAGGAAGTGTATCAATTAAAAGGTAGTATACTAGCTCAATGAAGCCTTATAGATAACACAGATCCTTCCTTAGCTGCAAACTATTGTCTAAATATAGCTAAATATAAAGCAAACCCAACCTCGGTAAGGAAGGGGATAATTTCGGTGGGAGTAGCACTCACTGAGTCAGTTGAAAGACGCCAAATGTTCTCATGTAAGAACATATCATGCAAGTATGTGTAATGTGAGTCACATTTATTGTCTGTGGCCGTGTGTTTGCTTCAACTAGTTACTAAGCGTGATTATATAAGTGTGAGCATACCATTGTTAAGGAGGAGGTGATTTGACAGGCATATATACACCTAACCATATTATTATATTTGTTTAATATTCAATGCATTGAGTCAAGGAACCTATTATGTGTGATATATTTGTAATAATATATAAACTTTGCCAATTAAATCCATGCTTAATCTAGATAATGGGACAGATAGGCCTAGAAATGTATAACTGAATTAAGATATGGAAATGTAAAATTTAATTCAAGTCTCAATTGCATCTGACTTAGATAACTGTTATGCAAGTAGATTATTTTTACTGCATTTAGAATGGTTCGTTATGTACACTATCGTGAAGCTGAGCACATAAATTAACCAACGGGGTCAGAACTGGCTTGAATAATACAATAAGGATATCATTCCAAAGTCACAGAATACACAATTGAGGTTCACACATTTTATTTCTGGAGATGACGGGGTTGCAAGGTAGGGGCAACACAAACCCTGCAGAGGTTCTGACCATGCAGGAAAGGGAACAGCCTACCATAGCCAATATAGCCACAGTAAAGGAAAACCGAAGAACCAGGAAGAAAATGAAGAATAAGAGGAAACAAGAAATACAATTCCCTCAGGTTTCCCATGCTCTAGTACCTACCACAGTGATGCAGTCTGCCCAGCAAGGAAGGCCTACCCATGCTTTAATTCCTGCCGGAATAAGACAGTCTACCCACAAAAGGTCCACACATCCGGGACCCACCAGGAGTTCAAGCCCTGACCAATCATGGGGATACCTGCCCAACCAATGGCAGGACCTGGGACATGCACCTAAGGCAAGTTGTTGTTGTTGTTGTTGTTGTTCCCCAGGCTGCCTGGCCGAACAGCCCCAGGGTCCCGAGCAAGGCCAAGGCCATAGAGCGCCCCCACAAAACCCTCCCTGCTTACCACTAACAAAACCCAGGTGACCGAAGCCACTCTAAGGCAGGGAGCTGAGGAGGGCGCGGAAACGCCCGGGAAACCAAAGCCCCACCCAAGGCCCTGTGCCCCTCAGCAATTATGAAGGGAAAGTTGAGGGGCAAGGGAAAAATGTGACGCTTTGGCTCCCAATCTGCCAACTTTTAGGTTGGCAGTAAGGAGGTCGATCCACGGAAAAGACGCCGTAACTTGAGATCTAGAAGATATATAAGTAAAAGGAACAGTCAGAGTAAGATATGGGTATGGCAGAGATCACTCAGCTCTCACTCTGATAGACCAGCCCATCACCATATGACTAGAACCCAATCCTCTCAGCATCAGCTAGGAAAGGCCCTAGAAAGCCGCCTTTGGCGGGGGGATAGCTCCCCTACTTCAACTCCTTTCGGAGTTGGGCACCCGCCTAAGGCAAGTAATCAACAGCAGCTGGATGTACTGTATAGCGAAGAGGAATTTATGCAAATGCAGCACCAATATGCAGTGCAATACCTATGGCGGATTTAAGGAAGATAAGTTTACTCTAGGCTACCTAAGACTGAAAAGGTCCGCTCATAAAATATATAAATTAATAATAATACCGGGCGTGTAACTCACTATTAAAATCACCATAGAATATTGCAGTCAGGCATGGTGGAAATGCTGATGGAGGTGCTGATAGATGGTAAGCAAATGGCTGTTATTCGAACACCGTTGGATGTTTACCTTAAGGTGACCACGAGGATGCACCTGAACAAATAATAAATAAATAAGGTTAAAGAAAGTTAAATCAAGATAATAAGGCTTAGCTGTCAGTCGGTCTGTCTGTAGGATGAAGTTGAGTTTAAGTTAATGATGAGAGCTGGATGAAACCGGAACCAGGACCGCGGCGAACTAAGGAGTGGAGTTGTTGCTAGGACGATAGACAAAGGAGCTCTGATGCGGTGCGCCACAATCCGAGACGTCATCGTCATACGCCACGAATCTAGCGGCTACTGCTAAGTTAGTAGCGGATATCTAGCGGTAATTATCGCACCGCTTTCATAATATTACGGTATGATTTATATGATAAATCATATATGCATTCCTAAAGACTCTTAAATACTATACTTACGTATAATAGTCCTTATTTAACTTATTAAGCTTACATATTGTACAAAATGTATTTAGGGTATGATACATAGAAAATGTAGGTTATACCACTGACTATCGTGAATCCACGATAATACCTCTACCGATGGGATCAAGAGCATCACCTCTACAGTACCTCACTTGAGGAATGGCAGTGATAGAAAAAGAATACAGAGGAACAAAAACGTGGCCTGCAGACTAGAAAAAGCCAGGAAGTGTGAATAACAGAAAAAACATTTATCATGCAGCCATGCAGACCTTTTATATAAAGAGTATAATTTTAAGATGTAGGAAATAACCTTATACATGTATTATTAGGATATACAGTATATATTTTTAGAATAATGATTGCCTTCACAATATATAAAAGAATGAAATCCCCATGTCCTTACTATATTGAAATAGGTAAAATTGAGTTCAAATTATAACCCAAATATAGCCTGACTGAAATTGAGGGAAGGTATGCAATTACGGTTCCTTCCCTCCACTAGTTCTAGCAGCTTTTAGTGGGTAGCGAATAGTGTTGTAGACATTCTATAGGACAAGCCTGTCCCTGTAGTAAAGTCCAGCTAGGGTGGTGAATGAGAGTGTAGAGGGGCCAGGAGTGAACTTCTCTATTGTCCGTGAGTGAGGCAGCTCCCTTTGACGTCAAGCCAGAGGAAGATCTACATCGTCCTACATCGTCCAGATTCTCCCTCATGGAAATTACTTCTCCTCTACCTCGTACCCTATGTGTATCTGTGTTTTCTAAGTGTTGGGAATTATTGTGAAGGCAATATAAAATATGCGAGTGTTCATTTTAAATTGTTAACTCAATGAATGTGGTCTGTTATATAAAAAAATACGGTCATCACTGCGGCACTTGTCATATGACAATTTCTGCCTTGAACAAGGGCTGGGAGGCAGGCGAGCGAGTCTAAGCAGCGCGGAACCATCCCATCCCATCCATCCCCGTGTCTGAGCCATCACTAGTGGCAGTGGGAGACATTTCCATCTCCCTTACCGACTTGGGAATATTGGTTCTGTGAGGTGATATTACGATTTAATTATTAGTCACGGGCACAGCTTCTCGAGGTAAAAAGGTATTTGACAGTTGTTAATATGTAACGTCGACTTTGACCCCAAATATCTCCCAAACCAAAAGACTTAACAGATTTTCTGAACATTGCTAAAAATAATATAAGGATCCCTTAATATAATGTTGGTAAATGGTGGATATTGAAAAGTAATTAGTATTTATAAAGATTTTAATAACAAAATAAGTGGAAGGTTTGACTAGGTGGTACTTAAAAATATAAAAAAAATACTCATGTACTCTTGAGGGGACTGGCACTCTGGGGGCGTGGACGGCAATGGTGAGGTAGCTTGGAGTGGGAGTGGCAGTCCTGTAGACCCCATAGGCTGAGAGACCTGCGAAGTTGAAGAAAGGGTTAAAAAATATTCCACCCAAAAATCCGGTAATTTAGAAATATTCGGGAGGGTACCTAAATATTCTTGGATTCATACCAAATTCAACACAGTGCTTGCCACATGATCCTAGTATGACCCCAAAGTGTAATAATGTAAATCGGAGTAATATAAATACTGCCAAAAAATTCTTATAGGGAAGTAACTGAAAAAGGGGCACAAATATTTAGGAAAATTCGGAGGAAAAAAAAATGTGGTGCACTTATTTATCAAATGAATGTTGCTGATTTTAACTACAGTTATACTCTAGGGTCTTATAAACAAGATGTAACCATCAAAAAGTGATAACCTGAATATCAGACTGCCCAGGCGCCCATCTAGCGAGGGCGCTCCAGCGCCGAGTTTGGCTCGGGATCCCGAGAAGTCTCTCCTTGGCCTGTAACCACCTCTGGAAGCCTTAAATACTTATGGATTGCAACGAAATTTGAAATGGAGACTCCTTTATGATGGCTTTCTAGCTAGTGTGAATATAAATTAAATCTGAGTATAATAAATGCCTAAAATCTGTTGCAAACTAACAACTTTGCTGATTTTTACCTGTAAAAGTTGAAGAAATAAACACATAAGTCTCTGAAATTACACTGTATGTTACTTATTTTACCTGAGCTTGTACTGAGGAACCTCATAAACAATATACACCATATGGGAGGGGTCTCACCTTTATGAGTAGCAGTTGTCGCACACTGGAGTATGGTGGTTGTAGCAGACGGCCTTCCTGCAGGTGCCACACCCTGTCCGGGTCCTTCCATTGGCTGTTGTGGGGCACATGTGGCACCGTTGCCTCTTCTCAAGCTTGGCTCGGCCTTCATCAAGCAACTCCTGGCCTGGGTGGGAGTCGTATGCGATGTTGAAGGCCTGGCCGACAAAAGTCCTGAGGCCTGAAGATAGGTTGTTGTGGTGGCTAATCCTGTAGGACGCCTAGGGCCGGCACAGTTCCTCAGCCACCTCGTAGCCAAAGGTGACCCTGTTTATCTTCCTATCGTGGTGCTTGCTGCTGTGGATGATGTGTGCGTTGGTGATGGCCAAGTTGATTATCCCATAAAAGTAGCACATGGGCCAGCGTCGGGTGTTCCTGTTGCAGGTGGTTGCGGCACAAAGCTGGTCGAAGGTGTCGACCCCTCCCTTGGTTGCGTTATAAAACATTTGCAGGTCAGTCTTCTTTTTCTCTGTTATGGTGGGATTATGGTGTATCGTCGACATCAGCATGACTCGCTTGGTGGGCTTAGTACGGTTGGCCATGAATGTTATGTTTTTCTCATAATTGTAGCAAGCTATGATTCCACCTACAGGAATGTTGGTACCAAACAGTGCATCAGGAATGTATGGTTTTTTCCTGATGGTGCCCACGAAGTCAAACCCGTCCTCCTTCAGCTTGGTAATGAGAGGTAGAGATGTGAACCAGTTGTCTGTAGTTACAGTTCGACCCCGACGCCCATGGCCCCGCGTTAGTTCGATGGTGTAGTACTCCCCCATGGTGCGAGGCTTCTCTATGGTCACCGTGCCCTTCCCCAGGTAGGGCATGCCGTTACACATATAGTGTGTATCTGCATCGCAGGACATCACAATCTCCAAACCATACCTGTGGACAATAAACATTTTGTAATCATCGATAATCACAGGTAAATACAGGCAAAATGACTCATCAGCATGGTAAGTCACAGGTAAGTAATGGTTAGGCAAATGAGTAGTCAGCATGGTGAGGTCCTCAAACGTCACAGGTAAGTACAGGTAAGTAAATGCTTAGGTACATCATGGTCAGGTCCTCAAACCTCACAGGTAGGTACAGGTAAGTAAATGGTTAGGCACATGAGTAATCAACATGGTCAGGTAAGTAAATGCACATGAGTAATCAGCATGGTCAGGTAAGTAAATGGTTAGGCACATGAGTAATCAGCATGGTCAGGTAAGTAAATGCACATGAGTAATCAGCATTGTCAGGTCCTCAAACCTCACAGGTAGGTACAGGTAAGTAAATGGTTAGGCACATGAGTAATCACCATTATCAGGTCCTCAAACCTCACAGGTAGGTACAGGTAAGTAAATGGTTAGGCACATAAGGAATCAGCATGGTCAGGTAAGTAAATGGTTAGGCACATGAGTAAGCAGCATGGTCAGGTAAGTAAATAGTTAGGAACATGAGTAATCAGCATGGTCAGGTAAGTAAATGGTTAGGCACATGAGTAATCAGCATGGTCAGGTCCTCAAACCTCACGGGTAGGTGCAGGTAAGTAAATGGTTAGGCACATGAGTAATCAGCATTGTCAGGTCCTCAAACCTCACAGGTAGGTACAGGTAAGTAAATGGTTAGGCACATGAGTAATCAGCATGGTCAGGTAAGTAAATGGTTAGGCACATGAGTAAGCAGCATGGTCAGGTAAGTAAATAGTTAGGCACATGAGTAATCAGCATGGTCAGGTAAGTGAATGATTAGGCACATGAGTAAGCAGCATGGTCAGGTAAGTAAATGGTTAGGCACATGAGTAATCAGCATGGTCAGGTCCTCAAACCTCACAGGTAGGTGCAGGTAAGTAAATGGTTAGGCACATGAGTAATCAGCATGGTCAGGTCCTCAAACCTCACAGGTAAGTACAGGTAAGCATATGTTAATTATGGATTTATTACTTACTTGGCAGGTTTGTTGGGCATGTACATCCTGAACACACAGTTGCCACGGAATGGAAGGAGCTGCTCGTCCACTGTGATGTGCTGTCCAGGCTTGTAGCAGCGTTTGCAGGCGTCGATCGTGGCATCCCAAATCTTCCTGACGGGGGCAAGACGGTCGACCTTCACCCTCTCCTCTCTTGTGGCCGATTCGTCAAATCGTAGTGCCCTCATGAGAAAGGCGAAACGGCGTTCAGACATGGTGGCACGGTACAGGGACGCCCCACGAAGAGGGTGCCACATCTCCTTGGTCGCAACGTGGTTGTCCTTCCTCACGCCAGACATGATCAGAATGCCCAACAAAGCCTTCAGCTCCATTATGCCAATGGGTTGAATGGTGTGGAGTTCCTGGCATTTGTATTTCTCCCTCAGGGCCTCCATCTTGGTGTTGGTGTGGACACAGATCTCTGCCAGGGTGGCGTCGGTCAAGAATAGGGATAGTATTAGGGCAGGTGTTTTGGCTTCTGCAGTCACCAATGTGGGACACCCTTCTTATATTCGTAACGTCCTGCTGAGTGAAGGTAGGTGTGTGTTAGGATCTCGGTGCCAAATTGTTCCGTCCCTGGCGGTAACTGTGGGTTGTTCAAGTGAAAGTATGGGTGTGCCCTCAGCAGGTTGTAGGGGACCCCTCCTCCTTTTGTGGCTTTTCACCTCGTTAGGTGACAGGTCACCTTCAGGAGAGGGTGTGGGTGACGGTGGGAGGTCGTCGTGCTCTTGGTCTGGCGTAGGGCGTCGACAGGTGCCTGCAGATGTACCTGGGGTGTCAGGTAAGCCCGGGTCATCAGGAGCTTCTTCAGCAGCATGTAGTGCTGGGTCAAGGTACTGAAGCCTCCTGAAGCTGCCGAGACGCTCCCTAACCCTGGTGAGAGAGTGAACGCGTGAGGAACGAGTGAGAGCAGGAGAGGTGGTAGATGCGGTGCCTGGCGCCGGGCCGGTGGTGCCAGGCAAGTTGGGGCTCTCCGTATTGCCATCCACCTCTCACAAATCGCTATGAATTTCATCCTCACCCCTCTCCTGACTCTCCCCATCACTTTCATCTTTGTCACTCGCCAGACAATAGGTTGCTGCCTCTTCGGCAGTCCAGGATCGGCGAGCCATGGGCAAATCTGCAAATGAAGAAAAAACACGATTTAGCAAAATATTCACCGACGCGCATATGGCAACATGAGACAGCCTAGCTTGTGTGAGCACGTGGGTCCATTATCTGACTAAGTTGCCTATTAGTCTTAGATTAATATCTAGAACACATTCTTGACAAAGGTGCAGTATACCCAATTATCAACATTCAATAAAGTTACTTACCAGGTTAGTGCATTGTCTGTGGGCAACGTAGGTTGCCAGTTTCGCCCTGTTCCCGTAGAGCTAGAGCGTAGCAGCTCCACTCACTGCTGGGGCTACCTGTCGACCGATAATTCAGGAAATGGTCCTGTGGGGTGCGCGACGACCAAATAACGTGTTTTGCGCAACTCTCGCGTGCGCATTGGCAACGGCGTTTCCTCTCCAAGGTTAAGAAGGATATAGGGAAGATAGTGCTTATCCCCTTTTTGCGTTGTTGCGGCGGTGGTCGTGGTAGGGCTGGGAAATAGGGGGGGTGGGGGAGGGATTGATGTCTAAGTTGCATAAACATATGCTCATCATAATCCAAGTCTGGTTCCTGGGAAGATGTCAGGCATTTTCCTCTTGGTGGAGGGTATAATGAGGGCGGATTAACAGCTACCCCTTGGGGGACCCTAGGGGAGACACAGGTAGGGGGGAGACATTGAGATTTGTACAGGGGTAACTGTTTTGTTTGTCTTCCCTTTCTTTAACCCTTAACTGGTGGCGCGCAACATAAGTCGAGTGAAATAAATTTGGACTATGTGGCGGCGCGCGACACAGGTCGTGTGGCAATTTCAGCACGTTATGTTGCTGAGAGAGAGAGACAAGTGGTGGCAGGAGAGTAGCGAGCGTATGACTGCTCCAGACCACCGCGGCGGACCAACTGACATGAATCCCACCCTCCTCCACCCTCTCACACTCGCTACATAGTGAAATGTATGGGGAAAGTACCGAATTACATGGTTTTTGCACTCGTGTTGCGCGGTTGTTGCAAGAAAACTAGCGGTCATACAAGGATCGTTGTGGTGTCATTGGAAAGCTCTGTTTTACACTCTGGGTCTTATTTAGGCATGAAAATGATCACGTAAACAGCCCTATTTTGGCTAAAAACACCCCGCTGGTGGCTACATTTTATATACCGCCTAGGCCGCTCTTTAGGTGTTAATATTGCCTCAAGATCACTGGAAATGGTTCATATATGTTTAATAACTAAGGGAAGTGCACAATCTGTTAATATAAGCAAATCAAGTAATAAATACAATTATTCAAATGAGAAATAATATATGTAAAATATCAGTTGAGAAAATATTTCTTCTGAAAACACAATAATAAGGTGTAGCTAAATTAAACTGTTCAAATTCACAATCTTGGAAACTAATCTCAAATTAATTCAATGCTTTCCAATAATAATTAAAGAAATCAGGAGATTAAGAAATATATAATATTCATTTGCAGAAACTCAATGATAATTAATTATTAACTTATGATTATCTAGTACATGAAACATCACAGAGAATAATATGTGACACACTTATATACTCACTCGATACACTTATATACTCCTCGACCACAGGTAAAGGATGCAGACTGCTTTATCTTTTGATGGTAGCCAGGAGAGATGATAATTGTTTCAATACACTAGGTATAGTGTAACTAGGCTATGTACAGGCAGGAGAGAGGCAAACGTGATGCTAAGGTCAGCTGGTCGAGAGTACCAGTGACAGGGTGCGCCGCGCTTACATAGGCCTACACGGTCGAGGCTCCAGAAAGTTCGGGATTGTACACGCAGATGATGTAATCTCAACTCACACTTATGAATCAAGTGAACTCTCTCTAAATGCGAGCATTAACCCCTTTCCATCGGCGCCCGTCATATGACGGGCTAGAGAACAATGAACAAACTGGCGGCACCCTTCATATGACGGGCGACATTTTGAGCACATTATCGGCTCTGAGAGAGAGTCCACGCGTTGGGAGGAAAATAGGTGGGCTCTGACCGTTCGGCCCGACCGCTGAGCCGCGACTGACACCACCTCTGCAACATTTCACACCCACGGCCTCGCGAGACAAGGAAAAAACGGGGAAATTACCGTATTTTAGGGTTTTTCACCTCTCATTGCGCAATCGCTACAGGATAAGCCGTGGTCGTACAAGGATGATTCAGGTGTCATTGGAAAGCTCTATTAATTCCCTTTCACGGATACATAATCATTTTACGCTCTGGCTCTTGTTTATGCATGAAAAAGAGCATGGAATGAAGCTCATTTTCCATAAATATACCCGCTTGGCAGGTAGATGTTACAAATGTACCCGATTTTTGGGTGTTAACCATATCACTATTGTATTTATTTTATTTATTTATTATTTTAGCCCACATTACATAATATATATATATATATAATATATATATATATATATATTGTCACTCTGAAATTAGTTTTGTAGCCTATGTCATTTGTGAGTGAGTTATAATTTACATATAGCCTTTGTCATATTGGGGGAGAGTCATGTTTCTCTCTCTCTCTCTCTCTCTATCTCCCTTGTATCTTTCGTGTCCAGCAGTGACGTCATGATTGTACCATGTTATGAAACGCTCTCCTCTGTTGCCACAAAGATTGCACAATGATGCCTTATAATTACTTGATTACTTTTGTATAGTTAATGAGAGCCTAGGAGCTTAGAATAATTGTTGAGTCTAGCAATGTCTGGAGCTCTCCTCCCCTCAGATCCTGTTCACAGGACCGTCACTCGAGCAACAGACCCCTTACTGAACACACAAGCTGTGGAGTCTGTCCCAGGCTTGCTTCATAGTTTCCCTAAATACCGCATATATTTTCATTGGTCCTTAATGAATAGTAGCAGAGCAAGTCTGAGAGTCATTTAATCATAAAAGTAATGTTCTATTTTAATTATCTTGCATACAGGAATGTTCTGCATTTGTTAAATAGAAATACTGCATCTTCTTTCCCTGGCAAACTAAATTATGAGCTTCGCCCTTTTCTTCTTCCATTTCGTTTTCTTCATTGTACTGCATTGCTTATTATTATTATTATTATTATATGTATGTATTCTTTATTATTGAATTTGGTATCCACAGTGGTTTGGTGTGTGCTCTGGGTAGCTTGCCCCAACCTACTGGAATACCAACTATTGTGTTTCATGTGTTAGGATAGTGCTCAGACTTTCCCCATGTTTCTGCTTCATATTATTCCTAATTCCTAAGCAATTGGGCTTACTATGAAGTGTCTGGGAGTTTGGCAGTGTTATGGTTTCTCATTTATGTGCAGTCTAGACAAAAACATCGAAGTACTCTTAAAAACTATACGCATTATCAACCAGACTCGGGGACAAGATATATTTTTGTGTCTCCTTGTTACCGCTTTAATAGAGCAAAGAGGAAATTAACCATTTGTCCTAGAGAACCTGCATGTCTTGGTGTTTGATTCATATATTAAGAACGTGTCTGTTGCAGGGTTAGTTTAGTGCGGTGGGCAGTGTTGGGTGGAGGTCTACAACATTGTTGTCTTTTTGATACAGCGTTTCTCTTTTTGACCATGCTGTGGGCTAGGCTATTAGAGCATCTGTTTTCCTCCGGCTACCCTCGTAGCAATATATATATATATATATATATAGTCACAACCCAAAGTTTGGAGAGACTAGTGGAACTAGCTAAGTAAAAGATTTAGCCCCGAAGGAGTCTAGAGGGTGACCTTTAGGTTGAACACAAAGACTGAACTTTAGTTTAAGGGTGTTCAGTATGGATAAGTACTTTTATTAATTTAGTACTTGTATTAAGGTAAAGTCTCTTTAAGAGTCCGGTTAGAGTAGTTCTCGTATTTTAATATTTATTACTAAGATATTTTAATTTAAGAGTTGTTCTCTTATTTTAATCAGATTTCAAAGTAGTCTTCTGAATCTTATATAGGGTTAATCTTCCTCACTTCATTTAATCATTAGGGTATAAATATATATGGATAAGAAAAGAATACACAATTTTTGTTAATATAATAAAATCAAATTTAAGTAATATAACAAAATCATTATGTATTATATAATTATAATTTAAAGTTATAAAACAAAATAAAACAAATACAATGGTAATTAATATTAATGCAAAATATTTAATTTATACAAAATGAAAACAAAAAGAAAATCAAAATGAAAATATAAGTTATAGTCACGATATCTCCCGTAGTCAAACCGAAGGGGGGTAGTTCCTGGAGTTTTAAAACAACGCTTTCTGGAAGCGATATTCCCGAGAACGTTGCACCGAGAAAGTCTAAGATAACACTGACCCCACTCATTATTCCCGTCCCGTCATTGACTACGGTAGTTTTAATGTGACCAGAAAAGAAACTTCCACCCCCTGGTGTTCATGAGCAGAGATAGCATTGAACTTTAATTTGAATTACATATTTATTGAGTGAGACTTCGAAACTCTGCTCGATCAAAATGAGAGGGATAGAAGTAAGAAGGATATTGGGATGCGAAGTTTCGGGCCTCTGTTGGTTTGGTTGCTTGAAGCCCCGACCCCGATCTCAGACTGGTTGATGCGTTTGAAGGGTGGAAGTGAACCCGTACAGTCAGAGCCTATAGGTCCGTGACACCTCCCCCCTTAAAGTCCTCGAAGGGGAGCGAAGAGGACTAGGTAGCGAGAGGAGGAATAGGCTCCGCTGTAGGTGGAAGATCTCTTGACAAGGCGTCTGCAATCCGATTGTCTACCCCACGAATATGGCGAACAATGAGATGGTACTCCTGTAACTGCAGAGCCCACCGGAGAAGTCGTTGGTTGTTGTTCTTCATCTTGTGCAGAAAAGTAAGAGGGTTGTGGTCAGTATAGATGATGATTGGTGGATAGTGCTGAGGGAGATAACATTCGAACTTCTTCACCGCTGACACCATCGCCAAGCACTCCTTCTCCACTGTGGAATAACTCCTCTGGTGTCTCTTCAGTTTGGTGGAGAAGTACGAGACAGGATGTAGGACGCCAGTTGTCTTATCTGGTTGCAGAAGTACTGCCCCGACTCCTCTATCACTCGCATCAACCTGAAGATGGTAAGGCAATGCGGAATCAGGAGCATGAAGTACCGGGTAGGATGAAAGGAGGCACTTCAGTTGGTCAAAGGCAGCAGTACAGGTGGGAGTCCAGACAAACTTAATTTTAGGGCTTGTAAGATCTGAGAGGGGCGCTGATATGGCTGCAAAGTTCGGACAGAATCTGCGGTAGAATCCGCACATCCCTAAAAAACGCATGATGGATTTGCGGTCAGTTGGCTGGGGAAAGGCGGTGATTGTCTCCACGTTAGCTTCCTTGGGACGTGCAGTACCCTGACCCACCACATGGCCAAGGTAGGTCACTGATCCTCGTCCAAAGCAGGACTTGGCCAGGTTGATGGTGAATCCAGCAGCAGCCAAGCGCTCCATCAGCCCGTCCAGTCTGGAAAGATGATCCTCCCAAGTATCTGAAATAATCACGATGTCATCTAAGTAAGTGTCTACACCTTCTAAATCCTGAATAGTATATGACATGACCCTTTGAAATGTGGCAGGAGCATTCATCATGCCAAAAGGCATGACTCTATATTGGAAGAGCCCAAAAGGAGTGGTGAAAGCCGAGATGATTTTAGCTCTATCGGTCATCCCAATTTGGTAATACCCCTTCTGCAAGTCTATGGTTGATACTACCTTAGCAGCCCCTACTTTATCTATTAGGTCATCAATTCTAGGTAGTGGATATGCATCAGGGACTGTCACCGCATTTACTTTCCTGTAATCAGTACACAGCCTACTACTACCGTCTGGTTTTGGGACTAATAAAGAGGGTGACGCCCAAGGGGAATGACTTGGTTCCACTAAGGACTTCTCCAACATAAAGTCAATTTCCTTTCTCATGATCTCTTGCTTCTGAGGGTTTAGTCTGTATGGTGATTGTTTGATAGGTCTTACTTCTGGTGAGGTCAAGATAACATCGTGATGATGGTCCTTGCAAAAGCCAGGGACATCCAATGTGACTGAAGGGTAACTTACAAGCAATTTCCTAAGATCATCTCTACGTGATGGCGACATGTCCGACAAATATTGATCTAAGGTACATAATAGTTCGCTGTTCTTTGGGCTTCCACAAGGTGAAGGAAGATCACCAAACTCAATCACATCAGAGTCTCCTACCTTTTGCAATTCCCATGAGTCTGGTACAGTATATACAGCTAGTATTGGGGTATTCTCCTCAAGCGGCCTTTCTATGTACGCCTTCATCTGGTTTAAGTGAACAATCCTTTGATCCTTCCTTCGATCAGGAGTGCGAACAACATAGTTTAGCTTGGAAAGTTTCTGAGAGACTACATATGGGCCACAAAATTTGCTTTTTAATGGACTACCAGGAATGGGCAGGAAGAGAAGGACTTTGTCTCCAGGACTAAATGTTCTACTTTCAGACTTGCGATCGTAGTGGGTGTTCATTCTTGACTGACTCTTCTCAAGGTTGGCCAGTGCTAGCGCTCTTACATTTGACATCTGAAGTTTTAACTCATTTATGTACTCTGCAACTGTGCGAGAAGGATGATCAGATACTTCCACAAACCAAGAATCTTTCAAGACCTTTAGAGGGCCTCTGATCTGACGCCCATATAGCAACTCAAAAGGGGAGTATCCTAGTGACTCTTGAGGGCACTCTCTAACGGCAAAAAGAAGCCAGTCAATGTTGGCATCCCACTCTTTCTCAGTCTCAAAACAAAACTTTTTTATCATGGATTTCAGAGATTGATGATGGCGTTCTAGGCAACCCTGGGTCTGAGGTCTGTACGCAGTGGCTATCTTCTTATCTACCTCTAACTCCCTCAGTACTGCTTTCATTAGGTTACTTGTAAAATTTGACCCCTGATCACTCTGAATTTCTTTAGGAATACCTACTTTTGTGAAAAGATGCAACAGATGGGACACAATAGTCTTAGCCTTGATATCTTTTAAAGGGAAAGCCTCAGGATACCTAGTTGCAGCACACATTACGGTAAGTAGATACTGGTTCCCTTTCTTAGTTTTGGGAAGAGGCCCTACACAATCAATTACTATTTTCTCAAAGGGCTCTGTAGTGACAGGGATAGGAGCAAGTGGAGCTTTAGGGATGGTCTCATTTGGCTTTCCTACTATCTGGCAAGTGTGACAAGACTTTACAAATTTGGTTACATCTTTTTTCATGTTAGGCCAGAAGAAATGAGCTAGGATCTTTCTGTATGTATTTCTCTGTCCCAAATGACCAGAGTTTCCGTCATGAGCTAATCCCATTACAGCAGATCTGATGGAGGTAGGGATGATTACCTGATGTACTATAGACCAAGTATCTGAGTCAGGCCTATCAGGCGGGTGAAAACTACGCATAAGGACCCCTTTGTGATAGTAGATGTTAGGGTTTTTCCCATTTATGGGTTTGTCATCAGCAATGTGCCTGAGCTTAGCAAGTGAAGTGTCTGCCTCTTGAGCTTGTATGAGGTTTTCCCTAGACATGATCTGGGTGAACAAGGTATCCTGACCTGAGGGTGAGAGAGAGTCATTAGACACTGCAGCAGTTTGTGAACGGGTGACAGCGCAAACCGGGAAAATATGTGGTTTCTCCTGATCTAGCTTTGCAGTAGGACTGTATAACATGGGTTTGTCTCTCACTATCATGTCAGGAATCATCCCATGTCCAGCCAAGTCATTTCCTAAAAGGAAAGTTACCCCCGGAATAGGAAGATCTGTATCCAAGACGGCTACTCTAACTGACCCCTGGATCAGGTCACTGCCTATCTGTATATCAGCCATGTCTGCAGTATGACCAGAGCTTAAAGATTTAAGTGTAACTTTTCCCCCAGTGTAGTGGTTCTCAACTGAAGGCAAGGCAGTCTTACACAACAAGCTTTGGGCTGATCCAGTGTCTCTTAAGATGGTAACTGGGTAAGTCTGTGGGTCATCTGGAAGAGACAGTTCCAGGTACCTTAAAGGCAGAAAAAGGATCAGAAGAGGCATTCTGGGTATGTATACATGTTATAGGTGCCCCAGAAGGTTTTGTTTGTTTTTGAAGTCTTTGAGAAGTGGCAAGTGTGAGTTTGTATGCAGCAGAGGTCTTACACTTAGGATGTGTACACTGCATGATGTTATGCCCTGTCTGTTTACAATATGAGCAGAAATCTTCAGACTTTCCTTGACTTTGAGATGGGCTTTTGGGAGCATTTGTTTGCGACATGACTTTAGACACAGGGTTATAGCTTGAGGAGAATCTCACATTTGGGGTTTTTGTCCTATCATAGCTTGGTACAACCCTATGGATTAAAGCATAGCTGTCAGCTAATTGAGCAACCTTGGTAAGGTCATTCACTCCCTCTATATATACTAGCATACTGGGCGGTAACCTACGCTTCCACTCCTCTAGAACAACAAGGTTAACTAACTCTGTGAAGGTGGTGACTTTTTTAGCAGCTAACCATTTTTTAAGCATCCGTAGTTTATCCATGGCAAACTCCAAAAATTTATGTTTTTCTGGCTTGATGTAGTTCCGAAAAGTTCTACGGTAATGATCAGCGGTGATAGCATAAGCATCTAATATAGCGCTCTTTACAAAGTCATAGTCATTAACGTCCTCCAGGTGATTGAAAGTTTTCTGAGCTCTTCCTACGAGTTTGGGTTGGAGAAGCCATGGCCATTCCTCTTTTGGCCATTTAAGGCGTTCAGCAGTTTCCTCAAACGTGGAGAAAGATTTCTCTGGGTCACTCTCGTCAAAGGGTGGTACTAGGGAGATGTTTTTAGATAGTTGGAATCTTGGCTTCTGGGCTTCCATTTCGGTCTTCTGTAACTGTAATTTCTCTTCTTTGAGGCGTTTTGTTTCTTCTAAGTTTTGAATTTTAGCAATTTCTAGTTCTCTGTCTTTCTCTTTCTCCTCTCTGTCTTTCTCTTTCTCCTCTCTGTCTTTCTCTTTCTCCTCTCTGTCTTTCTCTTTCTCCCGTTGTTGTGTTTCAAGTTTCAAGAGTTATAGTTGCCGATCTTTCTCTTTCTCCTGAACCTCGTGCAGAAGCTGCTGGCGAAACTTCTCCCTTTCAAAATCTAGTCTGTCTTCTGACCACGGCTCAGGAGATGGAGACTGTTTCCCCTGGGAGTTTTCCTGTATGGTACTCTGGGAATCTTCATCATTATCAGCCATTATCATTGAACTACTCATGGGAGTAAGTGAAGATTCAGCAGGTAAGATTTCTCTATTTGTCAGTTCTTCTAGGACTGTTTTTCAGGATTTCCTTAGTGTGATCACCTGACCTTTAAGTTTGTCTATAGAGGGCTCTTGACAAAATTGTTTAGCATTAAACTTTGCCATTTTGATTTTAATTAGGACTAGATGAGGTAGAGAAGATTACCGCTCAATTTATACTAGACTGACAGCTAATGTATAGAGGATGGGGTTACTATAGCTTCACATACTGTATAATATAAAGACTGGAATGAACGGCAATATTGACTAATATGGACTCGCTTTATAGTTACCGGTAATGGTAAATTACTAACCCTGGATAACTATTAACAAGTGCATACTATATGGACTAGGGATATTCCTAGTAGAGACGGGTTACCTAATAGTCAGGTTGACACTAATATCCCAAATCAATATGATTAGTGTGAGTAACTCCCACCTGTTGAGCGAACTATGGTCGACAACAACAGGAGGGTTGATAAGTAAGGACGACAGACAAGAACCTGACCATTAGTGAACCTCGTGAGACACGATCCCTTGATATCGAAACTAAAGGAAGAAGGCATGAGATTTATGTGCGTTAGGAGATCCTACTTCTAGTTACAGACATATGTTAGGTGATCGTGGATGGTCTCCTATAGTTTTGATTTGCTATAAAAGACGAGTTTAACTGGTCATTCCTATTCTGAAGAGATTCTACTTAAAGAGGAGTGACTCAGATAGGTGACCGATGTGCGAAAACGCTAATTTCGTCACATGAAAGATTAAGAGATTGATACACAATGTCCACCACCGTCTGCCTAGTGTTAATGAACATGGATGAATATGAGGATTTGAGATGACGAGTGATCCTGACTATCTCGTAAACCACAGAACTTCCCCAACTTATGACCAACCTGAGCTATTACCTCTAAATGCACAAACCGACTAAAGGGAAAGGAATGTATTTAAGCATCAGGAGTAATATAATAATTCAGGCTAAAGATATCGTGACGCAAAGATAAATAATTAAATTTATGAATTTACTATGAACATTAGAAAACCCAATTCATATAATGAAGTGCAGAGATTAATCAGAAAAGATCCCGGTCAGGCCCCCAATATGTTACAACCCAAAGTTTGGAGAGACTAGTGGAACTAGCTTAGTTAAAGATTTGGCCCCGAAGGAGTCTAGAGGGTGACCTTTAGGTTGAACACAAAGACTGAACTTTAGTTTAAGGGTGTTCAGTATGGATAAGTACTTTTATTAATTTAGTACTTGTATTAAGGTAAAGTCTCTTTAAGAGTAGTTCTCGTATTTTAATATTTATTACTAAGATGATATTTTTAATTTAAGAGTTGTTCTCTTATTTTAATCAGATTTCAAAGTAGTCTTCTGAATCTTATATAGGGTTAATCTTCCTCACTTCATTTAATCATTAGGGTATAAATATATATGGATAAGAAAAGAATACACAATTTTTGTTAATATAATAAAATAAAATTTAAGTAATATAACAAAATCATTATGTATTATATAATTATAATTTAAAGTTATAAAACAAAATAAAACAAATACAATGGTAATTAATATTAATGCAAAATATTTAATTTATACAAAATGAAAAAAAGAAAATCAAAATGAAAATATAAGTTATAGTCACGATATCTCCCGTAGTCAAACCGAAGGGGGGTAGTTCCTGGAGTTTTAAAACAACGCTTTCTGGAAGCGATATTCCCGAGAACGTGGCACCGAGAAAGTCTAAGATAACACTGACCCCACTCATTATTCCCGTCCCGTCATTGACTAAGGTAGTTTTAATGTGACCAGAAAAGAAACTTCCACCCCCTGGTGTTCACGAGCAGAGATAGCATTGAACTTTAATTTGAATTACATATTTATTGAGTGAGACTTCGAAACTCTGCTCGATCAAAATGAGAGGGATAGAAGTAAGAAGGATATTGGGATGCGAAGTTTCGGGCCTCTGTTGGTTTGGTTGCTTGAAGCCCCGACCCCGATCTCAGACTGGTTGATGCGTTTGAAGGGTGGAAGTGAACCCGTACAGTCAGAGCCTATAGGTCCGTGACAATATATATATATATATATATATATATATATATATATATATATATATATATAAAGAGGAAGAATAGAGATAGAGCTGCGCCATACGCCATGTTTATTAATCGAATTTTCGGCATCAACAAGGTGCCATCTTCAGGTTATACAGACTGATCCTAAAAATATACAAAATAAGTATTATACTATTAGAAAGAAAATGGATCTAATGTAATACATTTTATCATTTAATAAGCTGAAATATACCTAGTGAAAAAGCTCCCAAATACATACAAAACACCATTAATCATAACCCACTGGCCTCAAACTCCATCCTGTAAACAATGAACATAAAAAAAAACAAAAAATCTTTGATAATTGATAAGCACGCAATCACAAAAATACAAAAAACACCCATGTACAGTACCTCAAGAACCTAAGTACATCGAAAGAGATCCACACCCCATGATAGCTAAGGGACAACTAAACTAACCCAACTCAACCAAACACAACTGTTCATACAACCAATCCCCAAGTTTCGGACACTAATTGCAGAGAATGATATAAAATAAAACATTATGAATTGTGTGAAACGTTAAGTTCAGGATTGATATTTTTATTAGTAATTTTTCACCAATAAGTGCTTCATAGTGGCTCCGAAACTTGGCAACTATTTGTAAATCCTCAGGAGTGTTGGGATGGTTTTGTTCTCTAGCATGATTACGAATGGCAGAAAATGATTTGTTTTGCAAAAATTTACCTGATCGATGACTTTTACCAATGTGCTCGAACATTCGCACTTTAAAGGCACGTCCAGAACATCCTATATACCTGGTCTGACAACCAGGACAAGTAAATTTGTATACGATGTTCGAGCACAATTGGTCAGGCACTCGATCTTTAAATGAGAAGAAATTTCTTATGGTAAACTCATTCGTGAATATTTAACCGCGGGGAAACTAGTACTCAACAATTTTGATATGTATTTTCTGTACTGATAACTTACTTTACCGTAAAAGGGCATTTTAATGTATTTTATCAATTTAGGAACATTAGATTTAGCCTGATCAGGAGCACATAGTTTACTGTAAAGAAACCTCTTTAACACCTTGTCAAATAAATCCCTGACATAATTATTGTTAACAAAAATAATCTCTAAGTTTGCCTATTTCTTCATGTTGGATTGGTTGTATGAACAGTTGTGTTTGGTTAAGTTGGGTTAGTTTAGTTGTCCCTTAGCTATCATGGGGTGTGGATCTCTTTCGATGTGCTTAGGTTCTTGAGGTACTGTACATGGGTGTTTTTTGTATTTTTGTGATTGTGTGCTTATCAATTATCAAAGATTTTTTTTTTTTTTTTATATTCATTGTTTACAGGATGGAGTTTGAGTTTAATGCTGTTTTGTATGTATTTGGGAGCTTTTTCACTAGGTATATTTCAGCTTATTAAGTGAAAAAATGTATTACATTAGATCCATTTTCTTTCTAATAGTATAATACTTATTTTGTATATTTTTAGGATCAGTCTGTATAACCTGAAGATGGCACCTTGTTGATGCCGAACATTCGAGTAATAAACATGGCGTATGGCGCAGCTCTATCTCTATTCTTCCTCTTGTTATGGAAATTGCGGTGCCCTCGGCCCTCTACTGATGTCTTATATATATATATATGTGTTTGGAACAGTGTGCGAAAAACGGAATTTGAAGGTAAATGCGGGGAAGAACAAGGTTATGGTCTTCGAAAGGGGTGAAGTCACAGAGTGTGAGGTGAAGCTGAACGGTCAGGCTATGGAGATTGTCAGCTCTTTTAAGTATCTGGGCAGTGTGTTGAATAAAGATGGGACTATGGATGAAGAAGTGCGGGAGAGGGTACAACAGGGGAAGAGGGTTGTAGGAACGCTGAAAGCAGTAACAAGAAATAGGGTGGTCAGTATGGAAGTGAAGAAGTCCTTGCATGACAGTGTGGTAATCGCGACACTGACTTACGGAAGTGAAGCATGGACATTGGTTGAGAGACTCAGACCAAGAGTGAGAGCAGTGGAAATGAATTACTTAAGAAGTGCGTGCAGAGTTACATGGAGGGATAGCCAGACTAATGAAGAAGAAAATGACTAAGAGGGTGTACGAGAGCGAGGTGGAGGAACCGAGAGGGAGAGGTAGAAGGATGGAGTGAGGAAGTATATGAACGAAGGCGGTGCTGGTTGGGGGGAGGGGCGTTGACTGACTGGGGACAGAGGTGCATGGAGGCGGTTCGTTCGTGGCCACACCTTCGAGGATCACAGCGTCGGGCAATATACAGATAGATAGATAAATATAATAATAATAATAATAATAATAAACGGTTTATTAAAGAATGGCAGCCTCATGAGCTGAAAATACACATTTTACAATTTAGTGGATGAACATGAGATGTACAGATATGAGGATGGTAGGCTTAGTTTACAAACAAAATAAATAAATACAATAATGATGCATGTGCAGGATACAAATTATCATAAAATAACCATGAGAGTAAGTGATATACAGTACATATACACATTTATTTACTTACTCATATACAGAACATACGTATATACACGTACGTGCGCACATACATATACATACATATATAGGAACATAAGAACATGCAGTAAGTGTGCACATGTCCGTATACACAAACGCTCACGTATGCACACAAACATACATACATACAGAAACTGTTTTGGTATGGTCAGGGTAAAGAGGGTGCAGGTACTACAATGGGAGGGTTAATCCTCGGTAGTGTAGGGGTGTGTGTGTGTGTGTGTGTGTGTGTGTGTGTGTGACAGAAGGCGAAATATGGAACAGCTGGGCGTTCTATTGTTAAGGATGGAAATACATGGATGAAGATACGCGAACACTTAATAATAGATAATGCTTATGCATAGATTTATAATCTATGTGTGTGTGTGTGTGTTTGAGTGTTTGTCTTTATATATTTATTTATAACAGCTAAAGTGGGATGTTGGGTTCATCTCCTGGCTGCCATAGCACAACAGATCGCCCCTTACTGTCTTCCCGTTGGTCCTAATAGCTCAATAGTTTCCTATCTTTAGATAAAATTATGTATATATGATGTATGTGTAGATTTTTTTTATGTGTATGAAGGAGACAAAAAGACAAGACTGTCTCTAACAAATGTCTCCCCTAAAGTTGAAAGAGCGATAGAGAAGGAAACTCTAAGTACGCTAGAGTGAAGGAAACTCTAAGTACGCTAGAGTGAAGGAAACTCTAAGTACGCTAGAGTGAAGGAAACTCTAAGTACGCTAGAGTGAAGGAAACTCTAAGTACGCTAGAGTGAAACTGTCTGGACACACAGAGCTTTGTGTGTGCTTGAGTGACAATGGACATGCTTAACTATATATAATGTTTATAAATAAATATGAGGAGGAACACTTCTTTGACAACGGTTCCCATTTATCTTAATCAGGCCAATGATTAAGCTTTATGCAAAATGTCATAAAAGTGCTCCACCACATATGATGTTTTTATTAATTCGTTCAACTTTTCCTAGTTTAGTTTATATCACACATATACAGTATTTTTTTGTTCTATGTGGATGCGGGAGACAAACGGCAAAACTGTCTGTGATGAGTGCCTCCCCCAGAGTTAAAAGTGACAGGGCTAAAATCAAGGAACGTTCAAGCCGAAATGTTTGGTCACAGGGAGTTTGAAACAACGTAAATCATAGAATGAAGGAAAGATGGATTCAGGGAGAGAGTTCCAGAGCTAATCTGTTGAATAGAAGAATGATTGGGAGTAACATTTCACCCCTGAGTTGGAGAGTTGTACAGAGTAGGGGTGGGATTGTGTCGCAAGACGGGTACTACTACTCTACGTAGATGAGGTGGTATGCACACAGAGAGCTCTGAGGATCACTGATTATTGTAGTAGCGGCAGAATAGCAAGAGATGCAACATTGTTGCGAAGAGAGAGATTGCAGAGAGTCGGTGAGTGGACGGGAGTTAATGATACGAAAGGCTTTCTTTTCTACTTTGTCTAAAAGTGCTGTGTGAGAGGATCTTCCCCACACATGTGGACAATACTCAATACAAGGACGCACTGTGCCCCTATACAGAGCAAGAAACTGAGCAGGGATAAAGAACCTCTTGAGGTGGTTGAGGCCGGTTTAGCAAGACTGTTAATATGGTCCTTCCAAGAGAGAGCAGAAGAAAAAGAGACACCAAGAATACTGAGAGAAGATGAAAGATTGATTTTTGTATTGTTGAAGTATAAGGGAAAGTCCGCTGGGAGTTCACGGCAGGTAGATAGATGGATAAATTGGGTTTTGGAAGCATTAAAGGTAACAAGGTTTGCAATTGAAGATGGTAGTTAGATCAGAAGATAAGTGTTCTATGGCTTCATTACGTTTGCTTTTGAGGGATTACTGGCTGAGGCGTTCTGGGAAGCTAATTGCATAGTGTAAGGTAGAGTCGTTGTCTGCATATGAATGGATAGGACTGGAGGTACAGTTGAGAAGATTATTTATGAAAATTAGAAAGAGAATAGGAGATAGGACAGATCCCTGAGGAACACCGGAGTTGATAGGATGAGGAAGTAAACGATGGCCATCCACAACCACAGCTATGGAACGACCGGAAAGGAAATTGGAGACAAAAGCACAGATGGATGGATAGAAACCGAAGGAGGGTAGTTTAGAAATTAGAGAGTTGTGCCAGTGTCTATCGAAGGCCTTTGATATGTCTAACGCAATAGAAAGGGTCTCACCGAAGTCCCGAAAGAAGGATGACCAAGAGTTAGTAACATATGAAAGCAGATCACCAGTAGAGCTAACCTTAAGGAAGCCATAGTGGCGATCTGATAGTAAATTATGAGAAGATAAATGCATAAGAAAATTAGAAGTAACAATAGTTTAAACAACTTTAGAGGTATAAGAGATGAGAGCAATAATATTGGACGAAAGTTGGAAGGTTGATCTTTGGGACAGGTTGAATGAGAGCAAATCTATCTCAATAAAAAGATAATTTCTAATGTGTCTTTTTTCAGATTTGGCCGACTTATAACCGCCAAAGTAGGATGTTTCGTGAACTTATTGGCGGTCATAGTTCACCTGGTCACCCCTCACTTCTCTCTGGTACTCTTCGCTCGGTTTATCCTCGGCGTCGGTATCACATGTGTCTATCTTCCTGCTATGAATATCGGTAAGTATAGCCTCTTCAGTTTACAAGGGGCCTCTCTGGAATTTAACCCTTTCAGCAGCCATGTGTGGGTGTATAAATAACATATATATTAGTAATAATAATAATAATAATAATAATAATAATAATATTATTACTATTATTTTATTATTATTATTATTATTATTATAATTATTAACCCTCTCAGTTCTGAGTAAGTTATTTAAGCTTCCATGGACTGGCGACACACGGACTGGGGCTGCTAATGGTTTTCCATTAGTCCCGTTCACCCAGCTATCAAATTTTGCCACATACCTCCACATATGGACAAGTAGACAAGATATATGGAGACATAAATGGACAACATGGCGTTTTTCGTGTGGTTTTACCGAATTTTGTGCAGGGCTTAAGGACCTCATGGCGTCCATATGTGCGCCAGGGCAAAAGTAGCTCTGGACGCCATGGCGTCCATTTGTGCGCACAAGTGTTAATCATAGTTTTAGGGGTAGTAATAGTAGTAATAATATTAGTATTAGTAGTATAGTAGTAGTAGTAGTAGTAGTAGTAGTAGTAGTAGTAGTAGTAGTAATCAATCAATAAATCAATCAGTCTATTTTTCAAAATATACATAAATCTACATATATTACATATTGAGGGAAATCAGTCAGAATAGAGTAATACAAATTTTGTATAATTATTTACAAATAGACTAAAAATAATAAAAATATTAAATATAATACCCGCTGCATATCCGGCAGGCATTATATCAATCTCATTGGCACACTCGACCAAAAAACAATCCTCATACCGGTGAGCTATAAAAATATGTTTGTGAACGGAATGATCCGGGTGAAACGTACGTCTGTGAGGTATTATCATAAGATTTCGACCCACATCCAGAATGTTCAGAGCGTCAGTGCAAAGACTGTCATTATGCTATCACATGAACTTAGGCAAGTATCTCACACACACATTGTAATATTTTACATGTATAGCCATGGTATTGCGCATGGATAGATTATAATATTTTAGCCCATATCAAACAATTAGTAGTAGAAGTAGTAGTAGTAGTAGTAGTATAATTAAACTCATTATTATGAATATTATTGTTGTAAGTATTATTTCTATTATCATGAATAGAGAATGCTTTTGAATAGATGAGTGATTACGCTGTCGTTGGGAGAGGGAGTGGAACGCCAGTTGGACTAGATAATAGTCCATTAGGCGTCGGGCCCAGGGAGCCGGCGTATATGAAGGGTCATGCCTGGATGTGAGGTCGTCGGGCATTTTGGTGGTGAGCTTCGCTGCGTGTCTGCCTGCTGAGACCGGAACCTCTCCGGGAAGTCCCAGGTCTTTATTGTGTTGTCCCTGTTCAGGCTCTGTCTTGAGTCGGCCACCCCCAGCTATGCGGTATGTGCCTGAGTATATATACATACATCCATTATCATTATTACTCCACACAGTGCTAGAATCAACGCCCATATCAAACCGCAACCTGGTAGGAATCATGATGGCGATGCCGTATCCTACCTACTTGGTGCTGTTTGCGTGCTTTGGTTTCTTCATTAGGGACTGGAAACCTCTCTATACCATCACCTCCATCCCTTCCCTGGCTCTATTACCCATGTTGTTGTAAGTACACATCCATATAGATTAATATATTTTTAAAATGTTGTTATATATTTTTGTTTTCAATTTTCGTGTTTTTCTTCAAATTTTAGTGGCTCCTTAACCCTTCTGGCCCGGGCCCGCCCTCCTAAGGACGATGTTGAGGCCCGGGCAATTTGGCCGAAAAACGTCTACGCCTAGGCTACCGTATCTTTGTTATTTTAACTGCTAGAAAATGTCCACGCATCTCTAAACATACTGTTGTTCCAATCTGTAGACTGGCGTTGAGTAGAGCTCTCTAAGTCATCTGGTTCAGTTGTGATGACGATTTCCCTGGAGAGAGTTTTCAGGCGATGTTAGCAATATGGGGCCACTGTTCAACAGTAAATTTGTTGTAGCAGACAACACAATAACAATGCTCCGACGTCTGCTTGCTGTCGGAGGTACGTGCGTCGCCTCCGACAGGCTTTGTTTACATACGTCGGACGCGCGGCTTTCAAAACAAGCTTAATAATAGGCTTTCAAGCTTACGGATTTCAAGGGCTCCCCTGGGCTCCTGCCCATCTGCCGCAGTGTCATTTTAAAATGCTGCCCGGGCGGGAAGGGTTATACCCCTGTTACAGCCAATGGGCTAAGGAAACTTATGTGTTTGTCTAGGGGTAGAGTGCAACCCTGGCAGCAACATATTAAGATTGACTGGATATGAATTTACAATTAAGTATTCGCCAAGATATCCAGTGTTTTTGTTATTAACTATTAATATGCTAATTTATCCAACTGTACACTCATACTGAGTTATTGAATAATAAGATTATATTTATTTGTCCAACTGTACTCTACCACTGAGTTGCATTTACCGGCTGTTCAAACTCCTGCTTCATTTATAGGCCTTATAACTAAATAGGGGAGGTGTGCTGGAGTGGTATTGCCACTGGACTGGCAATCCATTGATCCTGGGTTCAAATCTTGATGTATCAATGGGAAGATATTATTGGGATGGAATATGTGCTGTACTTTGTATCAGTGCATAACCACAAAGCCCACCGAAAAGCCAAAAATTCCCTCATTGTTCCCTGATTAATAGCACTGTAAAAATATTCCCAATTCAAAATAGGCTACAGGGGGGCAATGCCTAGTGAGTTCATTGCTCAATAGGTGGCGTTCTGAGAGTGAGGGTCTGAGTCTAGGGGATGAGACAGTGAAACACTGGGGCGAAGCAGCTTCAGAGATGGGTCTGCTTAGAACCATGAGTGAACAATCAAGCCCCATGCATCCTGCGAGGGCAAGATGGCAGGGATTGGTTGCAGCTGCAAGTGCTTCACATTTTTAACTCGCTAGACTGGAATGCAACCTCACAGGCTTCACCATTCAATGTATAACAGGTGGATATACAGGCTCTCAGCCTATGTCCAAGAGGGGATAGTTGGAATATAGAACAACATAGAGAGGATAAAGAATAAACAATAATTAAGTTATAATTTATTTATTATTATGTTTTTCACCAACCAACTTCACTTCAAAACTCAATTAATGAAATCAACAAATACATGTGGCACTCCAAGGACTCGAAATTCCGCGCACTTATGCATTACACTATCAAGACAGTTAAAGAAATATGCACAAGCCTACGATTTAATATGCAGTTTCGAATCCTGCATATTAATCTGAGCATGTACATATATTCCAACTGTGCTATGGTAGCCTAATGTTTATTTTAGAGAAATCCAAACAAATATTTATTTCTGATAACATTTACTTAAGGGGACCTACCGCTTTTTAGGCTTAAAAAGCTGGAAATCCTGAAAATACCATTGGGTGTTTACTCAACATCCCTTCATAATCCAGTGAAATGTTATGAGTAATAACTCATTGGAAATTGTTTTGTTTTATGTTTTCCAAGTTTTTCCTGTTTTTCTAAAAACCTTACATAGCGAACTTTGAAATTGAAAGGCTCAGTAACTACTGGTCGTACGAGGATCGTACATATATAAATGGAAAGAGCGTAAGATACTCTACACCCTCCCAACAGCTTTATCGTCTACTCTGCCGTGTTCCTGCGTTAAATATTGTAAACACAAAAAATACCAAAAAAGGTTCACCTAATTACCTTAGACTTTCACATGTTTTTCTCAAAAGGTAATTTGGCAACTATGATATATAATAAGTCAGTTATTATTTGGCCTTTAGGAATGTTTTATGTACCTTTGTAGACTGCATAGGCAACTCTACAATATCCACACATTCGATTTACTCTAGCCAACTTTGTTTGTTTTCAGCATGTTGTCACAGTCGTAAAATTCAACAAAATAATTTCACCTTAATTCATAATCACCTACATAAAATTATACACAAAATATATAAAAAGTGTTTTATTGAAACTACATACGCACCTTTTGTGACTTGTTTGGTCACATACAACAGGTGCTATAGGGATTTCTGCAAGAGTTATATGCGTTTTAATAGTGCTATATTTTTATTTTTTTTGTTAACTAAATTGAAAGAAAAAAACAAAAATAGAAAACAAATATCTTTGACCTAGTGATATAGTCAAATATAACTGTGCCAAATTGCATTTAAATTGAAAGTAAGACCTGGAAGTTGGGTAAAAAAACGGTCGGTTCCCTTGATATTAATCCCTTGAGTTCCAGCGATGCATGTTATGCGTCGCCTATGTATGTAACCCTAAACCCCAGCAACGCAATAGTTGCGTCTTCCTTAACCCATGGACTGCGGCCAGACTCTTAACCCCCTGAGTGCCAGGTCCGTATATATACGGACTAGGGTCTTGTCACGCCCAGTGCCAGGTCCGTATATATACGGACTCGCCGAAAACAAATTGTAGCAGCGAAACGACTGCACCTATGGTTTTCATATTTCTACCACATGTACCTTACCCTTCTGGCTTCTTGCCACCACCAATACATCCCCCTCCCCCCACCCACTTGCTGACTATCGGTCGCCTCACAAGGAAAAAAAAGGAAAATCTGTGGCGGCGAAACGACTGCACCAATCGGTTCCATATTTGTGTGACAAGTCCCTTACCCTTCTGCCTTCCCCCCACCACACCTCCAACTGCCTCCCACCACCCACTTCCAGCGAATCCTTATGAAGAAAAGGAAAAAAAGGAAAATCCATGGTGGCGAAACTACCTCACAAATCGGCTACATATTTGTAACACAAGTCAGTCAATTACGCTTCTACCTTCCCCCCACCATCCCCCAAACCACCCTCCCACCACCCTCCTACCTATGCGTTCGGATACCATAAAAGTCGATGATTTACTCTGAAAATTTCAGCTACATTCGGGACCATCGGGGACCTGATTTCTGGCGTAAATGGACAAGGGGAGTGTTTTTTTACCATTATCCTTCCTTTCTCACCCAACTTGATAGATTTAGCCAAAAAAATAAAAATAAAAATTACTCTGGCACTGGCAGATGCATAGGGTCAATAATTGTCTGGCACTCTGCGGGTTAAGATGTTCTACTGGGCGAATGCGGCCAGACTCTTAAAATCCAAGGCCTAAAAACAAAACTTTTAAAACACCCCAGTGGCACATAAAACAAAACAATTTGTGATTGGGTGAGATAATTCCCCTCCATTACTTGTTATCACTCCTACACATGTGTCACTCCCCCCCACCCCCACCCCCAACCCCAACCTTTTTTCCCCCCTCCTGTATTATCCGGTATTTTCCATATTATTCCCGATATTTATCGGGTATATTCGTGCGAGGACGGCTGGGAGAGAGGGAGGAGTATAGGGGAGTGTAAAAAAAATGACCCTCTAAGCCAATCTGAGAGCTCCCCTTGTCTCTAAGTACCATGCCAGACACAAGAGAGGGAGGGTGTTTCTCTATCGCCGGTCAAGGTCATGTTACGACCGTGGGGCTAAACTATACAATTTTCACCAGCCAATTGCTGTTACCACTTGTTTTATTGCTTTCCAATGTTTATATGTTCATATTAAAAGAAAAATAGGGGGATATGGATAAGTATTAACCCTTCATGCCCGGGCAGCATTTCTAAATGTTGATAGTCTTACCCGGGCGATCTGGCCAAAAATGTTGTATGTAAACATAGACCTTGTTTTGTTAATTTGATAGCTAGATAATTCATACACATCTCAAAATGTAGCCCTTACTTGTACATGTAGATTGGCAGTAGAGCTCTCTAGGTCAACTGGTTCAGGTGTGATGATGATTGGCAGTAGAGCTCTCTAGGTCAACTGGTTCAGGTGTGATGATGATTTCCGTGGAGAAAGTTTTGCCGAGTATTTAGCTATATCGGATACCAGGGCCGTGCAGAGAACTAGTTTCGGGCAGGTGCTCAAAGTTAAAAAAAAGGCACTTAATAGCTACTATTTAATTAACCCGGCAAGCGCGATAGGCCTCACGGAAGGCTTCCTATAGGGAATGCGATAGGCCTCACGGAAGCAGGACCATAAAAAAAGCCTTCCATAAAAAAAAAGGGCCTATCAAAACAAAGGAATTTGTCTCTAGGTGAGATAATTCCCCTCCAGTACTCATCCATGTAAATCTCACCCACCCCCCTCCCCTCCTTCCCCACCTTATTCCCCCCTCCCTCCCCTCCTCAATTATCACCTATTTTTCCTCTTATTATCATCATTTATCGGTTATTTTTCTCTCCCGCGATAATGTAGCACAAGTGGGTTGCATAAAAGATCGTTATGCAACACCCAGACACCGGCACACACACCGCCTCGCTCGTCTCAGTTGACTCCCAGACAGCGAGAGGGGAGGGCTGCCTGTCTCTCTCTCTCGCCTGAGATTATGACCGGGTGGCCAATATCTTCGTTTTTCACCACCCAAATGCTTTTCCCACTTATTTTAGCACTCTTGAAGGTTCATATATACATCATATATGTAAAATAAAAGCATACCGAAAACAAATAATGGTTTATATTGTAAATATAACGAATTCTGTCAGAATCCAGGGCTAGAAATGCACAAATAACTACCCTAGCACCTACGTCTATATCGCGCTTGTCAGGTTAATTAAGGTAAGATCCTATGTAGCGGTAGTCACCGTATTTTCTTTGCCCATTAACTAAGGATCCTTATTTATATCCTCATATCTCTTAGTTATTTTCTTCACTTACCTCAACAATACTAAACCCCGATAGCTGGGGAGGGTATGAAATATATCAGGGAAAGAGAGGGGTTGAAACACGGAGATTAACTAGAATATAGCCATCTTGATTAACCAAGCCAAGACGTGTATCCTTGCTTGTGATTGGTTGTTGATTATCGTGACGTCATCAGCCAAGGCGGGCCTCAGCGATGACATCATTCCAGCCCTCGGCCAACATGTCGTCATTACACCCGCTTATTTTTACACCCGCTTAATCTTACACCCGGTTAATTTAACATCAGCGGTGTATATGTTTCACACAACGTGTATTATAATGTTATTAGTGCACTGTGTAATTTGAGTCTTGATATTCAAACCGTTTCTATTTATCAATACTAATTAGTATCCCCCACCCCCGTATTTGCCTCGTGAACGGTAAGGTTAATCTGCGAGAGCGGTATCGTCCCAAGATGAAGTGATATATTGGTAATTATAGGGAATAGGCTCGCACCCTTATTTGTTATGTTTTTTCCTCCAGATTTTGAGAAATGAGTGTAGGCCCTATTCATGGTCTTAGTTATAATGCCAATGTTGGATACATGATGGGTTGAAGGGGGGCTGTGCCCCCCCTCACCCCCCCCCCCATGAACTATTGAAATCGTCATCTATGTTGCCAGCAGGGGGTAAATATTGATTATACTGCATAAAGAAGGCGTTTGTAAACAGTGACTGTCCGAAAGAGCTCTGAGATTTATTAGAATGGGCGTTTTTTCGGTCAATATTAAGGAGACGGACCACAGCTATTTTCAATGATTGTATTTTTGTGGATTTGTTATTTATATGATTCATAAGGTTTCTATAGGCCTATTACAATTTGTTCATGCAAATTAAGGAAAATATCCAGGAACCTGGCCAACTTTTATCTTGTGAGTTTTTTTTGGGGGGGTTTTAGCTAGTTTTCATCATTATACAGTGGTTGTCATTAATTAGAATCTCCGGAAAAAAAGTTGTCCCCATTATCCTACAATCTTAACACACGGCCCCCCGATAGTGGGGAGGGCTATGAAGTACAGGGAAATTGAGGGGTAAAAGACGAAAATAAGGGGTAATATTAGCGTAACCTAACAACCTTACCTGACCTAACCTAGTGTATTAGGTGGGGGCTGCCACCCCCACACCCCCGCTGGTTTGGTATTTAGCCTAATTCATAAAAGATTGACGGACGGCAAAAGAGTTAATTATAAGAGTGAGAGAACTCTATTTCTTATTGCTTATCTGCCAACCTCTGCGTCATTTGAGTCTGAAGGGGTTAAGTGGGCTAAGAGTTAATGAACATGGCTAAATTGCAGATAATGTTTCAACATCACTTTTTCTTTGATATAATTCAGGGCCTCTGCACCTATATGGGTTATTATTGACGAGGTAAGTGAAGGAAATAAGTCTGTATTGAGGATATAGGCCTACATTAAAGATTCCGAAAAAAACGTTTTCCCCATTATCCAACAATCTTAAGATACGGCCCCCGATAGTGGGGAGGGCTATGAAGTACAAGGAAATTGAGGGGTAAAAGACGAAAATAAGAGGTAATATTAGCGTAACCTAACAACCTTACCTAACCTAACCTAGTATATTAAGTGGGGGCTGCCGCCCCCACACCCCTGCTGGTTTGGTATTTAATTCATAAAAGATTGACGGTCGCCAAAAGAGGTAATTATAAGAGTGAGAGAACTCTATTTCTTATTGCTAATCTGCCAAGCTCTGCGTCATATGAGTCTGAAGGGGTTAAGTGGGCTAAGAGTTAATCAACATGGCTAAATTGCAGATAATGTTTCAACATCACTTTTTGATATAATTCAGGGCCTCTCCACCTATATGGGTTATTATTGACGAGGTAAGTGAAGGAAATAAGTCTGTATTGAGGATATACATTAAAGATTCTGTGGTAAACGTAGCCTAGGCTTGGACCCAAATAACGACGGTATAAAACACTTACCCTTGGTGTACTGGACAATAATGGTCTGCAGCCAAATTAACACAATGCCACTGGAAGCTCCGTTGGTAATCCCGTTAAATAGAAGATGTTGTAGGTGTTTTCATAAAGAAAAAACACTTCACTATTCATTGAACAACAGTTCCACCATTTCAAATATGGCCGACTGGCCCGAATCCGAGAGATTATAAACACCAAGGATAATAAATGAATCAATGTGACGTCGTAGAGGGATTGAGAAACAAAAGAGGTTCATTATATGGACTGACGTGTATTTCTACACCCGTTAAAATGTCGCGAGAATTTGTGACGTCACCGTCTAGACGTGACGTACTCCCACAACAACCATTCATATAGTCCAGTAAATCTAGCAATCATTTAACTGGACCTAGAACAAATTGCAATAGAAGGTTTTTTGGCTTTAACTTGTTTATTAGGTCCCTCTGATGAACATATAAAAAGTCTCCAACTTTTGGACACTGGGAAAGTGGTTAATTTGCATAAATTCAAGATGGCCGCCGTCCAAAGCTTCAATTTACAGATAACTTTTTTCTGGTTGCTCCTAGACCCTATAAATGTATTACAAACAACGTTTTTTGGCTTTAACTTGTTTATTAGGTCCCTCTGATGAACATATAAAAAGTCTCCAACTTTTGGACACCTGGAAAGTGGTTAATTTACAGCCGAAAAACCTTACAGACAGGCTGAACTGTCTCTTTCACAAGGGGTGACACAGGCACTTTGTGCTTGTATGGGTTTTTTGACCTGTTGTCCCTCTTTTTTATAAAAAAAAAAAAAAAAAACATGACGTAGTATGACGTCATTCAGAGCCAATTATGTAATTCATGATAGGAGTTCGTATTCACTTGGATCATCGGTGCTTGCATCAAAGTTGCTATTTTGACAGAGTCCTTTACATTGACCACATGCACTGGAACATTCAAGCTCATTCCGTTTGCAACTACAGCGTTGAGTGTCACAGTTGCCCTTACACTGACATCTGACCAATTTCAGTAGTGAATCAGGAGCCACTGGCGAATCCATCGTCTTCGGTTCAAGCTGTCCCTTCCGCAGACACCAGCCCCATTTCTCGGGGTCCACACAGTTCCCCATCCATTCCTGGACCTGACAATAAACTCGGAACGAGTGGTATTTGGCTGCATCGGTTGTTGGGGGAAGGCTGTGAACTTCAACGGTAGTTGAACTTTTTGCCACCTTGTTGCAAAACTTTGTCTTTCGCAGTCCGTCAAGGGTGTCATTTCCTTTTCCGCCGTACAAATAAACCAAGGCCTTTTCACCAGCTGATGATATCGCGTCTTTACTTCCACTTTGGCAACAGAATGCTTCTATACATTTCAAGAAACCGTTGTCTTCCCTCACTTTCCTCAAGGCAGCCCCTTTACCAATACCATACAGTCGTGAGGTTGTGTCACATCCACAGAGTGCATGGACAACTGGCAGGACACGACAGATGCTTTCACCGAGAGCTTCTGCTACTGAGTTAATATGCCAACATTTCCCACCTTCCTTGCTCGACTTGAAGTACAAATCATTCATCCCTCGTTCCGCATAATGACACAACAGCACCAACAAGTCTGTGTCCTCACCTATCACATATGTCACGGTTTCCCTTGCATGCTCAATTCCCTTCTTTGCAATCATGACATCTGCATCTGCTGGCGCATTGACACAGTCAATTCCATTTGCCTTGAATGTTTCACACAATAAGTCAATGAAGTTTTGCTTATTGTCCGAGTTTGACAAGAAGTTTTCCTTTTTTGACCGAAGGGGCATGGTTGGAGTGAACATCACCTTTTGACCAAAGACTCCTTTTGATCGTCGATTGTGTGTCATGTCCTTGGTAGTAGGTCCTGATTTATAACCGTCGAATACAACCACCGGGTTGAGAAAGTTTTTGGAAACATGCTTCATGTACATGCTTGCAATGTCCTCAAATGTGTCACCCTTCTTCCATGGAATCCTTTGCAATAAGGAACCACCATCCAGAACATGGGTCACAGTCCTTTCTTCCACAAATGATTCCAATGACGACTTGGGAACAACAGCAGCTATCTCATCTCCTAGCTGTGGTTTATTGGCTTCCCTGAGCCTCCCCCACTTATCGAACAGAGCAGTAGGGTAGCTAGACAACTCATACGCAAAGACCTCTTCAACACCTAAGTCCCTGTTATTAGCAAAGATGAGGAGCCTCTGGAAAAGGAGCTGTGGGTCAATTGGTACTTTTTCAGCACTGATTGTAACCTTTGCACCCAACGACTCAACTTGATCTTTCTTCCTAAATGAAAAGTCAAAAGCATTGCTACCTTCCATCTTCTGCACAATGTTCATACCAACCTCATACAGTAAATGAGGATTGGCCGAGGCTGGTCCTGTCACACCGTTGGCAATATTCCTGAGTTCATTTGATTCTTGAAATGGATCATAATCCTTGAAGAATGCGAGAACCTTCTCTGTGTCCTTCCTATCTCGTTCACGCCTTGCTTCAGTCATTTCTTTGTGCTGCTCAGAGGTGTGGAAATGCTTCCCTGTCAGTTCTTGCATAACTTCACTCACCTCAGCGCAGGCTGGCATAGCAAGTAACCAGCGCAGGCGTTGCGTTTCCTCCATGCCCCTACCACGTGTCAATCCACCATTCGTTTTCAAAGAGCGCATCAAAACCTGCTCTATAACCAAGTCGCTTGGCAGTCCTGCCCACAGCCGATCACTTCGGCGGATCACAAATAGACCGGAGTTCAATTGACAGAACATGTCTGGGTTGAGCTGCTCAAGTTCAATCATGTCTTGAATGTACACATGGGCTGACTTGGCATAATTGTTATGACCACACGCTGCAAAGTACGGCAACATCTCCTGGAGTGTTCCGAGGTACAGTAGGAAATCGCCCATTCTCAGTGCCCTCAGGAAGCGACGCAGCAGGTCAATCATGTCCATGTATTGAATCCATAGCTTTCCCATCTTATGCTCTGCTAAGGAGCTCTTCTCAGCTTTAAGTTTTTCAGAAATTCTGTTGAAAACGTCTTTACTGCAGACTTCATCCGGTGAAACGTCTTCACGCAACAGCTTATCCAAAAGATCTGCAGCCTCCTGGAAGTCCTTGCATGCGTCACTTTCCTCATCTACCATTGAGAGGTTGACACCGTATGCCCTGCCTAACACAATCGAACTCAAGGCTGTGTCAACCAAGAAGTGGCCTCTGATTGCTCGTGCATAGGCTTTCCCACTCAGCATTTGGGTCACAGCATTTTCAGCGTATATAAGTTCCAAAACCTCATTAAGCCCAGATGCTTCCATAACATGGCCCATGCATCCCAAAAAGCTCATCACAGAGTGAAAGCCACCAAGGTTCAAAACAATGGGTTTCAGTTAGCTTCCTTCCTTCTCATGAACAATGATCGTCTTCGCTTTCCAATAAAGCGGTTGGTCGAATGTCAGCATTGGCGTTGTTCCCTGGCGATGGCTTTCCGCAGCAACGAAGAGAAGTGTTGAGTAAATATAACTCATGTCCGTAGGGTCCATGTCAATCATGGGCAAGAAATGGATGGATGATTTCCCTGGGTGTGGTCCATGGCACACACTCTGCATTAAGCCTTACCAGCCTGGTCGTTTTGGTCGAAGCAACCATGACGTTTTCCACAGTATGTCCAGATTTTCAAGCTTGTCAGATGCTGAAATGGGGTCAAGCTTTCTAAATTCGAGAGGCCCACCCTTCTTGCGAACACTGCGGTAGTATTTGATTTCAATTTGAGCTGCCGTGAAGTTGTTTTCAGGTGACTGCAATCTTGGTATTGATGTTGTGTCTCTTACTTCAGGGGTGACAGCAACAATTATACCCATACCATGGTATGTTCCTCGCCCATCAAGCGTACGCAAGTTGTGATCAACATTGTCTGCAACGAACTGTCCAAACCTGCCTGCAGTGGATATGTTGGTGCCCCTGAAATTGGCAGCACACTTTGAAAACCTCAAAACTTCTGCGTAAGGCAGACAGAAGCCGTGGCTGTGTAAACTGTCCACAAGAAAGCGGGAACCAAAGTGCTGGTGCATTTGAACCGCCAATCCATACTGAATGGGTGCTACAATGGCCCTTGGTCTGGTAAGTTGCACGATACTTTGTCCAATTGATGCAACTTCAAGATCACATGACTTGCCACTGAACGTCTCTTGCAGCAATATACGAAGGGACTGCGGAACGTACGCCACATTCTTTTCCAGCGACCGGAGTTCAGAAGGATCTGGATAGAAATCTCTACAAGTATCAATGTTCTTTATATCTGCTTTGATCAACCGTGCCACAGCCCTGACTATCTTTCTTTGTTCTGCTTCCTCATCATCAGTCTGTGGTGAGTCTTTGAATTGTTGCAAAATCTTTGCAGCACTTTCTTTGACAGTTACAACATCGCTGCGTCCATGCACGTTACTAATAACCAGTTCATCCCCAAAATATGAAATAAGTTTCTGTTTCATGTATTTTACACTATACGCTTCAACATCAGGGCACAACTGGGACATTCTATCAACGAGATCAACCACTGTAGTCTGTTCATCATCATTGCCACTGACTAGGTCCTCGATTGCGAGTAGAAATGCTTCCTCTCATGAGGCATCTACTTTGCGACCCTTGCGAGGAGGTTCACTGTCTGCGGAATCACGATATTTGGAGGGGATCTGCCTATGTGTCTGGAAATTTGAGCTGCACTGCTTGTGATATATTGCGTCAGCTGCTGGAAGATCGCGTGCAAAGTTAATTCGGCCTCTAACAGTGTCAGCCCACTCATCAGCCCTGGCATCACATGCAGAAAGTATTGTCCTTTGAAAGTTGAAGGTGCGTACTGGATACACTTCTTCTGAATCATGCTTTGTGTCCAAATAGATTTTTGTACCACAAAAAAAGCAGTTCTCTGTAAAACAAAAGTCTGGTGTCTGAGAACGAAGAGCAGGTTTTTCAGGACGTTTCTTCTGCTTCCCAGGAATTCTATTTGGCTTCGTATTGACATGCTTCTTTCGGCAATCAATGTGCACCGTTTGGCCCTCGGACACGGTAATTGATGGCGTTCCACGTTCAGTACTGGCCTTGTTGATAGTATCTGCTCCCTTCGCCCTCAGCTTGACTGTTTCTCCTTCGTCTAACGTGTTTGAGCAAATGCCGCAGGGATTATGCACCACCTCTTCTTCCATGGCTTCGGTAGATGTCGCACCAATCTGTTGAACCAAGAAACAAGATGATGGGATTAGTATAGGCCTAGGCAAAATGTAATAGACAATAATGTGCAGTAAAGGTAGGGCTTGACCTAGAACAAATTGCAATAGAAGGTTTTTTGGCTGTAAGGTTTTTTGGCTGTAAATTAACCACTTTCCAGGTGTCCAAAAGTTGGAGACTTTTTATATGTTCATCAGAGGGACCTAATAAACAAGTTAAAGCCAAAAAACGTTGTTTGTAATACATTTATAGGGTCTAGGAGCAACCAGAAAAAAGTTATCTGTAAATTGAAGCTTTGGACGGCGGCCATCTTGAATTTATGCAAATTAACCACTTTCCCGGTGTCCAAAAGTTGGAGACTTTTTATATGTTCATCAGAGGGACCTAATAAACAAGTTAAAGCCAAAAAACCTTCTATTGCAATTTGTTCTAAGTCCAGCCCTACTTTGACTGGTCTAATATGCCATCATCGCTCGTGACGTCACACCCAGTTTATTGACCAATAGAATATCAGTATACAACTCGACTCACCTCCACTCGTCGCCCACCAGCTGAGCTGGAAAATTGTAAAAGTGAGTCCACAGATGCCCTCTAATTATTCATTTACCAAGTATATTTTCCATTTATAGTATACTACGAAGCAACATACATAATACATATATATGTACAAACAACAAATATGCTATAACACTGCCCAGTTCTTGAGATATAATGCATGCCGTTTCGCAGGAATATACCTTAATTAATTATACACACTCTTAAAAATCCTTTCAAATTCGTTCAAACAATGCAACAATAATACAACTGAGAAATCTTTCTGTATGACTGACATCAAACAAACATACATCAATAATATGTTAACTTAAAGATCAGTAAATTTTGTTGAAAACAAAAGTACAGCATATATAAGCTACATTTAGTAATCACCCAATGACTTCAACACAAACTTTATTATTTTAGCATTGTAAATTAATGACATTTCACCGGAGAAGCTTGCTGTAGGCAATGTCTTTGAATATATTGATGACCTCAATGGGGTTGATTTCTATTTCATTTTTCTATTGCGCATCTTTGCCTTCACCAGTTTAGAGTTTGGAGAAAGGCCTTTAATGGTTGCAGTTTTGACAGACAATATGACATAAGTTTTCACCAGCTCAAGCACATTTGGGAATATTTCCAGGACATTGTTTTCCTTCAGTGTGTTAAGCATCATAGCAACACTGTTTTGTGGAGGGCAAGAGGATGACGAATAGATCTTCTCTCAGCTCAGACTGTAACTTGTATACCTCTTCCATCTCGTAGAACTAACATAATGTTTGTACTGATTAGAGTGTCTGTTCTTTCAGTTTATTTCCAGTTATCTTGTTCTGTCAGGCAGAGTAAGGCATTTTCTCAACTTTTAAACCACCTTTCTAGCTCATGTGCAAGTGTGCTTAACTCTAAAAACGCACTGTAAAACACCTTTACACGGTAGTAGTCATTCTCATTTACACGGTAGTAGTCATTCTCATTTACACGGTAGTAGTCATTCTCATTTTGATATCGATGGTCTTCAGTGTCAAAAGTGGTACTATACATGTATCGTTCAGAGATATTTGTTCTCCTACCTTGCCCAGGAATCACAGATGGATCCACCTTTTTCTTTGGCACTTCTAAAAACCTACTAGAACTTCTTAATTTCTTAAAATTCTTAAGTTTTGTAGAACTTCATCTACAATTGTGTAGGATGTTGCCAAATCAAGGTCTTTCTACTGTAATGCATTAGATGCATATGTATTTCTATATTTGAAATATAGATGCAGTCTCGGGCACATAATTAGAACAGGTGAATGAGGGATCATATTGTCAGGGTGTGCATGGTGGAACTCTTGCCTTGGGCCTACTACGGTGGGCCCCAGACAGAGGACCCACCGTGATGGAACAGCTCGGACCGTGGGAGGAAGTCATTGTGGCTGTGGGGGGGGGGGGGGTGATTAGATTTAAGAATAGCAGAGCTAACCATTGGTGATGGTGTTAAAAATAAATGAAGTCAATAACCTAAGCCTGTCAGGCGGTCTCAACATTTTTTGAAGACTTTAAATTAGCAACCCTAGAAATATATATTGTTCATGGCATGGAGGTTTGTACCTTATCAAAAATAAATATGAAAAACAGCGAAGTGGTAAGCCCACTATCTTTCAGTTCTCAGACTTTCCACTTTTCTATCTTTGTCTTCACCTTTCAAAATCTTCCATTCACGCCTTAGTGAGGACTATCCTCACAGTTTCAATTTCAGTTTCAGATGCATAATTATGTAGTCTCTCGATAAGTGTAGTGGTGATCTCAAGACATATACAAAATTCAAAGCTAATGCTCTTCAGTAATGCTTCTTAGTGGGAGGGCCACATTATATATTTGGCATGTTTTAGCAGGCCATAGGAAAATTGCTGATAAAGTAAAGATGCTACAGCCCAGGCAAAAGGGCACTTTTAACACATGGGGCAAAAGGGGCAGGTGCTTGGGCACCCCCAGCACCCCCACTCTGCACGTGCCTGTCGGATACTTTGGAAGACTTATTTTCGCTATAACTAGCAATGGCGGACAAGGTCGGACTGATAAGCGATGTACTTGAGGTTTGGTGGCGCTACGATTGACCTTGTCAACAAACGATTTGCCGCACGGCTTTCAAAGCATGCTTAGGACGCTTTCAAGCATACCAATATTAAAATAATGCCCAGGCTCCAGTTCTTTGCAATGTGCGGCATTTTAAAATGATGCCCGGGCAGGAAGTGTTAATCATATATGTAGTACTTATTTTCTTATTCTAAATATACTACTGAGGTGGGGAATAATTCGACAGTCATATAGAAGTTAGTATACTTTATTTAACAAACTTACTACTAGCTTTATGCTAACCTTGAAACTATTTCTCTGTTCGGGCCGAAATGAGTTCACTTCATAGATTGACTATTTCGTCGACCCACTATAGGTTGTACATTGGAACTCGAGAGCTCCCGTTACCACCTATTTGGATTCCCACTATTCAGGTATTGACTCACTTCGACTTCGATCCAAAGGCACATTACTAGTCTCCAAAATAATATAGTTTTACCGGGCCCTACTGTGTCTACTCATGAGACCAGGGCATTAATAAATTTGACCTTTATTTCCCTATCTAGAACAATAGATATATTCTTAACTAAACTCCAAAATAATATAACTTTACCAGGCCCTAATATGTCTACTGAAGAGACCGGGGCGTTACTATATATGACATCTATCTCCCTATATAGAACACTCTTATATTATATATTCTCTTAACCCTATATAATATTTCTACTGAAGAGACCGGGGCGTTACTATATATGACATCTATCTCCCTATCTAGAACACTCTTATATTATATATTCTCTTAACCCTATATAATATTTCTACTCAAGAGACCAGGGGGTTACTATATATGACATCTATTTCCCTATCTAGAACATTCTTATAATATATATTCTCTTAACCCTATATAATATTCTCTTAACCCCATTACCAATAAGTCTGTATGCCACGTATACCAACTATTCCAATAATATATCTCAACAAATGGCTTGATATTATCAGTATCTCAAAACACCTACATGAACAATATTCACCGCTTAATCCTCTACATATATTTTATGATTACAATATTATCCATGACTTAATACTCGTAACGCTTACCATGGGACCGACGGAATATTCTTTTAAACAATATGATTGACAATGTTTCCTTTATAACAAAAATATATAGTTGATCATACGGCCTAGTGTCCTCCTTATCTATTTCTCAAACTAAAGCTGATATAATTGCAACTATTCTATATTCCCTTGAGCCCTATAGTTGCTTATCTATTTATAAATCATCCCCTCTTACTTTAATGTTAATATCTATTTGCTGCCCTAAAAGATCCTATACTATTGGTAGCTAAATGGCATGGAGCCTTCTCTGTCAAGAATAACTATTATTATCTTAACACATCATAATATTATTTATTTACATAAGTCTAATATCCTTCTCTTTATTTTGTCCTATAAGAACACATCAATTATTATTGGTTGGAACCACTGGGTTTGTCAAGCATTTTCTCTCTTTCTCGAAATCTGGTTCGGGCCCAATATGATTCCTCTAAAAATATAAGACAGTCTTAGGTATCTACTGGAACAACTTAAGCACCTCAGAGCCGGCCAATAGCTCAACTGGAAATCTTCGCTCCCATCTACTATTTGTCATCCCTCTTGAATTGCTTGGCTGTAGGTGTGCAAGCCAGCGATGTGACGACAGGCGGCCGGATACTGAAGGTGTATCCGCCTAGTAGGGGAGACTTATGCCAGGCCCGAGGTGGAATTTCCTGGAACTAGAGTAGTGGGCTGGAAGGCGGAAACAAATTGATCCAAGTTTCCATTGGTGCCCAAGCGAGGGAGATAATGTGGGTTGCAAGAAGTTAGCCCAGTGGAGTCCGAGAGGTGAATGAACTCTGCAGCTTCCCCCACCCCCTTGATATAGCCCCGCCTCCGGCTTTCCGGCGCTGTGATTGGCTGAGCCGCCCGCTCGGCCAGTCGTTGCTTTGGCCTCGCGGCTTGAATATTTCCTTCCTTCGCTTCAACTCTTTTCTCTCCATAATAAGTTCCTGGAAGCTGGTTGCGAATGTCTTTTAGTGGCTTACGGGAGCATAGGGCTGGCACTGATGCATTAGACCTATTGCAACAAGAGGAAACGGCCTGTGGAGAGAGCGAGAGCGAGTATAAACGTGAAGCTGTACACGTAGCTGTCAGCTCCGAAAACGGAGGCTTCTGATTGGTCGGCCGGGAAGGTGTGGCATGTTTACAGCCAGAGTTCAGAGTGTCAAACTCAGCTGGTTTAAAGGGAAAGATAAAGGGAGCGCATTGATTGGCTGGCGGCCTTTTTACCTTATCACCCCCTACTAAATTAAGGCGAGCTCCCGATCGTCGTAATACCGTTCCCTTGAAATCCCTGCCATCACTCTGCCAATCCACCAGTCCATTATGTTCACAAATACACTTGTGCAACTGTAGTGCTGGATTCTGATTCCCAACTGTAGTTTTAGCTGATAGGATTTGCTCCGGTTGACTAATGAGCTGCTTAACCCTTCCAGCCCGGGTGTCCTTTTAAAAGGACACCACGAAAGAAGGGCAGGAGCCCGGGTGTCCTGTTAAAAGGCTTGCGCTTGAAAGCGTGCTTCAAAATTCGCGCGGCCAAATATTGTTTTGCAGGGGCGATTGCAGCGCCACCAAGCCTCAACTACTAGCGTTATCAGTTCGTACGTGGCCGCTATACCGAGTAATACAGAAAAAATTAATTCCGACGCGTCCGATTCGGTGCAACCTCCCGCGGGCCCCACTGCTACCCCACTAGCTACTTCGACGCCTGTAGCAACAGAGAAGAAACCTCAACAAAAGAAAGTGAAGCGTTTGTTGAGTGATAGCGCCATACAGCGAGCACTCTTTGATATTGAAGAGAGCAGTGTCGAAAGCTTGGTGGACAAAGAAACATTTATCAGTGCAGGCGAAGAAGACGATTTCGTTGGCTTTGGAGACGACAATAATGTGGATTTGTTTGAGGGGGGAGACAGTAGTGATGATCCTGATGTGGAAGTGTTTCAGGAAGGTGCTATTGAACTTCCAAGTGTGCTAGAAGCTAGGCCTACCCCCTCGCCATCTTTGGTAGGTCAGCCTAGGGCTAGGCCTAGGCCTAGCCATAGCCCTACCCCAGGACCTTCCCCTTTGCCTGCCCGTACACCCTTGAAAGTGGGCAAATATTTTTATAAACAGTCGCTGGTGAAAAGTGCAGCTAAAAAAGCACGCAGGGCAGCCGCAGAAAAGGCTAGGGAAGCTAAACAGAGTGATAGTGACGCTGACCCTGGACTAGCAACCACCCGCATTCCATTGTCACGACGCCTTGACCCGGGACGCCGCGTGGGTCACCCACAGCCCTCGGCTTCATCTCTCCTTCAGGAGGACCAAAGGGCCTCTTCAAGTGGTATTGGTGATGTGCCACAGCCCTCAACACACCGCAGAGCATTATTTGACGAGGAGAAGCCCTCGGCTCGCCGCAAAAGGAGCTCGACTCTCGAGGCCGAGGCTCCCATTGTTGAAGCTCCCGCAGCCTCCCGCGCCCCACGCCGCCGACGCCCGGTCACTTCTTCACCCGAATTGTCTCCTGAAGAGGATGCTGACGACCCCAACATTGCCCCAGATGACCTGACGTCGCCTGAGGAGGAAGAGGAAGAGGAACAGGAACAGGAACAGGAGGAAGTCCCGGCAAGACGAGTGAGAGGGCGAGGTCATGGACGTGGTCTGGCTGCCGACGCCGCTGACCCTGGGCGTGGGCGTGGGCGTGGGCATCCGCGTGGCCAAGGGCGTGTGCCAGGGCGTCCAGGGCGTGTGCCTGCTGCACCTGCACGAGCATCAGCATCAGACCTGTTTGTGTGGACAGATGGGGCTGATTTTGAGCCAGATTGTCCTGCCTTTGACGAGGTACAGATGGGGTCCGGGGTGTCACCAACATTTCCCTGTGGCCCTGATACTACCCCCAGTGAAATTTTCTGTGGCTTCTATGACAATGAAGTCATGGAATACCTCGTCGAGGAGACCAACAACCATCATGAGATCAGTGCCAACTTTCTTGGGAGGAAGACCAGTGCCAAGATGGTGGCATGGAGAGCTGTCACTGTGGCAGAACTATATGTGTTGTTGGCACTCACAATGCTGATGACACATATCAGGAAGCACGCTCTGGCAGACTACTGGATCACTGGCGACATCATAACGACTCCAGCATTTGGCAAGTACATGTCCAGGGACAGGTACTTCGACATCCTCTCCTATCTTCACCTGACAAACAACATGACAGTCCACCTTCCCGACTCATTATGGAAGATCAGGAAGCTGTATGTCATGATACGTCATCGGTTCACCACCTACCTGATTCCTTTCCAGAAGATGTGCTTCGACGAATCTCTGGTCCTGTTCCGTGGTAGGCTGCACTTCCGACAGTATATCCCGTCCAAGAGACACCGCTTCGGCATCAAGCTCTTCGTCCTCTGCGACTGTTTGACGGGGTATGTGCTGGACTTTGTGGTGTACAGCGGCAAGGGTGGAGAAATTGTGACTGACCCCCTCATTGGTTTTGGTGGCGCTGTAGTGAAGAAGATGATGAAGAGGCACTTCAATAAAAAACACATCCTCTACAGAGATAATTACTACACGTCGCCTCTCCTGACCAAGTACCTCCATGACCGCAAGACCGGAACTGTCGGCACAGTCAAGGGCAAGAGGAAGGGCATGCCAGGCTACCCAACCAAGATGAAGAAGGCAGACATCTTCCACAAGAAGAGTGGCCCCATCCTCTCCATCCACTGGCATGACCAGCGCAAGGTCAACCTCCTCACCACATGCCACAAGGCCGAGATGGTCACCACAGGGAAGGTGGACCGAAGAACCAAGAACCCCGTCCAGAAACCAGCTGCTGTCCTGGACTACAACCTAAATATGCACCTCGTCGACAAGTTCCGACATGCAGATAGGCTTCATCGACTGCCTGCGAACATCTTGCAGGTGGTACAAGAAGTTTATCCTGCATACGGTAGATATGTCGGTCCTCAATGCCTACAACATCTACCGTCTGAGGACTCCAGGAGCCAAGAAGTACAAGTCCCTGCGGAAGTTCCACAAGCAGGTGCTACTTGAGCTCCTGGCTAAATATGCGGGTACACCAGGGAGGCCACTACAAGGACCAGGCCAGCTGGACAGAACGGGGTGTGCTGACTTTTTCAGGAAGCACCAGCTCAACGCCCTTCCTTTCCAGGGTCCTCATACTAAGTCAAGAGTGCAGAAGAGGTGCCATGTGTGCAGCCACACAACTCGCAGACCCCGCAAAGCCACAAAAACCACTTGGGAATGCCTCGAGTGTCAAGTTGGACTGTGTGCTGGCACCTGCTTCAACGACTTCCACACTCTAACAAACTTTTGAAGTGGAAGTGACACCAGTGAAAGTGACACTCAACTGTAGGATAATGATAATAATATAACTAAGTATAAGTGAAAAGGACACATATAAGTAATAATAAGTGCCTTCAATAACAATATGAACAAGTGAAAGTGACACTAAAATATATATTTCTAACAATAAATAAGTGAAAAAGACACTATCAATAAGCCTAGTCCAGTGAAAGTGTCAGTATAATAATAATAAAACTAAGTATAAGTGAAAGAGACACACACAAGTAATAATAAGTGCCTTCATAACAATATGAACAAGTGAAAGTGACACTATATATGTTATTAGCTTACCTAACAATACATAACAGTGAAAATGGCACTATCAATTATAAAAGTCCAGTGAAAGTGACACTATAATCATAATAATAATAATAAAACTAAGTAATAAGTGACAGAGACACAAATAACTTGATGTAAATAACTTTATTGAGTGAAAATAACATAATAACTATAATAAATGACATAATAAACTATAAAACACTATCAAATCGCTTCCCGGCATAATTGCGGGTGGAGCGACGAGTGCAACTGGGCGTCGTAGCCGGGGCCGCGGTTGAGCGTTCGGACGCGCCAAGGTAAATACGGGGAAAAGTTACCTCCACTTCCATCACCATCACTCCGGAACCAGTTGAACTAGAGAGCTCTACTCAATGCCATTCTATGCTGCAAGGTAAGGCGCCCATTTCTATATATGTTTGCTTAATGTAGGTAATATATTAAGCGAGATTAGCCTTAGTTTACTTTTGTTGATATTCGGCCAGATCGCCCGGATACGAGCTCCGTCTTTTGGAGAGACAGCCCGGGCCAGGAGGTTTAAATGCTCGGGTAGTTTGCACTCTCTGTCCCTTCCGTCGACAATGGCTATGGAGCCGGTACTGAGGGTCACTTGGGAGAGGCATGGTGCCTTTCAACTGACAGGCACGCGCCTCGGGGGTCCTATTTATAACCTCGTCCGGATACCTGATTGGTGGACGGCTAATTCTACCACTGGATGTAATTGTTTCTGCGGGGCCCATTGGCTTAGAAGACTTTGCTGGACTCATTACCTGTGAAGTTGGTCGTTCGGTTCTCATGTGACTTATTTAACCCATACCATACAGTAGGATACAGTAATAAAAGACCCTGCAGTCCCAAGCACTGTGGCAAAAATGGCAGGAGAGACCACCTTTTCACCTCAAGAGTTGGAGCAAGACTGGCCCAGTCACCCTTCAGCGGGTCTTATATAAGCTGAGAAGTGTTACCAGACCGGTAGCAGTGATTAAACAGCCGTGTTACCAACTACAGGGTTGTAGAGGCAGTTACAAGAAAAGTACATTGCTGACGAATATACTCGGGCCTGGGACTGTAAGGGTTAATTAAGTTGAAGGAGAGCCAAGTGGGTTTTTATCCTCAGGAAATACTTCTTTTTCCCTCATTGCTGCTCGGAAACACTCTTCCTCACTACTTAAGGTCTAATTGAAATCTCTCGGGAGATCTGAAACTTCGCTTTCGGGGACCTTAGACTTATCATCATTGGTTCGTTCACAGTATTCTCTCTCCCCACTCGTCGTAGCTTCCTCGGCTCCCCCATCCTCCTCTTGCCCGGACTCAGAAAGACTCGTTTGGCTTGCTATTGAAAGACCACCAGAACGGAGAGCCCGCAGTATAATTCCTTCTCAGATTGGGACCTTCAGTGTTGCGTCGAGCTGAGGATGTACTAGGGTTATCGGCCCAGAATTCTATCTCCTCCTCACTTTCTTCCTCGCTACTCCACTCGCTCAGGTCTGGGGGTAAAATACCCTCATACCGTTTGGTATGGCGGATATGTGTAGCCGACACAATACCTCCTTGATGCAAATACAACACTTCGTATGGTCCGTTTATCTCCACAACCCGGAAGGGACCAGAATATACTCTTTACCAGAATATATTTCGCCAGGTAATATGGATTATTTAGGGTAAGTTTCTTGGGCTGTTCCTGCGTAACATGGTTATGAACTTGTTGCCGTCACTCCCCTTGCTCTCTCAGATAATGTTCTGGTTGGGAGAATTGGGCGGCATGAATGGGATAGGGTAATAGTCGTTCCTGAGGCAGTTTCGGAGTGATTCCAAAAATAATCTCATAGGGAGAATACCCAGTAGTTCTACAAACAGTAGTATTTATCTCCCAGACAATTTCTGGCAGAAGTTCCGGCCAGCCTCGGAATATTTCTTCCCCTTGTGAGCTCAGACTAGCCCGTACACAGTTCGCTAGCACCCTATGGTTCCTTTCACATACAGCGTTCCCCTGGGGATAATACGGGGAGGTGTGTTGAATCTGGTAGCCCAAGGTATCTCCCAAGTGTTGCCAGATTTCGTTATTAAATTATTTTCTCCTATCACACAGAATACATCCAGGTTGCTATATACAAAAATAACCTTCTAGATTGGAAGCCAAAGCGTCACATTTTTCCCTTGCCCCTCAACTTTCTCTTCATAATTGCTGAGGGGCACAGGGCCCTGGGTGGGGCTTTGGTTTCCCGGGCGTTTCCGCACCCTCCTCAAGCTCCCCGCCATGGAGTGGCTTCGGTCACCCAGGCTTTATTGTGGTCGGCGGGGAGGGTTCTGCGGGGGCGCTCGGTTATGGCCTTGGCCTTGCTCGGGGTCTTGGGGCTGTTCGGCCAGGCAGCTTGGGGAACAACAACAACAACAACATAACCTTCTCCAAAATAACCCTAGCCACGGTTTCAGCTTTCTCGTCCGGAATGGCACAAGCAACCGTATATTTTGAAAAGACGTCAACACAGGTTAAAATGTACCTTTGTTCGTCTGTCTGGGTAGAGGTCCCATAATGTCCACGACTGTTTTGGTCCCCGTCCATTTTCCCCTTTTGACATCCCCAACAACTTTGGATAACTTCCTAAACAATGTTGTCGGCTCGCGAGGTCCATTACCTTTCGTTAAATTGTTTCAACACTCTAGACTGACCCAAATGAGGCCCCCTTCCCTCTTGTCCGTGGAGGGTTTGGATCATGTGTTTAGCCTCCAGATAACCTAATGCCACCCGGTCCTTAGAGTCCCTCCAGGCTCCCTCCAAAATTTTTAGTCTGTCTCCATACATAGGATCATTCTGTTCCTTGTTAGGTTGAGTGTGTTGGACTGGTGCTACCGGTAATCTAGATAGACCATCGGCATTGGTGTGTAATTTACCCGGTCTATGTCTAACTTCAAAGGAGTATTCCTCAAGGATCCCCTTCCACCTAACAAACAACCCGTCTTCAGTTTTCATCTTTCTGAGCCATTGCAAACTATGGTGGTCCGTGATAACTTCGAAATTAACTCCGGCTAAATATGGACGGAAATAATGCACAGCCCAAACTAGAGCCAGACATTCCTTTTTAGTAACGCTGTAATTCTTTTCGCCCTTATTCAGCGTCCGGTTGGCGCACGCCACTATGCCTTCTTTCCCATCCACGTTTTGGGCCAATACGGCCCCTAGCCCTTCATCGGAAGCATCGGTGTATAGTTGGAACGGCTTGGTAAAATTAGGATGACAGACTATGGGGTTAGAAGTTAATTTTTGTTTCACTTGATCGAAAGTTATCTGGCAACCCTGATCCCAGTCAAACGTCCTCCCTTTTTCCAGTCTCTTAGTCATGGGTCGAGCGATTTTTGAGAAGTTTGGTATGAACATCCGATAATACGAAGCCATTCCCAGAAATTCTTGGATCCCTTTGACAGTGGTAGGGGGTGAGATATCTGCATTAGCTTTCACTTTAAGGGGGTCAGGTTGGATATCTTTACTTGAAACTACATGCCCTAGGTATGCCACCTCGCATGCCCCTAATTGGCATTTTGAAGGCTTCAATTTAAGTCCCGTCCTCCTGATTCTCTCCAATACTTCTTGTAGTCGATTGATATGTTCCTCCCAACTGTTTGAACAAATTATAATATCATCCAGGTAAGCTAAGCAAGTTCTCCATGTTAATCCCCTCAGTACTTCGTTCGTGACTCTAGTAAAACTGGCTGGTCCATTACAAACTCCGAAGGGCAAGACCGTGAACTGATAGAGTTGCCTTCGCTCGTGGCAAATGCCGTTTTCTCCTGGTCCTCTGACCTAACTGGTACTTGCCAGTATCCACTTTGTAGGTCTAGGGTAGAAAACCATGTTGACCCATTTAGTGATTCTAGCGAGTCATCAATACGAGGTAGGGGTTGCGTATCTTTGATGGTGATATCATTCAATTTTCTATAGTCTACACGGAACTGAGTGGACCCATCTTTTATTTTTACCAGGACTACTGGAGATGACCACGGACTGTAGGATTCCACTACTATCCCCTGCTTAATTATCTCCTCTACTTGTTCCTTTTCCTTTTGTCTCTTAATGGGATTTTGTCGCCTATAAGGTTGTCTAATAGGGGCCCTTGAGTAAGTATCTCGTGGGTGTGTCTGGTTCGGGCCGATCCGTGGTCCCCTTCATCTTGAGCAAACACGTCTTTGTAAGTCCAGAGCAATTCATGTAAGGTAGTGGCTTGATCTGACGTTCATTGCTTCGGGATCTCAGGTAAATTAATTGGTCCGTTAGTTCCAACAGTGGTGGGTTGCGCGGGTGTAACTTGTCCTAACAGTTTTCCCTTTTGATAATTGATCGTGTCATCGCCAAAGTTAGCCAGAACTTATTTCCTCTGGTCGGTAGTAATAAAGGTGGGTGATATTCTCACTTTATTCTGTGCATCGGGTTCAAAAATCCCAGCAGTCATTCCCTGGGATTTTGGAATTTCTATCATTCTCCAAGATCTAGGGGGAATAGAGAGTTTCCCCGTGGTAGCTACTATTTGAGGTCGTAGGGTGGTCGTCGTGTCTTTCGGCCCGCACTGTATAGTTACCCCCAACTGACTCATGAGATCTATTCCCAGATATCCATCGACTCCGCTATTAGATTTTCCTGATAGAACACAAACATTTGTGGTGAATTTAATTCCCTTCAATTGTACCACCACCGTATTAGTTCTCCATAGAATCGTCAATGGTTGACGCCCGACTCCTGACAACTGAATACTAGTTTGATTTAATGGCCCTATTTCTTTCTGACTATTACTCACAAAATTATCCAAAAGACAACTTCTGTTTGCCCCTGCATCAATTAACATGTTCGCGGTTTTCCCATTTATTACTATGGTTTCACAAGGCGTTTGTCTCTATAATATATTGACCTCACTATATCGCCCTTCTATGTGAGGTTTAAGGGAAAATGTTCTCCCTCTTCCGGCATTGTGATTTTTGGCTGGGTTTCTGTCTCTCTGTACTCTACTGGAAGCATTCCTCCCTGTTTTGAATCTGTCACCCTTGGTAGGGGTCGATCATTTGTAGGTGTGGGCCTTGATTTAAATCTAGGTGTTGGGGTTTGGGGAAGGTTGGAACAGTTCCTAGCTAGGTGTCCAGTTTGTCTTCATATAAAGCATCGGATCATTGTTCTCTGATACCCTTTGTTTGGGTTTTCCTCCTCCCCTCTCTTAACTCTCTCGCTTCAATTATTTTCTTAATCACCTCCATGAGTTCCTTATTGGTAGTCACTTCATGGATAATACAGAACCTTCTAACTTCCACAGGACATGCTTGAATCATAATCTCTCTGATTTATGTTTCCTGGCTCTCTTGGTCCATGTGGGGGTACGCAAGTTTGACATTTTTCGTGATCTCCCTCCTCAGGGTTCTCACATTTTGGCCATCTAGTTCCATACTCTTTAGTTTGTCTCTGGCCTTCCTTGTGGAGGTTTATCACCCAAATTCTTCAATTAGAGCACTCCTAACTTCTGCCCATGACACTAGTTCCTCTAGACGTACTCTTACATCGTTCAGGGCCTTGCCTAAGTGTGCCTTTCCATAGGCAATCTTCTTTCCATCTTCTCTTACATCAAGTAGCGTGAATTGTCATTCTAATTGTCCAATCCATAACTCGATTTCTTCTTTCCTCTCTTCCCATAATCTGAATGGTAATACTGCCGTCATTATGTCTGATCTGTTAGATAAATACACTCAATCTAAACAATTTGTCGAATCCAATCGCTTGCCTAAAAATGTAGTGCTTATTTTCTTATTCTAAATATACTACTAAGGTGGGGAATAATTCGACAGTCATTTAGAAGTTTGTATACTTTATTAAACAAATTTACTACTAGCTTTATGCTAACCTTGAAACTATTTCTCTGTTCGGGCCGAAATGAGTTCAATACATAGATTGAATATGTCGTCGACCCACAATAGGTTGTACATTGGAACTCGAGAGCTCCCGTTGCCACATATTTGGATTCCCGCTATTCAGGTATTGACTCACTTCGACTTTGATCCAAAGGCACGTTACTAGACTCCAAAATAATATAGTTCTACCGGGCCCTACTGTGTCTACTCAAGAGACCTGGGCATTAATAAATCTGACCTGTATTTCCCTATCTAGAACAATAGATATATTCTTAACTAAACTCCAAAATAATATAACTTTACCAGGCCCAAATATGTCTACTCAAGAGAACAGGGCGTTACTACACATGACCTCTATCTCCCTATCTAGAACATTCTTTTATTATATATTCTCGTAAGCCTAATACCAATAAGTCTGTATGCCATGTATACCAACTATTCCAATAATATATCTCAACAAATGGCTTGATATGATCAGTCTCTCAAAACATCCACATGAACAATATTCACCACTTAATCCTCTACATATATTTTATGGTTACAATACTATCCTTGACTTAATACTCGTAACGCTTACCACGGAACCGACGGAATATTCATTTAAGGGGACTGACCGGTTAATTTAGGCTTACAAAAATCGAAATCCTGAAAATACCAATAGGTGTTTACTCAACAAGAGTCAATATTCCTTCATAAGTCAGTGAAATGTTATTAGTGAAAACCCATTGGAAATTGTTTTTTTGTTTGTTTTCCAAACTTTTCCCGTAATTCTAAAAACGTTACATAGCGAACTTTGTAATTAACATGCTCAGTAACTACTGGTCGTACGAGGAGCATACCTATATAAATGGAAAGAGCGTAAGCTACTCTACAACCTCCCATACGCTTTATCTTCTACTTTGCCGTGTTCCTGCATAAAATATTGTATAACTAAAACAAAAAAGGAAATTTTTTCACCTAATTACCTTAGACTTTCACCTGTTTTTTCTCAGAACCTATATTGTCGCACTTTCGTATGTTACTCTAAAAATTGTATTGGACCTATAGGAATGGTGCATATACCATTGGAAAGGTAATTAAAAATACTACAAGTCCTATAAAGCCAATTTACTCTAGCCAACTTTGTTTGGTTGCAGCATGTTGTCACAGTCGTAAAATTCTACAAAATAATTTCACCTTAATTCATAATCACCTAAATCCAAAAATACACAAAATATATAAAATGTTCCTTATAGCAACTACAGACACACCTATTGGGAGTTGTTTGATCACATACAGCACGTGCTATAGGGATTTGTGTAGGAGTAGAATGGGTCGTAGTAGTGCTATAGTTTGCAACCTTTTTTTCCTAAATTGTAAGAAAAAAAAAATCAATAAAAACAGTTTTTGACCTAGTTTTATGGTCACATAGTATACACCTGTGCCAAATTGCATTTACATTGGAAGTAAGGCCTGGAAGTTAGTAAATAACCGGTCGGTCCCCTTAAACAATATGATTGACAATGTTTCCTTAATAACAAAAAGATATAGTTGATCATACGGACTAGTGCCCTCCATATCTATTTCTCAAACTAAAGCTGATCTAATTGCAACTATTCTATATTCCCCTGAGCCCTATAGTTGCTTATCTATTTATGAATTATCCCCTCTTACTTTAATGATAATGTCTATTTGCTGCCCTACAAGATCCTATAATATTGATAGCTCAATGTCATAGAGCCTTCTCTGTCAAGAATAACTATTATAATTATTATTGGTTGAAACCACTCGGTTTGTCAAGCATTTTCTCTCTTTCTCGAAATCTGGTTCGGGGCCAATATGGGTCCTTCAAAAATATATGACAGTCTTAGGTATCTACTGGAACAACTTCACCACCTCAGAGCCGGCCAATAGCTCAACTGGAAATCTTCGCTCCCATCTACTATTTGTCGTCCCTCTTGAATCGCTTGGCTGTAGGTGTGCAAGCCAGCGATGTGACGACACCCCGAGGTGGACTTTGCTGGAACTAGAGCAGTGGGCTGGAAGGCTGAAACAAGTGGATCCAAGTTTCCATGGGTGCCCAAGCGAGGGAGAGAATGTGGGTTGCAAGAAGTTAGCCCAGTGGAGTCCGAGAGGTGAATGAACTCTGCAGCATCCCCCATCCCCTTGATATAGCCCCGCCTACGGCTTTCCGGCGCTGTGATTGGCTGAGCCGCCCGCTCGGCCATTCGTTGCTTTGGCAGCACGGCTTGAATATTTCCTTCCTTCTCTTCAACTCTTTTCTCTCCATAATAAGTTCCTGGAAGCTGGTTGCGAATGTCTTTTAGTGGCTTACGAGAATATAAGGCGGGCACTGATGCATTAGACCTATTGCAACAAGAGGAAACGGCCTGTGGAGAGAGCGAGAGCGAGTTTAAACGTGAAGCTGTACACGTAGCTGTTAGCTCCGAAAATGGAGGCTTCTGATTGGTCGGCCGGGAAGGTGTGGCATGCTTAGAGCCAGAGTCCAGAGTGTCAAACTCAGCTGGTTTAAAGGGAAGGTTAAAGGGAGCGCGTTGATTGGCTGGCGGCCTTTTTACCTTAATACAGTATATATGGTAAATTGACTATTTTTGTAATGAATGTACCAAATCCCATCGCATGGTGGGCACTTTCAAATACCATAGCTGCACAGATCATGAGTTAATTATCTTTGTCCTATGGCACCTAGATGGCTTAGATTTGTGTAGGAACTTTTTTACGATCCCACGGAACAATACCAATGGTTGGCAACCCCAAAATCCAGCCGCGTGTGTGAGGGCACGCGCGAGTGGTTTTCCAGTATATTGACTACCCATCACCCCATGTTAATTGTAACTTTCCGCGGCCCCCAGGACCCCTAAATTAAATAGGCGAGTGATTTTTTGTTTTTGTTCTTCATTAGTAACCCATCGCAAGTGTTTAAAACAACAAAAATGACAATTGGCTGATCCCTCGTACATTTATTATATATATCAGCTGGTGCTCTGTGGGTTAAATAATAATGTTAATAAACATAATAGCAATGAGTACTTAACAAAAATGAACAATAGCAATGACTATTTAATCTTTACAGTGGAACACATTCTATCGATTTCTCCTTTCTCAGAAATCTCCATCTTAGGAGATTTCAACGTTCACCACCGCCAATGGCTCTCCTCTCACACTACTGACCCATCTGGTGAACAAGCCTACGTCTTTTCTATCCTAAATGACCTAGAGCAGTTAGTTCAGCAACCCACCCGTATCCCAGATCGCATCGGAGATCGGCCCAATATTCTTGACTTGTTTCTAACTTCTAACCCTTCTTCTTATACTGTCGATCTTTTCTCTCCTTTGGGCTCCTCCGACCATAAACTTATCTCTGTCACCTGTCCTATCTCTCCAGTACGGCCACCCGATCCTCCTAGCCGGCGGCGATTGTGGCACTTTGGCGCTGCCGACTGGGAGGCTCTCCGGCAGTACTTCTTTGATTTCCCATGGAATGATTTCTGCTTCCGTGGCCGGGGACCCTCGGAAAGTGCTGAACGCATTACCGAGGTAATCCTATCGGGCATGGAAGCATACATTCCATTCTCTTTCTCTCAGACTAATGCTAAAAAATCTTGGTTTACTCACGCCTGTTCTACTGCTGTCCACAATAAGGAGGAAGCATTCAAACGGTACCGTCGCCTTAAAACTCAAAACTCTCATTCTTCCTATGTTTCTGCCCGGAATCAAGCCAAATCTGTTCTTCGACTTGCCAAAAAACTCTTTCATCAATAATAAATGCACTGAACTATCCAACTCTAGCTCTTCCCAAGCTTTCTGGCATCAAGCCAAAAAAACTCTCCAACAATTTCTCCTCCTCGTCTTTCCCTCCCCTTTCACACTCTGATGGCACAACCATCACTTCTTCCTCTGACAAAGCTAAACTCTTCACTCAAACTTTTGCTAGAAACTCCACTTGGATGATTCCGGTGCTATTCCTCCATCTCCACCCTCCTCTCTCTTACTTATGCCTAATATCCTAATCACTTCTAAAGATGTACTTTCTACCCTCTCTGGGTTTAATTCTAATAAGGCGTACGGTCCGGACGGTGTTCCTCCTGTAGTTCTCAAAAACTGTGCTTCCGTGCTGACTCCCTGCCTAGGCAAACTCTTTCGTCTCTGTCTATCCTCTAACGTCTTCCCTTCATGCTGGAAGTTTGCTCACATTCAACCTGTCCCAAAGAAGGGTGACCGCTCTCAACCCTCCAACTATGGTCCAATTGCTCTCATCTCTTGTCTTTCTAAAGTTTTTAAAACTATTCTTGCTTCCAAATTTCTTAAGCATTTCTCTTCTCATAATCTGCTCTCAGATCGCCAGTATGGCTTCCTTAAGGGTCGCTCTACTGGTGATCTTCTTTCATATCTTACTAACTCTTTGTCATCCTCCTTTCGGGACTTCGGTGAGACTTTTTCTATTGCACTAGACATTATCGAAAGTCTTCAATAGTCTGGCACAAATCTTTAATTTCTAAACTACCCTCCTACAGTTTCTATCCCTCCATCTGTGCCTTTGTCTCTAATTTCCTTTCCGGCCGTTCCATAGCCGCAGTTGTGGACGGCCATTGTTCACTTCCTCACCCTATGAACTCCGGTGTTCCTCAGGGCTCTGTCCTATCTCCTATTCTCTTTCTATTTTTTATAAATGATCTCCTCAACTGTACCTCAACTCCCATCCATTCATACACAGACGACTCAACCTTACACTACTCCTTTAATTTTTCAGAACGCCCCAGCCAGCAATCCCTCAACGACAAACGTAATGAAGCCATAGAACTCTTAAATTCTGATCTAAATACTATCTCCAATTGGGGCAGAGAAAACCTTGTTACCTTTAATGCTTCCAAAACCCAATGTCTCCATCTATCTACCCGTAAGGAACTCCCTGCGGAATATCCCTTATTCTTCAACAATACAAAAATCAATCCTTCATCTTCTCTCAATATTCTTGGTGTCTCTTTTTCTTCTGCTCTCAGGACCACATTACCAGTCTTGCTAAGGCAGCCTCCCAGAAACTGGGTGTGCTCAACCCCCTTAGGGGGTTCTTTTCCCTTCCACAACTTCTTGCTCTGTACAGGGGCATAGTGCATCCTTTTATTGAGTATTGTTCTCATGTGTGGGGAGATTCCTCTCACACCGCTCTCCTAGACAAAGTTGAAAGGAAGGCCTTTCGTATCATTAACTCCCGTCCACTCACCAACTCTCTGCAATCTCTCTCTCTCCGCCGCAATGTTGCATCTCTCTCGCTATTCTATCGCTACTATAATAATCAGTGTTCCTCAGAGCTTTCCCAGTGTATACCACCTCCTTTACGTAGGGCACGTGGTACCCGTCTTGCAACTCAATCCCACCCCTACTCTGTGCAACTATCTAACCCAAGAGTGAAACGTTACTCTCAAACTTTCTTCTACTCAACAGCTGAGCTCTGGAACTCTCTCCCAGAATCAGTCTTTCCCTCTTCCTTTGACTTAAATTGCTTCAAACTCCGTGTGTCCAGGCATATTGGCTCGAACGTCCCTTGATTTTGGCCCTGTCACTCTTTCAACTATGAGGGAGGCACTCGCTATAGGCAGTTCTGCCTTTTGCCTCCCTCAATCACATAGAAAAAAATATATATAAATAATCTTATTTAATAGTATTTACATTTAATCAAACAGAAAGGAAGAAATATTTTAGTATCACCAACTAAAATGTCTCGTCCGCCTGGTAACTCCAAACCGTATCTTCCTGAGATTATCGGTGACGGAGAACACGAGTAGAAGTCAACACGGGAAGAGGTAGGTAGATCCACCCACACAACACCACAGAGGGAGTTCCAAAATATGACTGACTAGAGGACGTTGATGATGGTGGAAGAAACCTTGGATATACAGGAGGGTCTGAGAGGTAACTCCACCAAATCCTCAACAACGCCCTCTGTGATCCAGGATCCAAAACTTGAAGTGTTGGAGAATAATGGTATGAAGCAACGGGTGAAGCGAGTCGTGTCGGAGAAAGGAGTCATCAAGCAGTGGTGAAACAAGGCAGTGTAAGAATCCCCCACACACGAACCAAGTGAAGCTTCAATAACTCATACAAAGGTTCAGGGCGTAATATTCTTCCGCCATGAAGACCTCGGCAACGGAGTGAAGAGGACTATGCTGGACCGTCCAAAGAATCCGTCTCTGGAGAAAGGTCTCTAGAAAGGGCATCAGCGATGCGGTTGATAACGCCCTGATGTATCTCATCTGAAGATCGTACTCCTGCAGCATAAGAGACCATCTCGGGCCTGTGTAGACTAGCAAAGATGGGTAGTTCTTGTTATGTAACATTCAAACTTCTTGATAGCCAGGATCAGGGCAAGGGCTTCTTTCTCAATGGTAGACAAATGACGTTGATGTTTCTTTAGATTGGCCAAGAAGTAAGAAACTAGGTGGAGAAAGTCATCTGAATGGCCATTTTGCAGCAAACACAGCACAAACCCCTTGGTCACAGTCATCCTCTTGGAGATGATAGGGCAGAGAAGGGTCAGGAGTCTGCAGTACTGGGTGCGTAGAGTGGAGCTTCTTCAGTTGGTCGAACGTAGCCTCACATGCAGGACTCCAAGTTAACCTGGCCTTATTACTGGTGAGATCCGTGAGTGGAGCCGTGACTGAAGACAAATTGGGGCAGAACCGGCGGTAGAATCCAGCCATTCCGATGAAGCATAGGACGGCCTTGCGTGTAGTAGGCCGAGGATATTTGAGGATGGCTTGGATGTTGGCGGCCTTCGGACGAGTAACTACCTCTCCAACCTCATGTCCTAGGTAGGAGACTGTAGCCTGGCCAAAGCTAGAACTCAAGCTCCGATAACTTTTCCCTCACCTGCTGCTTTTAGACGTTACCATGACAAAATGGAAGAATGGGCTAGGATCCGACCCTCAGACTGAAAGCCATGTACTTTTGGGTGGCCCCTTGTCTCACTTAACAAGTCATTAGGGGAACTACTGAAACGTCGACCAAAAATCCCTCAGTTTTGGAGCCAGCTTCCGTGGATCAAACCCTGACTCGTGGCTACCATAACCGAAGATGGGACTGCAGGAGAAGAGGGAAGCGAAGAGAGCGAGATAGCAGAGGATATTGAGATAGGAGAGGAAATCACAGAATGTTGGATAGTCAGGATGTTTAATTCGCCCCCGTCCACAGACCGCCAGACTGGAAGGGGCTCGTGATGGGACTGGCAAGGATAACCCGCCCGTTTACAATAAACTCACCCTAAGCGGGATCAAACCTAGACTCTTGATAGATACAGGCGCGGCGCGTTCCTGTCTTTTCTCTTAATTTTACCACAAAACCCAAGATCCTTTTGGCCCCCTTCAACCCTCCACCACAGTGTTATTAGAAGCGAACGACGGTATCATTCCAAGCCATGGGGAAACTAGGCCTCTCTATGTACGCAATCCCCTCCCTGATCATGATACACATAACTTTTTTATGATCGTTCCCTCTCAAGAAACTAGGTACGATGGATATTTGGGTTTCGATCTGTTGACTACCTAGATGCAAATATTAGTTGCGGTAGCAGAAACTAACTGTCCCCTATCTATCTATCTATCTATTGCCCGACGCCGTGATCTCCGAAGAGGTGGCCACGAACGAACCGCCTCCATGCACCTCTGTCCCCAGTCAGTCGACGCCCCTCCCCCCAACCAGCACCGCCTTCGTTCATATACTTCCTCACTCCATCCTTCCACCTCTCCTTCGGTCTACCTCTCCCTCTCTGTCCCTCCACCTCGCTCTCGTACACCCTCTTAGTCATTCTCTCGCTTTCCATACGTTTAATATGGCCGAACCATCTCAAGTTGTTCCTTTTCACACTTTCCAGCACATCTACCTCCACACCACACCTTCTTACTTCTTCATTAGTCTGTCTATCCCTCCATGTAACTCTGCACGCACTTCTTAAGTAATTCATTTCCACTGCTCTCACTCTTGGTCTGAGTCTCTCAACCAACGTCCATGCTTCACTTCCGTAAGTCAGTGTCGGGATTACCACACTGTCATGCAAGGACTTCTTCACTTCCATACTGACCACCCTATTTCTTGTTACTGCTTTCAGCGTTCCTACAACCCTCTTCCCCTGTTGTACCCTCTCCCGCACTTCTTCATCCATAGTCCCATCTTTACTCAACACACTGCCCATATTCTTAAAAGAGCTGATGATCTCCATTACCTGACGGTTCAGCTTCACCTGACACTCTGTGACTTCACCCCTTTCGAAGTCCATAACCTTGCTCTTCCCCGCATTTACCTTCAAATTCCGTTTTTCGCACACTGTTCCAAACTCATTTACCAGACCCTGCAACTCCCATTCATTATCACTCATCAGAACTGTATCATCCGCAAACAGCAGTATAGGTAGCTTCCACTCATTTTCCTCCCTTTTCAGCGATACACCAACATCCACTGCTTTTGATAGTATTTCTTTCATGACTCCATCCATATATACAGTAAACAACCACCTGTTTCAAACCAACATTCAGGTCAAAGAACTCGCTCTGCTCACTCTCCACACGTACTGCCGCCTTTGCACCCTCATACATGCTCTTCACTGCTTTCAGCAACTTGCCATCTACTCTGCATACTCTAAGTACTTTCCACAAACCTTCTCTATCCACTCTGTCATAGGCCTTCTCCAAGTCCATAAAGGCAACATACACCTTTTGTTTCTTCTCCAGATATTTCTCCACAACACAATTCAGGGTAAATATCTGATCTACACATCCTCTTCCATTCCTAAAACCTCCCTGCTCGTCGCCTATCCATTTCTCTGTTCTCACTGTCACTCTCTCAATCACTACCCTACTGTATACCTTCCCTACTACGCTTAGAAGACATATTCTTCGGTGGTTACCTCACACTCCTCTTTCCCCTTTGCCCTTTTACAGGGGGACTATTATGCCTGTCTTCCAGTCATCGGGTGCACTCCCCTTCTCCCATGCTAGTTTGCACATTTTCCATACCCATTCGATCACTATCTCACCACCATACCTCAACATATCCCCACACACTCCATCTGTTCCTGGTGCTTTCCCCAACTTCACTCTTTTCATGGCTTCCCACACTTCTGACCTCCTGATCCCCACCTCCTCCTCCACTACTTCTCTTCTTCTCCCTCCCATACCATATCTAACTATGTTTGCTGGCTCTTCATTCCTTACATTTAGCAACTCATTGAAGTACTCCCTCCATCTTTTGACTCTCTCTTGCTTCTCGGCTAGCATTCTCCCATTCTTATCTTTCACACCCTTACTGTTTCCCTTGCTACCTTCCCTAACTTTCTTGACTTCTTTCCAGAACAGTTTCTTACTCTCCGTCCATTTTACACTCAGATTCCTTCCAAATTCCTCATCTACTCTTCTCTTACTTTCCTTCACTACTCTCTTCACCACCCTCTTACTCTCCGCGTACCTCGCTCGTTTCTGTCCCCCCTCCTAAAAAAATAAAATAAAACAAAATAAAAAATAAATATAACAGAACCGTAAGAAAGAACCCCACCTAACCTCAGAAGACCCCCTTACACTCAAACCTAACCAAAATAACAGTACAAATGTACCTCAGATTAACGAACCTCACCAAACCTCCGAATGCCACCTTCAAGTTAACCCTAACCAGGCCATCTGCACTATCAAAATTGCTCAGGCTGTTACCTCCAAAACAGTAACGCTACCCCCTCACCATGAAAAATGGATTCCCATTCCACCTACTTTACCTGGTGACGTCGTAATTACCCCTAACCTTCAAAATCTGTTCGATCATAATTGTTTAAACGCCCCAGACATTATTCCCCATAAACTCAGTTGTATCAAAATAGCAAATATCTCAGATCAACCCCTTACATTACCAAAAGGATTAGCTATCGGAGAGGTAGAATCCCACTATGAGGAATTATGTATGTAGGCTATGTATGTACATGCTCAGGCCCAATCCCCACTTTTCCTATTTTAATTTTAATTTTCTATTTTACTCTTTTATTTTTTATTTTATTTTTGTATATTTTCTTGGGGGTGGTCGACTCAAGACAGAGCAAGAACAGGGAAAACCCTAGCTAATTAACAAGACCCCCCCCCCAACTCCCAGATATACCTCCTCAATTGACCCCCAACAACAACTTGACTTGCGCGACTTGATGACTTCTTTCCAAGACATCTTCGCCACATCCAGCCGAGACGTCGGGAAAACTAACGTACTCCACCACCCCATTCATACGATAGGGCACCCAATTAGACAACCTATTCGTAGAAAAAAAAACATACAAAGACAAGAGGAAGACTCTCAAGTGAAAGAAATGTTAGATACGGGCGTAATAAAAGATTCTACCAGTCTGTGGTCCTCCCCTGTAGTATTATTTCGCAAGAAAGATGGCTCCACTAGGTATTATATAGACTATCGCCAACTCAATGACGTAACAATCAAAGACGCCACCCACCTTCCTCGCATTGACCACTCTCTAGATTCATTGCTAGGTGCCAAATGGTTAACAACCCTTGACCTTCAGGCCGGACATTGGCAAGTCCCAGTACTTCCGGAACACCAACAGAAAACAGCTTTTGGAACCAGTAAAGGGAAACTCTACGCGTTAAATGTACTGCAGTTCGGGCTTTGTAATGGCCCCAAGGATTGACATGGGAAACCTGTTTAGCCTATCTTGCTGACATCATTGTATTTGGGTAAACCTGGGCAGAATATGTCCAACGTCTTCACCAAGTGTTCCAAAGAATTCAATAAGCCAAATTAAAACTCAAACCCTCCAAGTGTACTTTAGCTCAAAAGGAAGTTAATTTTCTAGGTCATGTAGTCTCCGAGCAAGGAATCGGCCCGGATCCCGCTAAACTCAAAGCCATCAGTGCTATCACGCCCCCCACTAATGTTAAATGTGTCCGAGCCTTTTTAGGATTGGCCTCCTATTACCGTAGATTCGTTAAAAAAATTGCCACCATCGCCATACCCCTGCATAACTTAACAAAAAAAAAAGAGCCCTTCTTGTGGACCTCTCAACGCTTGCAAGCCTTTCACTCATTAAAAGACCTTTTAGTAGCCTCCCTCATCGTCTCCTTCCCAGATTACACACAACCCTTTCTTTTGTATACTGACGTATCTCAATTCGGTATCGGTGCAGTCATCGGTCAAACCAGAGATGGACGCGAGCACATTATTGCCTGCGCCAGCCGAACCCTAAATCCTGCTGAGATTAACTATCCTGTCACCAAATGAGAACGCTTTGGGATCATCTGGGCCCTCCAATATTTCAAAGCTTACCTTCCCGGTGACAAGGTAACCATTATTACTGACCACCACTCCCTCCAATGGCTCAGAAAGTCAGATACTAAAAACGCTTTGACTATCAGATGGCGCGAATCCCTGAAGAGTTTAATTTTGAGATAGTTTATCGGCCCGGTAGGCTTCACACAATTGCTGACGCTTTCTCTAGACTCCCTCTTATCCCCACACCGCCTCAGACCCCCCCCAACCCCACAATGACCATACCTACCCTATCCTAGCCATCCACCATCAAAATTCTGTTGATCAAGAGCAACAACTCCTGTTGCAACAATTTCAACAACAGAAACACAACTGGATAACTAGACACCTTTTTTCACAACTCCAGAGGAAAGGAAACAACCTATATACTCCTGACAGGAAAATTGTCTTTAGTCCCCAAACCGCCCTCCCTACCATGCAATCTTTGCACGCCCATAACGGCATTAATTTAGCTCAACGTAAACTCACCTCCACCTTTCAACAAGTATATTGGACCTGTGATGCCTGCAGCTTGGCAGAACGCCACGTGGGCTCAGCCGCTCGCTTGGCCACTCGCTAGCACTCGCCGGGGCAAGGTATTTGGCTACAGTCTATCTACAATGTTGTTCTTTCTTTCATAGTGTTCGTGTTGTTGCAGACATTCCCGTGGTGGTCTTTATTTTCGTCTGTGACAAGGGGAAGCATTTTATATCATGAGTAGAACATAAGAAGCATTGTATATAGTTAAGGAGAGAGAATAATATAGGCAGTGGGGTGGTAGTGTGTGCGTGCATATACATGTGCTGCCTCCCCCTCGCTGTAGGCTCGCGCGCGTGCTTTCCCACGCTTCTTGATTGGCTGATGGTTCCTGGCGCCTTCTGCAGCCCTGCTGCCTGGTGACGTAGCGGCCTGAGATTGGCTGACCACCATGCCTTTGTGTGTGATCCTAGGGGTCCCGAGGAGTTATTCTCTTCAGAGCTTGCCTGACCAGCATACCCTTCACATATCCCTTGCCACCTGTCACCAACTTCTACCTATAGAGCACTTTATCTCTCTCTCAACTTCTTACCTCTCATTCTTCCTCTCTATTTAATATCACAACTCCCCTTTGGTTCTGCACGATTTCATAATTATATCGGCCATCGTATTATATGCTGAAGCTCTCAGATATTATATGTTTAGTTAGGCATATTGGAGGGGTTACCATTTTGTCTGTAGAGGTTCGACACACTCACGGTGTCTCCCTGCCTATTCCTTGGCTGTCTGCTGGGCTATTTAATGCTAGACTGGGGTAAGGCTACTTGTGTTGTGATTTCCGATGTGTAACAGGTTTTGCTTAACCTGTACAATCGCAACGGAAACGTGGGAAGCCTAGGTGGTCTTTCTGACTGTGTACCTTGTGAGTTTAGCACTGTGCTGCGAGTGAGGGCTTTTGCCTCTGCCACCCAGCACTGTGCTAACTCGTTTTGTTTTGACTTTGAGAGGGTCGCCAGGAGAGAACCAGATACTAGCGATCTGGATCGCACAGTCTTAAGGACCTCGCTAGGCTACGAGCCACTTGCTCAGCCATTGTTTCCTAGCCTACGACATCCCAGCTAGACTTTATTAGCCTAGCAGACACCCGTTTAGAATTATAAACTCTTATGTTATGTATGCAGCATTCTTATTCACGTTGACTGTAAGCCTTGGTTGTTGTTGAGTTGCACAACCTGAGCCGTTTTTTTTTAGTTGCCTGACGAAGGACTTCTTTTGTTGTTGGAGATAATACTAGTGTGCATTTATAGTTATTCCCGTGTCAGTTGACACTGTCTGTCTCTACACTTATCCTATATTGACCCTGCTTTATATAACAGTTCAAAATCCGATACGATCATCTTACCCCAGCATCAGACTTTCTTCAGAAGATTCCTGCTCGATGCTTTGGGACTTTCGTTCACTTTCTTTAGTATAGGAGTGACAGTTCATTATTGTTTAGAGTAACTTTAAATATACCTTCTTCTAGTTTGCATTAAATCATTGCAGTGATTTAATTAAGATCTCTATCTTTTCCTAGTATACCTTATTAACGTAATTGTATGTTGTTGTGATCAGGCTGTATCAGAGATCATCAGCCTGTAGTAGTAGTGCACTTATACTGAGTTATAGGATACCCCGTTATCCCAGATTTAACTCTGGAGGGTATAGGTGTTTTTTGTGCGCCGGCAGTATAAGTTCGAGGGTTGGATCTAGTGTTACCGTTGTGGCTGTATGCCTTTCTAGTCCAATGATTAAGAGCCCTTGTTTTATACGAGCCCCGGTCATAACAGACCGCCTCCCCTTATATCACAGCCAAGAAAGTCACAGAAGCATGCAGAGCTTGTGCTTTGGGTAAAGATCGTACCAGCACCCCAGGCACTTCCGGCAAACTTGTTGCCTCCAAACCATGGCAATTACTTGCCGTATGGCGTAGACGTAATGGGCCCCCTTGAAAGTGTCAAAGGATGTAAGTATATAATCACTTTCGTGTACACCTATTCAAAATACGTAATTGCCTGTCCATCCAAAGATCACACGGCCTTCTCAGTAGCCGAAGCTATGATTCAACACGTTTTTCCCTATTTCGGCCTCCCTGAAGCTATTCACTCTGACAAAGCATACAACTTCACAGGACATATTTGGACTCAAATTTCACAAATGTGTGGGTTCAAAATCAGTCATTCCTCTCCCTACTGGCCCCAAGGCAACTTTATTTGTGAAAGGAGCCACTGCACCATTGCTAATCAGATTAGGATCCCACTACAACAAATGAACACCTCAGACTGGCCTAGCCAAGTCAAAATAGTGCAATGGGGAATCAACACTTGTCTCCTCCTTCCTTTACGCCATTTGTCTGTCCCATACGAGCCCTCTTCCAATTTTGATCAGTCCCTTGTGCACTTAAAGAACCGTTTCTGCCAATTTCAGTACCTCCAAGATCTTAAGCCAGACGAGACTCCGAAAGTTAGCCCTCACCATAGGCGATTTAGTAATGGTAGCTATTCTACCAGTACCATCTAAGCTTTAACCTAGGCATAAGGGTCCTTTTGAAGTACTCACCGTTCCTAACTGCTACCAGGGCACCATCAACTACCACGGATAATCACGTAGCTACCGAAATCGATATGTACGCCGGTTCCAACCTATTGATGAATGTATAACTATGCTTGCTGATCCTGACCCTATTGACTAATGCCTAGTAAATAATGACCAAGCCCTAAGTACAACAGAGCCTTTGACCCCCCAAACCCCCCTCATTAATCCACCCCTAACACAATCACCTCTACCAAAACTTCCATCACCTCTTTCTTTCCCCCCCAGTTCTCCTTCAAACCTTCACCATCTAAATCACCCCATCTCCATCACACCCCCCTTACACCCCGTTTCTGCAACCCCCATTCTTCAATCTAGATCACCACCAATTACACCTCACACCCTGAACCCTTCAATAGCTCCTGCATCACCTGAAGTTGCATAACTATTTCTTCCCCTTCAACAACCACTCAACCCACCTCACCAACTTTCTCTAAGATTTCCTCTTCTGGTTCAGAAATAAGTTCTCCAAAGGTAGACTTACCATCTAGAATATCTAAAGTTCTAAACCATGCCCAAAACCGTCTCTCCCTTCTACTTCCAACACTAAAGTTACCTTCTCCCATAACTACACCTATGACTTCAACAATCACCTTCCCCTCTGCCACTCTCTCAACAAATACACCACCCATCATTTCTAACAAAATGATCATCTCTGCTAGCTCATCCACCCCCTCCCCCCCACCCTCCCCAATAAAATCTATAAATTTACTAGCTTAAATCTTTCCATTGCCTTAAATCAACCTCTTTTACAGCATCAATGCAAACGATCTAGCAAACGTGTTACCCAAACCAAGTGGTGGACCCCAGCATCGTTTTCCACCACCAACAACGACCTCACCTATATCCACAAGCAGTTCCCACCTTGTCACCCCGGCCAGTAAGCTTCATGACCCCACCTCAGCTCCGCCCATAGTTGCACTAAAAAAAGATACCCCACAAGTCCAGTCCACCACCACCACCAGTACGAACGTTGACCCCTCACCAGCAACATCTGATTTCGACAAAATCACCACCATGAAAATCAACAAGGCATCCTTGACCCAAGGCCAAAAAGAGACGACCCTCAAGAGCACCTAACAACTAGTGGTCATGGCCCAAAAATCCGACGTTCCACTCCAACTAACCCTCTCCTAAGACACCGCTGCCCCTCACAACGTAGTAGCAATCGTATGGTGCCGTTTCCTGAAGGGCCTCACACAAACTGTGTCCACTACGACGGGAATATCTCATTCAATCTCGACGCCGATATTTTTGTTATGGACGACAGTGGTGAAATGACAGGGTTGGATAAACTAATGCCAAAGGAGACCACAAAACCATTCCCATCAATGGCAGGAACCACAAATCACCACTATCGAATTGCATACATAACCAGCCGGAAGAAAGACCGAAAACAGCCTCCCCTGGACAGCAACATCAAGGTACCGCAGTCGCCCATAGCACCACGCCAGGAGAAGCGTGCGGCTTACCCTACGTATAGCATACGCGAGGGAGGACATCCACCACAGTTTGTTGGTGTATGACCCTGGGCGCCAGGTGAACAATGGCCATCCGCACCTGGGCCATACCTGGACTATACGGAGGAGGACTTTATGATAATTAGACACCAACTTCCTTCATTACTCTCCAGCCACCCTGGCGTTTCAATGCACAACTACCACAGCTAGACGACGCTGTGCTTGGAATGCCACGGGACAAGAAGATAAGCAGACCATTCCATACAAGCCTCTAATTAGAGAGATGCCTCCAACAATGTAAATTATTTATCCTATGTACGTTAAGCTACTACTTTTTACTAATAATAAATAAAGCACACTATTCCCCACCTATTCATGTATGCATTATATTTTTAACCCCTTATTAGCGGGGCCCGACTTAAGGCGGTCTAGAGAACCAAGGACTATGTGGCGGGGCCCGACTTAAGGCGGTCTAGAGAACCAAGGACTATGTGGCGGGGCCCGACTTAAGGCGGTCTGCAATTTTGAGCACATAATTGGCTCTGAGAGAGAGACGAGTGGTGGGAGGAGCGTAGATTGACTCTGACCGTTTGGCACGGCTCCCGCGCCACGACTAACCTCCCCTCCACACACATCCACACCCACTACCTCGCTAGACAGGGAATTATGAAAGGAAATTACCGTATTTTAGGGATTTTTCCTTCGTGTTGCACGATCGTTGCAAGAGAACCCGTGGTCATAGAAGGATGGTTCTGGTGTCATTGGAAAGCTCAATTATCGCCCTTTCACGGATACATAATTGTATTACGCTCTGGCTCTTGTTTATGCATGAAAAAGAGCATGGAAAATAGGCTAGTTTAGGGTAAAACCACCCGCTTGGCAGGTAGTAGAAGTTACCGACCTAGCCGCTCGTGGAGTGTTAAGGCTTTAGACAACCACTCAATAAATCAAAAACGAGTATCCCATGTCTCTTATGTTCCGGAAACCACCGACTTGTCACTCTCCATAAATTCAAATACTACCTGGCCGAAAACAGGGTTGAGTTAGGCAAGTCGAGGCATTGTGCCCCATGGAGTTTGTGGGGGAGTATACGTGATTAACTCGATCGGATAGCATCATCCGAAGAGGCTAGCCAAAATCCTCTAAATTGTGCCCGGCAAGCAGAAACTGTGACCAGACGAGTGTGTGTGTGTGGAGGCCGTCCCGGAAGACACCCGCATTAGTGCTACCAGTGTGAAGGTACCCCTGGACCTCCCCCCCTTGGCAACCAGGCCAAGACGGACCTCGCATTTGGTCGCCCCACGTGTGTCAGATCTGTACAAGGCTAACCTCTGCTATACTCCTACCCGAAATTAAGTGCTTTCTATTTTACTTATTGTGTTTCGTGATTATTGCAAGGTTGTGTAGGATATGTTATATGATCCATTAACGTAAAAACACGATATCTTTTATTCTCTCCTTAGTCCCTTTGATTACTCGTGTCGTGAGTACAATACACACGCTATACTGTTATTGATTTATATATATATATACAACGTAACATATATTCATGTATTACCAATAAGTTTATATTTATATCCGTTTGGCCCGATTACCCGCACACTACACGTAAATACGGTGAACACCCATGACAGATCTGACTTAAAGTTATTTAGGATCATCAGGGTGTGCGTATCGGTTATAAATGCTCACAGAGAGTGTTAACTATCGTGTCTCTCAGTTAAACTCACTTTGATGTATGTTTCCTGGCTTCACACCCAGTTTAAACATTTAACTTGAATTCATAGTAATTCCATTTTGCCCCTATCGCGTTAATATTTTTATGTCGAGGGCTTTGATCTTTTCTATAAGACGAATCTTTGTTTGCTCAGTTCCCTGAACTACGATTATTAAATCTAACTGTATACGTTAGTAGATAATTAAAACCTCTCTATTTATTTTTAACTTATAAGTTATATATGTCTTTCAACTGATATGGAATGAATGTACATGCTAAGATTGGTATGCAGGATTCGAAACTGCATAATAAATCGTAGGGTTGTGCATCATTCTTTAACTTTCTTCGTGGCGCAATGCATATGTGTGTTGATTTTCGGTGTGAGCGTTTGGGTTCGAATCCCTGGACTGCCACATGATTTGTTAATTTCATTAATCGAGTTTAGGAATAAAGTTGGTTGGTGGAGAGAATATAATAATTAATTCTGGTTCAGGAGTTGTTGTTGTTGTTGTTGTTCCCTAAGCTGCCTGGCCGAACAGCCCCGAGTCCTTAAGGAAGGCCATGGCCATGGTCTGGCTTTCCCACAGAGCTCTCAAAGAGTGTAAATTGTGTTGTTGGCGTAAGTGGTTGTGTGAAATGCAGTCTTCAATGATGTGTTTAATGGTATGGGGTGCTGTGTTACAACCCGCGCAGGTGTCGACGACGGAGTCATCCAGTCTCTTCTGATAGCTCAGAAGAGCTGGATGGTGTCCGCATCTCAGCCTGGCCAGGTGGACTCTGTCCTCGCGAGGAAGGGAGGATTCAGAAGGATGGATTTCGGGAGGTCGTGCTTGCAGCTGCGTGTTGTCTATGAGTGAGTGGATGGAACGGCGAGTGATATGAGTATGGATGTGCTTCCGGAAGTTGGTTTGGGGTGGGCAGGGAGGGAGAGAAGACAGTATTTGTGTGTGATAGCGTGTGCTTGGTGTTGTTTTGATATTTCTTGGTGTCTGTGGGTGTGTTGCCATGTAGTGTAGTGGGTGGTGTTGATTCGTGGAGGCTGCTGCCAGGAATTGAGTGCCTCTCATGTCTAGATGATCTTTGACTTTGAGGACTTTGGTTTCTTGATGTAGGTGATCTGTGGGTGTAGTAGCTGTGCATCCTGTGATGATTTTCAAGGCTTTATTTTGAATAGTCTGTGAGGTCTTATGATGTGTTTCAGCTAGGTTAGAAGCCCAGGCTGGGCTTGCGTATTCCATAACTGATCTTATGTATTGTTTGTAGACTGTGGTGGTGGTTTCTTTGGTGTGTCCAAATTTCGTGTTGGCAAGTGATCTGAGGGCGTTAAGTCTGGGTGTCAGTTTCTTTTTCGTGTTTGTGGTGTGCTGTTTGAATGTCATTTGGGTGTCGTATGTTACTCCTAGGATTGTGTGTGTGTGTGTGTGTGTTAGGGGTGTGTTGTTTATGTTAAGTCCCGGGACATAATCGTGCTCCGCTGTCCAGCTTGTGAGGAGGGTTGCAGTGGATTTAGCTGGGGCTAAATTGAGTCTGTTTGTAGTGCACCATTCATGTAATGTGTCGAGATAGTCTTGAAGTAGTCTTGTTGCTGTGTCTGGGTTTTGGTGCGTGCTTGTGAGTGTTATGTCGTCTGCATAGGAGGCTATGGTTATTTGGGGTGAATTTGGTGTATTTATATCATGCATGTACAGATTGAAGAGTGCGGGCGACAGGACGGATCCTTGCGGGACTCCGTTTGGGAAATTTCTAATGCTAGATGACTGACCGGCAAAAGATACATGTGCACATCTGCCTGCTAAGAAGTTGGCCAGCCATCTTTTTGTGTTGTTGTGCATGTTTGTGTTGTAGATTTTGTTTGTTAGGTTGTGGCGGGGGATGGCATCGAAGGCTTGACTAATGTCGAGTGTGGCAAGTACTGATCTGTGTGGTGGTCTAGCTGAGTTGATGTCGTCAAAAGCTCTTTGTGTAAGGTCTGTAAGAAGAGTGTTTGTGGAGTGCAATGGCCTGAAGCCATGTTGTGTTGAAGAAAGGGGTAAGTCAGGTGTCATCAGTTGTAGTACAAGGCGCTCTATGACTTTGGAGGGGGTGCAAAGGAGTGTGATAGGGCGGTGTGAGGAGGGTAGCGTGGGGCCTTTGTTAGGTTTAGGGAAAGTGATGATGATACCATGCTTACAGATGTCTGGTATTGTGTTGTGTGAGTAGCTGTAGTTTGATATGTTAGTGAGTGCTTGTATGCCTTGTGGTCCCAGGTGTCTGAGGTGAATGTTGCTTATGTTGTCTAGGCCACAGGCGGGTGAGAGCTTGAGATTGTTGATGATATGCTTTGTCTGGTTGTTGGTGAAGGGTGTATAGTCAGGGTCTGTGGGGAATTGTCTTTTTCGTTGGATGACACGTCGGTCGTCTTTGTGGGGTTTTAGGTGACTGACATGAGAGAAGTGATTGATGAGAGTGTTTGCTTGTTGTTTACGTGAAGGAGTAGAGTCTGTTGTGATTGCCGCATGTGATTGTGTTGTGTTGCTGTTGGAAAGTGTGATGCTGTTTAGTGTTTTGTAGAGTTTTTTGGGGTTTGTTTTGTGATCGAGTGTTTGTAGGAAGTTATTCCAATTTAGTGTTTGCTGTTCTTGTATTTTGTTGTTAATCTGGATGTTGAGTGCTTGAATTTGTTGATTGATGTCTTGTGTGTGGGGTGCTGGGGAGTGTTTCAGTGTGTCGCGTTGTATGATGAGGTTTTGAATTTCTGGTGAGAAGTTGGGGTTGTGTTTTTTCATGTTACCTCTTGGAATGTGTTTCTTGTCGGCGTTTTGGATAGTCGTGTTGAATGTGTGTACAGCATTGTTGATATTAGTGATGGGTGTACTGTTTAAGGTTTCAAAGTGTTGTTCTGTCTCATTTGTGAAAGCTTCCCAGTTAGCTCTTTTATAGTTAGTGTAAGTGTGTCTGTTGCTAGCTGGGGTGAGTCTTGTTTTGGTGGTGATAATGATCGGGAGGTGGTCTGAGCATAAGGTTCTGACCACCCTTTAGGATGTTGTGGGGGCGAGTTCTGGGGAGCAAAAGGTGATATCAGGAGATGATGGGGTGTAGAGGGCTTGGTGGGGAGTATGGGTATGCTGATGAATGTTATTGAGGATATATAGGTTGTCTGTTTGGTGTTGTAGGACCAGCCCTCTGTCTGTATCGGGGTTGTCGACAAACCAGGTCGACGTCTTTGCATTGAAGTCACCACCCAGGATGATGTGTGGGGTGTTTGTGATGTGTTGTATTTGTGGTCTGTAATCATTTGGTACTGTAGGGGATGTTTGGGGAGGGATGTATGTGTTTATGATGGTAATGTTGGAGCTGTTGCCAGTGCGTATTTTAATTGATTGTATTTCTGTTGTGTTATCGTTTGGGGGGAGGAGGGATTTGGTATGTGCACTGGTGTCTATATATGTTATATCTTTGTGTACCAGGGTGATGAGTCCACCGCCAATGCCGACGGCCTGGTCTTGTCGTATGGTGGTGAAATTGTGAAATGTAGGTGTTTTTTGTGTTGTACAGAGTTTTGTTTCTTGTAAGATGGCAATGTCTATGTTGTGTTGTTTGATGAAGTGTGTGAGTTCGTGTTTCTTTGTGTTGATGCCATCTATGTTTAGTTGGAGGATGTTAATGTTGTGTGTACGGTGTATGTTGGGTGCTGCTGCAGGGGGAGGGGGTGGGGGTTGGGGGAGGGGGGGGTGCGGGGGGGGATTCGGGTGCAGGAGATGAGGGTAAGAATGGATTAGGTTGGGGTGTGGATGGGCTGGGTGGGTTGGGGAGGAGAGGTGGATGGGTTTTAGGAGTGGGAGTGGATGTTATGGGCAGGTTATGTGGGTTGGGGAGGAGAGGTGGACGGGTATTAGGAGAGGGAGTGGATGGAATGGTATCGTTATGTGGGTTGGGGAGGAGAGGTGGACGGGCTTTAGGGGTGGGATTTGACTGGGAGAGGGAGGGGCATGAGGAACATGTCCAGGTGGTTGTGTAGTGTTTCATGGAGGCAAGTGTTGTGCAAGTGAAATGGGTCCAGTTCCCACATGAGTTGCAGAGAACTGAACTCTTAGTTTGGCGGCTCGAAGTAATGGGTTTTGAGCAAGTTGGACATGTGTATTTGTAGGTGGGGCCTGGGTTGCTCTCAATGTCTCCGGCTAGAAGGAGTCTTCGAGAAATGACAGCCGGAGAGTCATGTCTCGGTGTAGGAAAAACTGTGTATTGTGTGTGTATGTGTGGTGTGAGAGTAGTGAGAATTGCCCGGCGCGACCGCAGCCGCTCCAAGGACGCGTGCCCCCAGGGAGGGGGCAGGGGATAGTTGTGGTGGTTTGGCTCCCGGTAACTGCTCCCCACGGTCGGCAGCCTGCTGTCCTCCACTGTCGGTGATCTTGTCCCCGGATGGGAGGGTCGGCAGCCATCCATGGTCGGCAGTTCTGGGAGGTGGTCCCACGGCGTAGACGCCGCCACTCCAGGTTCAGGAGTAGTTTATAGAGAGGCCTTCCCTAGGGTTAAGCACCCCATTAATTACTCTTTCCATTCACCTATTCATAGCCTCCGATAGTGCAGTTGGAATGAATGTATATGCTAAGATTGAAATGCAGGATTCGAAACTACATAATAAATCGTAGGCTTGTGCATCATTCCTTAACTGTCTTCGTGGCGCAATGCATAAGTGTGTTGATTTTCGGTGTGAGCGTCCTGGGTTCGAATCCCCGAACTGCCACATGTGTTTGTTAATTTGATTAATTGCGTTTAGGAGTAAAGTTGGTTGATGGAGAGAACATAATCATTAATTCGGGTTCAGGAGTAGTCTATAGAGAGGCTGTCTCTAGGTTTAAGCGCCCCATTAACCCACTGAGCTCCAGCGACGCACTGTTTGCGTCGGCAATATTTGTAACGCTAAACCCCAGCATCACATACGTTGCGTGACTGTTAATTACTCCGGTCCTATGGCACATAGAGGGCTCAGAATTGTATGGGAACTGTGTAAGTATCCCACGCAACAATGCCGATGGTGAAAACTCTCAAAGTCCAACCGTGTGCGCGTGAGCGCGCAAAAACCTGTTTTTCCCTGTTTTTGCCTACCCATTTCCCAATGTTAATTCCGACTTTCGGGCGCACTGTAGGACTCCTTAATGTCCTAGGGGATCGGTTTTTTGTGGGTTTTCCTTCATTTCTAACCCATTCCTTGTGTTTTCTGGATTTTTTTTTTTCTTTTTCAAAACCTGCCAGTCCTGGGTGGTACATTTATTATTAACTAGCTGAGGTTCAGTGGGTTAATTACTCTTTCCATTCACCTATTCATTGCCTCCGATTGTGCAGTTGGAATGAATGTACAGTAGCCCAACTAAGTTTTGCAACAAAATATTAGGTACGTGGCACCTGTCTAGTTTGCAGTCCCGTCCCAAGCCTGTGTGGTCGTATCTAGCAGACACCGTGGTGTCTAGGCAGGCGGCCCCGCCTGCGCCACCACAGCCAAGGCACACACACTGTACTCGTACACACTGGGCGCTACATATGACAATATTTCTATCATTATTTGTGTTTATCATTATAGAAGGTGCTCTCTCTATCTCTCTCTCTCTCTCTCAGAGGTGAATATCAATCGATTTTCATGCTACACTCTTTGTAGATTAATTAACAGACACTCACACACACACACAGAAACGAAAGGCAAAGTTCAGTGTTATAAACCCACATTCTACACTGAATTCCTTGATAAAACAATGAAGTGTAAATAGTTGTGTTATTTAACTAATTAACAATCTTTAGATAATATGTTATAATCTGCATAATCTTGCAGTGCTGGGTTCTATTTGCAACATCTGCATCAGGTTATATTATTAATGATAAGAACGTGTATAAATATACAGCTAAAGTTTTTACTGTTTCTATGAGATACTATTAGAATATAGAAAATTATCGTTTCCATATCATGATTTTGGAATCTAACTCTGATGAAATTCTGTCTACTATGGAAATATGTGGGAGTATAACTAAACATTATTTAGTTTACCGGATATACAATTTAAGTTCTATATTACAGAATTTTACACACACACACACACACACAGTGGTTCGTAGCATATTGGTTATCTCGCTTGGTTCACAGCCAAAAGAACACAGGTTCCATTCCCGGGCGAGAAGGAAACATTTGGGCAAGTCTTCTTACACAATGCGCCTCTCTTGACCTTGCAGTATAAATAGGCCTCTTGAATAAGAGGCCACTTACAACCTTTTTTTTTTAGGGCTGACGGTCTGTTACTAGCTGGACGGGTACCGTACGGGGCAACCAAACCCTCAAATCCAGATATTGGCAATTGGCTGATTACAGATTACATGCATATATAATATTATTATACAGCCACTCCAACCATGCATTAACAATTCACACAATATAAACCCAGGTCGAACTTTTTTCGGTAAAAACAAATAAAAAACGTGAAGCTGTAATTATTGGTAACTGGGGTGATTAACAAATCCCCAATACTCTCTTGGCCACATCACACCTATCAAAATCATTCAGCAAGTCATGGCTCATGAGGCTGATAAGGTTGCTGAGCGTGGTAGTATGGTTAGGATAAGAAAGAGTGGGATGTCGGAACGTTTAGCGGTGGCAAAAGAAGGTGGGAAGAAGGGCAACTGACAGACTCACATAGAATTGGAGCTAAGCGGAAAGCCAAGTCATAACAGGACCAAGAAATTGAATAGTATATGGATAACCATCCATTCTCCAACGCCGAGGAAGCTAGGCAACATTTGCAACTTCAAGTTTCTACAGAACCTATACGTAAGAGATTGAAGGAGATGGGATATAAACATAGATCACCAGCTGTCAAGCCAAAGCTAACCAAGAGGCACAAACAGACGAGGCTTGATTTCGTTCGAATATTTGTTGACCAGGTTATTGACTATTGGACAAGAGCTGTTTTGATAATGTCAGCATGGTTCCATAATAGTACCAGGACGATTAAAATTGTACCTCTTAGCCGAGTTGGCGGGAGTCCTTCAAGTAAGAACAAAGGTTGCTTCACTAATATCCGCTCATGGCCGAGTGTGGTTAAGGTGCCCAACTCTCCCTAACATGCCTGGAGTGAGTGGGTTCGAATCCTGGTCAGGATACAAACTTAAACTATCATTGGTGAAAAGAGACCAGTTTATCATGAGAATCAATATATATATATATAATCATTGATCCCTTTAGGATTGAGTCATTTGGCATATTAATCGGGGTTTGTACAACTTAAGGAACAACTGTAAACAACTGTAGGAATTATAGGGACACATACTATATATTACCCTTATATATTTATATTTACCCTTTGACTTTCATAATCCCTTTCTACTCTTAATAAAATAGTTTCATGTTCTACTCTGAATAAAGTAGTTTCCTTTTCTACTCTGAATATAATAGTCTAATGCTAGTCTGAATTAACTGCCAAATACGATTCCTGATGTCACTTTATAAACATGAACATAAACACAAATCATAAGAGAATTATTTTTTCAGAGGGCTGACTGGCCCACTCACGGCGGATCCCATTGATAATCAGCATATTACAGCCATGTGCCTATCTAATTATGTTTATAAGCTTTTTGTCGTTATTAACCCCACTGTAGCACTCGGTAGCCTATTTCTCATATCTACCAAACTTTTGCATGTTTCACGGAGCAGCAGTCCGTTTTCTACATCGTCCTTGTGGAATCCACTTACAACTTAAGTATCTGTATCATATCCTCTCTTACTCTACACTTCTAATATATGCAAGCCTAATGTGTTCCCAAGTCCCCTTTCCTTTGTACTGACCATATCATGTATTTCATAATATTCACTACCTCAATAATATTTGACATCTGTTAAATGTTCTAACCCATTCTGGCTATAATTCTGTGTAATTTGTCGTCAGGCGTTAGAATATTATTGATGTTCCAATGTTCTATTATTCTGGATTGTTTTGCCATTCTTCTTTGTACCGTAACTTCCAATCAAGCTATGGACATTGGACAGCAAAATTAAAAACATAATCCATGTGAACCTTACTAAGGACGGGTGACATTTTAAAAGTACGTTTGTTGTTATTTACGCTTCTAGATATCTATCTAAAAACTATGATTTCAAACAATGTTGCATTTTTGTTTTGGTTCCATATCACGACTGACGATGACTTCCAAATCTTTTGTAATAAATTGAGTTACTTAATGCAATGTTATTTAACCATCTAGATACCACTGATATTGCGTCTTGGCCTGTTACCACTCAGATTGGTGATATTTGTTGTTTTCTTTTGAGATATAGCTGATGGTTATTGGCTACCCTTGAGCAAGGTAGTTGGGTAATGGAATCAGACATTACAAGAATGCATTGAGCTAATGAATCTTCTCGAACGGGAGATATATGGCGCGTAATTAATGACTTGAATTAAATATTGTTATATTTACATCCTGAAATTTCTATCGATTTCCAAATGTTCACTAAACTGCATATATTGATCTACATTATTTATCATCTGACAAGGTATTGCCCATTCGGGTAGTGTATACAATTATTTTTGGAAAGCATGAATCGTTATCAGGATCAATATGTTTCAACCTATTTTTAATGTCATTTAAAAAATTACCAATCTTTTTAGTTAGGCCTAAATCAAGGTCGTTAATGTAAAAGATGAACAATCGAGGAACTGAAACTGACCATCAGTGTAAGACCCCCAACCTTCACTACACCCCAATCTGAGTATATAGGCTACTGTTAATCTGAGTATATAGGCTACTGTTAATCTGAGTATATAGGCTACTGTTAATCTGAGTATATAGGCTACTGTTAATCTGAGTATAAGGCTACTGTTAATCTGAGTATATAGGCTACTGTTAATCTGAGTATATAGGCTACTGTTAATCTGAGTATATAGGCTACTGTTAATCTGAGTATATAGGCTACTGTTAATCTGAGTATATAGGCTACTGTTAATCTGAGTATATAGGCTACTGTTAATCTGAGTATATAGGCTACTGTTAATCTGAGTATATAGGCTACTGTTAATGGTAAATATTTGTTTCCTACTAATTAGTCATGGTCTAATTCACGTAATATAGTTCGCATTATTCCATGTGGTGCTTCTTTAATCAGTAATCATTAATGTGGATATTTATCGAAAACTTTACTGGCATGTCAATATCTTTTAAGGTATTTTTTGTCTTTGTTTATAGATTTGTATGCTTGGGAAAAGGAAGGTTAATAGATAGCGAGACACTCGCAGCCAACACGGTTAAATTCCATTACAAGATTGATGATTAAGCATTTACAAATGTGACAGCAGAATACTCCTCCTTAATTGACGTTAGTAATGTAGTCAGTAGCCAGCCCTTATTCCCCCAAGGGGTAGGGATTATCAACAAGAAACACACGAAAGGAGGCAAAAAAAGAGTCGGCAAGGGAAGAATCCATACAGCAGTTCGCACACAGACATTCCGAAAGCTTAATCACTTATTAGCCCCTAAGACCACTGGCTTCACCTTAGATGCTATAAACGTCCAGGCAAATTAAGTCTCTTAGTCATTTAGCTGTATAAAATTACATTTGTTTTAGTAACATCTAATACAGTTGATGCATATAAACGTTTAGGATAACTCATAAAATATATTCCCGGTGTCAGCGAACTTGGCGCTAAACCTGACCGCATAACATCTTATAACTAAAAAAAAACAAAAAAAAACAAATAAGCGTAGATCAGGAAATAGATGTAGAGATTGACTACCCGTTTCTCGATCACTTTCAGAGTTACAGAGAGGCTAGGATAAAAATTAGAGCCAAGGTCGCTGACAACAACACCAAGTATAGTGTTATGGAGAGGCTCTGATTAAAATAATCACTAAAAACTGTATAATAGATTATATAATACAATCTATGCAACTCATTGTATTCATTTTAAGTTGTGTATAGAATGTGGATCTATAAAGTAGTTTGTAGCGCTTAAATATATTTATATTTAACAGGGGGGGGGGGGAGAGAGAGAGAGAACGAGAGAGCACCTTCTATTATGATACAAACAAATAATGATAGTTATATTGTCATATGTAGCACCCATCGTGTACGAGTACAGTATGTGCGTGCCCTGGCTGTGGTGGCACAGGCGGGGCCGCCTGCCTAGACACCACGGTGTCTGCTAGACACGACCACACAGGCTTGGGACGGGACTACAAACTAGACAGGTGCCACGTACCTAATATTTTGTTGCAAAGCTTAGTTGGGCTACTGTACATGCTAAGATTGGTATGCAGGATTCGAAACTGCATAATAAATCGAAGGCTTGTGCATCATTCTTTAATCCTTCCAGCCCGGCTGTCCTTTAATAAGGACAACGCGGCAGTTGTGCAGGACCCCGGGTGTCCTTACTACAGGCAGTAAGCTTGAAAGCCTATTCAACTTGGTCTGAACGCCGTGCGTCCGACGCATGTAAACAAGCCGGTCATTGCGTCACCGCACCTCCGAAAACAAGAAGGAGACGTCGGATCAATGTTGTTGTTGTATGGTATGATGAAATTAGTGTCTGAAAAGCTCCGATATTGTCAACATCGTGGCAAAATTCGCTCCACGGAAATCATCATCACAACTGAATCAGTTGACTTACAGAGCTCTATTCAATGCCAGTCTATAGATTAGAAACCGCATTACGTTTAGAGATGCGTGGGAAATTTCTAGCAGTTAAAATAACAAAGATGCGGTAGCCTAGGCCTAGACGTTTTTCGGCCAAATCACCCGGGTACCTGACACTGTCCTTAGGAGGGGGCCCCCGGGGGGGAAGGGTTAACTGTCTTCTAGGCGCAATGCATGAGTGTGTTGATTTTCGGTGTAAGCGTCCTGGGTTTGAATCCCTGGACTGCCACATGTGTTTGTTAATTTCATTAATAGAGTTTAGGAGTAAAGTTGGTGGGTGGAGAGAACATAATAATTATATGTTCGGTCTATTTGAGACGTTGTGACCTCAGTATTTTGACCTTACACTGCGTCTCGCTTAACCACGCACTAACTTTGACCTTTAGGATATCAGCTGTCCTTTGAGACTAACCGCTCTGTTAGCATTTATGCAATCTTTATATATTCATCACATGTTACTCAATTGCGATTTGTCTATTATCAGTGTCAATTGATTTATGCATCATCCATACTTCAAGAATATTATTTTTCATTCTTGAAGCAGGTTAGAGAGTATGTTTCCCAATAAATACAACTCAACCCAGTAACTATTTATTTTCTATGCCAGTGCCCTGATCCAAAGTGAAATAAACACTTGTGAAACCCAACCGTGTATTCTGTATCATTGGTTGAGATTGACGAGATAAAATATTGTATATCTGGAGTTAGCTGCGTTCCTGCTGAGTGTTATAGTTCTTAAAAGCTTTACTTTTTTTGTTTTTTGTTTTTTTTGTTCTATGTGATTGAGGGAGGCAAAAGGCAGAACTGCCTATAGCGAGTGCCTCCCCCATAGTTGAAAGAGTGACAGGGCCAAAATCAAGGGACGTTCGAGTCCTAGAGTGGAAAGAGAGAACTGAAGTACACGGGCAAATATAATTGCCCAGCATAACAATTATTATTATTATTATTATTACTATTATTATTATTATTATTATTATTATTATTATTATTATTATTATTATTATTATTATTATTATTATTATTATTATTATTATTATAATTATTGAAGGAGTAATCCCATCTGCCAATCAGAGGACGGGATTAGTTCAGGTGGATAAGCAAGGTTTACCCTTTAACCCGGTAAAGTCAAAGCCCTAATAATTTAAGTTAGAGAAAAATTCCAGCACTCCTAAAAATCGCCAAACTGATCGAGCGAGCGTCTTATAAAATCAAAACTAATCAGGCTAAACATCGACTTTCATCCCAGCTTGGTAGACGAATCCCCCCGCTGGCTGCTCCAACAAGGCAGGGGTAAGGAAGCTCTGGCCATCATACAGAAGGCTGAGAGGTGGAATAGAGCTGATCTGCCAGACCTTCCTTCAACCATTCAAGGGATCTTGAGAGTAAATGATTGACTTTTGTTGTCCTTTCACCTGAGAGTTTTAACCTCTTGTGTACCGGCGACGTCTTTTTAATTGTATGCAAGCTACTATTAGACAATGTTATTCAGTTTTCAAAGAGCCTCCAGCAATGAACATCTTCGAACTCTCTCACTTAAACCTTTTTCCTACCACAGATCCTTCATATGCTGCACAAAATTATCTAAACATAGCTAGATTAAAAAACAAAGAAAAAACACGACAATGCCACTACAGAAGGGTTAATTATGGTTTAGAACAAACTTAAACGCTCTTGGTACATTGGTTATGGCTGCATTCGGATGCCATAGTTCACTCATAGGAATTCGTGGACCCCCTATGTTTTTATTTATGCAATTATAACTATGCCTATTTGGGTTGATTTCTGGATATAACTTGCTTTTCAATAAATGCTAGACACATGCAATATATAAATTCGCTTCCAGTTATACTGTATATTTCCACAAATATATATGTGAAGTCCACGGATACTTAAGAGTGGACTAGAGACTATGATCTCAAGAGTGTACCAATAGAACATTTACAGCATAGACATATACTGTTTGAGATCTACTGGCTAAATTAGCCTTCTGATTGAAATTACATTGATTCATATTCTTGAGTTATGTATATTATAACGAGCCAACAATTACAACAGGGATATAGAACTCCGTCTGAAAGACCAATCAGTGCCTCTCCTGAACAAACTCGTGGAAGGTGTACAGGAGGATGTGCTTCTTCATTGTATTTTGGCACGAGTTTATACAGTTTAAGAAGGACTAAATGGAATAAAAGTTGCCAAATCTACTTCAATTACCCCTGAAAATTCCACAGACTTTTTTTCTAAATAGTCGAAGAGACTGTAGTTCTTGAACAAATGCTCCAGTCCCGTCGCTATCATTAACTTACAGTGTGCTGGCATAATTATACAGAAGGGTTAATACTAAACTTAATAGCCTCTGAATTCCTATTTTAACTAACTAATTAAATAACATATCTTGATCTCCAACAGCGATATATACCTCTGGCTAAAGGAGCAATCAGTGCCTCTCCTGACCAAACTCGTGGAACGTGTACAGTGACGACTGTACAGGAGGATGCTCTCCTTCATTGTTTTTGGCTACCATTACACAAGTTTATACAGTCTAAGAAGGACCTAATGGGATAAAAGTTGCCTAATTTATCTCAGTTACCCCTACCACAAACCTTTTCTAAATCATGTTTCGTGCTACCCACCAGGCCAACAAATACAACAGCAACATAGAACTCCAGCTAACAGATCAAAAAGTGCCTCTCCTGACCAAACTAGTGGAAGGTGTGCAAGAGGTATGGGTGTACTTCCAAAGCCCCGGCATGAGGATTATTCTACTGGTGACAACTGCATTATTTTACTTTCTTGGCCTCATCTATGTCGGCATCGCTATTAACGCCAACAATTTTACTAAGTAAGTGAAGCATTTATTTTTAAGCCCTTTGATGATCGATGTCGCACTTTTTTCCTGTGTATTATTAGATTTTTGTATTTATATTAGGAATGTTATATGGAAGTCAGAGGGTTAATTAATCAATTCAATTCCCACAGACCCATCCCAAATTGTATACAATCATCTAATGATAGCCAGAAAAACTGCTAAAATGCCTCACATCATCAAGGGGTTAAACTGTTTGTATTACTATTTAACTACTTGATATGCATTACTCTGGCTATTATATGGATAAGAAACCATCAACATGCAGAAAAGATAACACAAAGAAAGCACCTCAATTCGAGCTTAGGTATCCTTCACCATGAGACCTTCCAGCCTTGGTACGACCGTGTCAAAAGATATTCTAAGTTTCTAACCAGCGACTGTCAGTTGTTTATTAACCTCTTGAGGATCATAACAGTTTGACATATATTGTCTGACTATTAATAGACGATTGTATTCAGATTAGGAAGGGTATAGGGAAGTGAGAGGGTTAATTGACATAGGCGTAGTGATGTGGCGACCCCATCACCCGTCACTTAGTGGTGCAGATAGACCCTGGAAGTTGGGACTGGGAATTCCACCTCCAGAATTGCTAGGACGAGGCTGTAGGCACCAGCCGAACAGGGCTGTACTCCCAGGGAGTTCTAGGTGGCCGATAAGGTCAGCTGGAACTATTGTTTCACCAATTGGCCTCCCTATCTGATCCTTTATGTGCCTCATCAATATTGAGGGCAACCCCAGCCTGCCTACATTACTTTTTTTCAAAATCCTAATTCAAATGACGCAACGACCCACCTCGGAGTCCCCAGGGGGGGACCAGAAATTCCCTCATTAATCTGACCCCTGGCAACGACTCGCCAAAATGCTCTTGGCGACTGCCTTCTACTCTTACTATTAATTTCTGCAACATTCTTGGCTTTACTTCTAACTTCCACTCTGTGGAACACCACATCTTTTTGCCTGGGTTCTGGATGTCGATCAATACTAAATAAGCTAGAGATCAATGGGTTAACGACCTTCTCAACTGCACCTCCAGCCTCATTAACTCATATGCTGGCAACTCTACATTACACTAGTCAACTAGCCCTCCACAACATCACTCACAGGAAGAACTCCAAAACTCTTCTGATCTCTCTACTATCTCTAATTGGAGCCGATAAGATCTTGTCACTTTCAATGCTTCCAAAACTCAATTCTTCCATCTGTCTACTCGTCGCCCCCTTCCAGAAAACTATGACTTATCCTTCAACAACATACAAATTAACCCTCATCCACTTTTAATACTCTCAGTGTCTCTTTTTCTTCTAATCTCTCTTGGAAAAATCATATTACTACTCTTGCTAAGACAACTTCACAGAAACTAGGTGTGATCTGCTAACTGCTCGGCTTCTTGCTCTGTATATGGGCACAGTGTGTCCATGTATTGAGTTATGTTCACACTTATGGGGAGGCTCCTCTCACACAGCACTTTTAGACAAAGTAGAAAGGAAAGCCTTCGGTCCCATTAACTCACGTCCACTCACCAAGAGTCTGCAGTCTCTCTTTGTCGCAAAGTTGCATCTCCTTCACTATTCTACCACTATTACAGTATTCAGTATTCCTCTGAGCTATCTCAGTGTATACCATCCCGCCTTCGTAGAGCACGTAGCACCCGCCTTGCAAATCAATAACACCCCTACTCTTTGCAACTTGCCAACCCAAGAGTGAAATGTTATTCTTGATATTTCTTCTATTCAACAGCTTAGCTCTGGAACTCTCTCCCAGAATCAATCTTTCCCTTTTCCTATGACATACATTGCTTCAAACTCTGTGTGTCCAGGCATTATGGCTCGAACGTCTCTTGATTCTGGCCCTGTCACTTTTTCAACTCTGGGGGAGACACTCGTCACAGACAGTTCTGCCTTTTGTCTCCCTTATTCACATGGCACAAGAAAAAGGATTCAACCTTTTAATTACCTCTGATCCTTTTTAAGCTGTATAAAACCATCTAATTATAGCCAGAATAAACTGAAAAGGTGTGATAACATCCTGAGGTGGTAATACTTTGTTCCTATTATTATTTGACAGTAAACTTAGTGTAGCAATTCTAAACTTTCACTTTCTACAGATCCATCCTAAGCTGTATAAAATCATAATTTGAGAGCCAACATAAACTTTCAAAATGGGTCATAATTCTCAAGGGGTTAATATCCGTGTTATGGATATTATGCAAAACTTTAACCTTCTTGGATGGTACAGATTCATTGAATTTCGGGATCTGGCCCAACAAAATTATTACCTATAGGGAATTCCCATGTACTTTACTAATGGAACACAGGTAGAAGCACCAGATTCCTACTTTTAACCTCCGTAGTGGTACAAGTGACGCACCTCCTTCATGTATAGGTTCGAATCCTAGCCTTAGCAATTATATGTCATCAAATATATATATATATATATATATATATATAGCTGATAGAGCTAGGATTCGAACTGTACAGGCAGGAGGTCCAGCCATCTACACCATCACGAGAATTAAAAGAAGGAATTGTCTACCAGTATATACAGTATATATATATATATATATATATATATATATATATATATATATATATATACTGTATATATATATATATGTTAGTTGTGACGTTAACCACTCCGTTAGAACCGCATGGCTTGTCCTACAGTGACTCGCTAGGATCGCCAGGGCAGTGGATGGGGCTACAGTTTATGTATTAGAGTGTGCTTTATTTCATATGAAAGCTTGTGTCATGGGCAGTCCAGAAAGGCTCTTTGTTTTCACCCATGTCAAGGCTTTATATATTTAATTGTAAAGTATATGTTTTATCATTAACTAGTAATGATGGGATTTGGGAGAGAGAGAGAGAGTAGAACAGAGTGAGAGGGGGGCACGCAGTGTTTTTGCCCCGCTCGATGACGTCACGGCTGGCTGCCTCGTGGGGGTTGGTTAAGAGAGGTCCTTACCATGCTGCTAGCTCCCTTGCTAGTGGATAGAGGACTTTTACCCTTTTTTTTCCACGCGGCTCGACCTAGTCCCGGTATATATACTGGTTCCTCGCCACTCTCTCCCTCAGATCTGGTTTCTAGAACGCATTCATCTTTATCCCTTGCTACCTGTCCCCTGCTCTGCACCTGAGAATCTTTTCCTCTGCCTATCTCTCTCATTTTCCATATCTTTCACCACCTTTTATTAATATTATACCCCCTCTGGTTAACTCTGCAAAATCAGCTTCATGCTGGCCAGTTGTATTGTGCGTTAAGGTCTGATATAACCCATGTATGTTAGTTGTTAAGATAAGTTGATCACGAAGCATTGGTTGGCATTCATATTGTTTAGTACTGCTTCCTTTAATTATTAGTGTTCTGCTGGATTAGATAATGCTAGACTAGGAGTCTGATATTATAAGGTATTGTTTCCTATGAGTGCTGGCTTTAGTTAAAAGCTGCACGACATACCTGAGAACTGGAGTTGATTGAGTAAATTCTAGTCTGTGTGCCATTGAGTGTAGAGCATGCACGAATGAGGGCTTTTTGCCTATACCATTCTGCACTGTTCTAAGCTCGTTGTTTGTCTTTGAGGTACGCCAGGAGAACGCTTAATACTTCGGTATAAGGTTTCTCAAGAGAGCTACCCTTCCCTATAACGTAATATTTGACGCACAGACTTGAGATTTGCACTAGGCTATGCGGCATGCCATGCGCACCAGTATCTCGTATCATTGACTCTAGCTAGACTTTATCAGTCACAGTAGACATTAAGTATATTAACCTAATTACTATTTTTATGCATGCCCATTTATGATTACACAAGCATTTCGCAGCCTAGTTTGATGTATGGAGACACAAACGACTTAGGCTCTTTTTGTTGATAGGAATACTGCATTGTCGTGGCGATTATTATTGTTGTAGTGTTTAGGATATTCTTGGCTCCGACGGCATTATATATTCTGCCTTTTTGTGTGCATAGCCTGCACGAGCATTGTTCCGCTGCCTGCCTTTTTGGGTTCCATTTCCGATACGAGCATCTTTATAGCATCTAACATTTAAAGAAGATTCCTTGTTAGTGTTGAAGGACTTTAGTGCACTTTCTTTCATGCAGGAGGGCCTGACATTTATTGATTAAAGTAACGTAAGCTGTAACTTCTCTTACCACCTTACTTTGCATACCATAACCAAGCACCTTCGGTTATAGGTAGTAATAGGCTGTTTTCACATAACATTAAGCCTAGAGTAGACGCACATTTATTGAGAGTTTGATAGCCTATTATTGCATATAGAACTCTGTAGAGTATTTGTGTTCTTTGTTCACTGGGAATATACATCAGAGGTTGGAGCTAGCGCTTTCCGTTGTAACATTTATGCCCTTACTAGTCCAATGAATAAGAGCCCTGATATATTTAAACCCCAGTCGTAACATAGTAAAGTCAGGTAATACATTTTATTTGATGCACACGAGGTTAAAAGATATAGCAGTTTCAGTGTTAGAGATTTTATTGTTCAGGCTTTCCAGAGATCTGACAATTTTGCGTTGATGGGCAGTAAGAAGGTACAGTAGATTGGCAAAATTCATGATGAAATGGAAAACAGGATACAGGTACATGGTGAACAGTAGATACGACGTTTCGCAGTTCATATAGCATTTTCAAGTAATGAATGTTTTTTTTTTTTTTTTTTTTTTTTTTTTTTTTTCCCTAGCGGGGGAAGGGGGGGGGGGGGAAGCAGAGGTTTTGGTCAGGAAGATAAAGTAGGAAATTTTGAAATAAAGTAGTAGATTAAAAGTTAGTGGGCATACCACCTTGCTTTATTTAGGGTAGGGCAACTGTATTATTAAAAGGAAACCAAAATAATAATAATAATTAAATCTAATAAAATAAATAATAATACAAAAAATAAAATAGATAAATAGTAGTAAAAGAAAATGATATTTTGATGTTCAGTGCTGGAGAAGAGATTAATTTGTCTAAGTTATTGGGTATCTAATCACTCTTGATGAGCCTCATAAATTTCATCTTCAAAGTTGTATGTCGTGGCGAAAAATCGTCTTCCTGAAGGTGTAGTTGCCATCTCTATGTTGTCTTTTGGGTACTTTTTTTTCATTTCAGCAGGAGTAAGTTTTTCAAGATCGTCTGTAAATTGGTAAAATTCCAGACGGTCTTTTGTAAGATTCTCCTTCACCCTTTTTTCAACTTGAGGGGTAAGTATCTTCTTGACTCTCATCATTTGTTCAGCTTTAGCTTGAGGGGTTAGAACTGGAGGTTGAGGAGAAGGAGTATTCTCTTGATATTCAGGAGTTTCTTCTTCCTCTTCTGGATCTTCTTCGTAGTCTTCATCATCTTCTTCAGCATTGTCCTCCTCCTCAAGGTCTTCTAGGTTGATGGAGGAGTCATCTTCTGTGGTGATGTTGGGGTGTTGTTCTGCTTTCCTTCGTGGTTTCTTCTGCTGTTTTCGAAAAACCAAGACTTCAGGAGGGATGTAGATGGTTGGTAGTCCGTTATGTTGGAGTATTTGAGGGATTATCTGACATAGATGATGTTTGTTGGGGCCAGCAATGACTGTGGCAGCTTGAATACAGGCATATATACTGGCCATGGTGTCAGGTTCCTCGTTGTTTCTTGGTGACTTGCTGATTTGGTGTTTTCGGCGAGCAAGATGTGAGCCTTTTACTGCTGCACCTCCAGGGCCAGTGATTTGGTGAGCTTCTGGTCCTTTCTGCCCGGATTTGATGTTGAATTCCACTTTTTCACCTTCTCCTAGGGATGGGTAATAATTGGAGTTGAATTTAGATATTGATTTATGATGAACAAATATATCTGTCTTATTATCCAATCTTGTGATGAAACCATAACCCTGTTTTACATTATACCACTTGACAAATCCCGATATATTGGTCTTTATCATAGTGTTGGGGTTGCGGTAGTTGTAGCCTGTGATATGTGTGCGAGCCATGGTGGTAGTAGTGGTGGATGTTGGTGGTTGGTGGTTGGAGGAATGGTAAAGATAATAATATGAGTTTATATAGGAGCTGGGAAGGTTGAGGTGGCGAAGTTACAGCAGGCTATCGTCTCTCATTGGTGGATGGTATGTTCGCTATGCGGGCACTTCTCCTGGTTTGTGATTGGCCAGTGGGTGATGACGTCAGGAGTTGCACGCTGGAGTCAATCGTGGCTGGGGGTGTAGGGTAGTGGAGAGGAGGGGGGACCGAAGGCATCGTAGGTTGGCTGGGAGCTGGGGTGAGATGTGCGGGTTCGAGGGGCGGAGCTGAGGGGCAGAGCCCCTGGAGAGACAGGTAAATTGGTATATTACATGATCGTCAGTCATCAGGCTTTTTGTTTTGGTGGGAACAGGTCTGTTGCAGAGAACAAGGTTGGAGGTCTTAGGGGATTAGTAATATATGATTAATTTAATTTTGTTTTCCTGGATGGTGGGGAGGACGTGTTTAGATATTATTTCTTTTATGACTGCCTCGTCGGTTTTCTGGTCGGAGGACATGTAATTTCGGTAGAATATCTTTATTTCATTAGGGGGGTCAATGTTGGGGGCTTTTGGGTGTACCACTTTTCAAGGTGGTGGTTGATGGTGCTGAATAGGAATATCCGTTGTTTACTAGGACTTGCGATAATCTTTCCAGTTCTTGGTGGGTGTCGGCCCAAGTAGAGCAGTGTGTGAGGGCTCTCCTGACGTAGGTGGAGATGGAGGATAGGAGATAACGACGGGGGCATTCGCGGTCACTATTGAGGCATTGTCCTGTGTTAGTGGGTTTTGTGTAAACTGTGGTTTTGAACCCAAGGGTGTTCAGGGTGACGAGGTTGTCGAGGAAGTGGAGTTGTCCATTATTGGATATTTCAAAGGTGAAGTTGAGTCCGGAGGAGGTCATGAAGCGATGCTGGAGTTCTTGGAGTTCGTGGAGGTCCTTAATTTGCACAAAGATGTCATCCACGTATCTACAGTAGACGGCAGGTCGCTGGGCAGCTAGGAGCTCTTCCTCGATGGTACCCATGAAAAAGTTCGCGAAAAGAACTCCCAGGGGGCTGCCCATCGCTACTCCATTTATCTGCTGATACATGTTACCTCGTGGGCAATGAAAGGGGGCTTCCTTAGTGAAAAGCTCCAGCAGTGTCTTCAGGGACTTTTTTTAAAAACTCATGAGTTTTGACGGTTCCGTAAGCATAGCCGGGGGTGTATTCTCCGATGAGTTTTTTAAAAAACTCATCGGAGAATACACCCCTGGCTATGCTTACGGAACCGTGAAAACTCACAAACCTGGAAACCCCCTCCGCCCCATCATCTCTCAGATCCCCACCGCCACCTACCAGATCGCCAAGACCCTGAACAACCTCTTCACCCCCTACGTGCCCTGCCAATTCAACCTCAACTCCGCCCACGATTTCCTAGAAATTCTACGAGACGCCCCCCGGAAAAACGACCACACCATCGCCTCCCTCGACATAGAAAGCCTGTTTACCAACGTGCCTGTGGACAGGACCATCGACATGATACTACGCCGAGTATACCATTGCCCTGACACACCCACCCTAGACATCCCAGAGAAGGCCCTGAAGACGCTGCTGGGGCTTTGCACTAAGGAAGCCCCCTTTTTTGCCCACGAGGCAACATGTACCAGCAGATAGACGGAGTAGCGATGGGCAGCCCCCTGGGAGTTCTTTTCGCCAACTTTTTCATGGGTACCATCGAGGAAGAGCTCCTAGCCGCCCAGCGACCTGCCGTTTACTGGAGATATGTGGATGACATCTTTGTGCAAATTAAGGACCTCCACGAACCCCAAAAACTCCAGCATCGCTTCATGACCTCCTCCGGACTCAACTTCACCTTTGAAAAATCCAATAATGGACAACTCCCCTTCCTCGACATCCTCGTCACCCTGAACACCCTTGGGTTCAAAACCACAGTTTACACAAAACCCACTAACACAGGACAATGCCTCAATGGTGACAGCGAATGCCCCCGTCGTTATCTCCTATCCTCCATCTCCGCCTACGTCAGGAGAGCCCTCACACACTGCTCTACTTGGGCCGACACCCACCAGGAACTGGAAAGATTATCGCAAGTCCTAGTAAACAACGGATATTCCTATTCAGACGTCTCCAGCACCATCAACCACCACCTTGAAAAGTGGTACACCCAAAAGACCCCCCACATTGACCCCCCTAATGAAATCAAGATATTCTACCGAAATTACATGTCCTCCGACCACAAAATCGACGAGGCAAGAGACCTGCTCCCACCAAAACAAAAAGCCTGATGACTGACGATCATCTAATATACCAATTTACCTGTAATTTTGAGGACTGTGGACCTCAATCATACATTGGTATGACGCAGACTCGTCTATCCCGACGGCCAACCCTTCACCTTCAAGCAGGAGCCATAACAGATCACTACCTGACCCCCAACCAGCCTCCCCCCCCTCACACGTAACGATTTAAATAAACACACCACCATAGTTGATAGAGAAAGTTATCCCAGACGACTCCCAAAATTAGAAGCCCTATACATACAAGCCCTGAATCCTAGTATTAATAATCAAACTCTAGATCTTCAGATACTTCCTTCTGCTAAAAGACACTACACTGCCGCTCTGCCCCTGGAGAGACGCCCCTCAGCTCCGCCCCTCGAACCCGCACATCTCACCCCAGCTCCCAGCCAACCAACGATGACTTCGGTCCCCTCTTCTCTCCACCACCCTAGACCCCCAGCCACGATTGACTCAAGTGCGCAACACCTGACGTCATCACCCACTGGCCAATCAGAAACCAGGAGAAGTGCCCGCATAGCGAACATACCATCCACCAATAAGAGACGATAGCCTGCTGTAACTTCGCCACCTCAACCTTCCCAGCTCCTATAAAAACTCATATTATTCTCTTTACCATTCATTACTTGAAAATGCTATATGAATTGCGAAACGTCGTATCTACTGTTCACCATGTACCTGTATCCTGTATCCATTTCATCATGAATTTTGCCCATCAACGCAAAATTATCAGATCTCTGGAAAGCCTGAACAATAAAATCTCTAATGCTGAAACTGCTATATCTTTTAACCTCGTGTGCATTAAAGAATATATATATATATATATATATATATATATATATATATATATATATATATATATCAGAGATGGAACGGATATAAATTATCCATATTTGCAAATTTTGTGTTGAAAGATTCGCGAATGCAAATGTGCATTGCGAATATTTCAATAATATAGTCAATATAGGGTACTAAATACGAAATTAGTGAGGACATATGGTGGAATATTCTTTATTGGCATGCTATTACATTGGATATGTCTGAAATGGCAATATTGTGTGGGTTCAACATCCAGGTCCAGCACACATTCGTTAACCGGGCAGTGATGCCATTTTAGCGATTTTTCCTCTAAATCTAGCATATCTAAACTGCAATCTACCGGAAGATTTTTTACATTTTTTGTTCTATTTACCAAATTTCGTATCAACCACCAATCACATTTACAAATATGAAATTTATTATATAACATCAATAATAATTGTCCCTGTTGGGCTTTCAAATCCAAACTAATGGGATATATGAAATATATCCCAGTTTAAGGGTTTGGAGAGATGAGATATATTAATTTAGCAGGAGTGTAAATTACAACACTGTCGCTTAATCATCTCCAACTCACTGCAGCATTAGGCTTTCACACTCCATCGCGGTGACCGTGCTCCTGGCTTCTTCATCACATTGGATTAATATTTGGCTAGACAAAATGGGTGATAGAGAGAAGATGAACTCTTCAGAAAGTGGCAGTAGTGATGAAAGTACACGGTTCATAGCATGGTGTGTGACATTACTCAAGAGACAGTATAACTGAAAAACACTTGACAATTTTGCAATCTAGATATTTAGTATAAGGTCAGCTATCTACTTGGTATGTTTTGAATAGTTTGATACTTTTCACTGGTTCGATCTGGTATATTAAATAAAGTTAAGTTGCAACACTGCTCAGTCCTCATGCATTCCACTCCAGCGGCCCAACGCACATCTACACTTTTATTTATTAGTTTGTGTTAACATGAACATTTAATATTTTACATATCTGTTCCATTTTCCATTGGTTTTATGAAAATATTCGCATATTCGCAGATAGCTATGAATTGAAACATTTATGCAAATACAAATGCAAATATTGAAAAGCATAGCGTATATTCACACACACACATATATATATATACATATATATATATATATATATATATATATATATATATATATATATATATAAAGAGTAAAACCAGCGTTGTGATGAACATCTTTAATTGGAACGAGTTTCGGCTTAAACAAAAGCCATTGTCAGCCTAAAAACAAAGAAAAGCCTACATGAAGACACTTGAAAAAAGTATACATTGATAATTTTTAATAATGATGTATTTAAACAGAAGGATGGACTTTCCATGGGCAATCCACTCTCACCAACATTAAGTAACGCATTCCTATCATTTCACGAAATCAATTGGATTAACGATTGTCCCACTGCTTTCAAACCTGTTTTATATTGTCGCTATGTAGACGACACATTTGTTATTTTTAAATCTCTAAATCATGTCCCGCTCTTCCTTAACTACTTAAACTACAAACATTCTAGTATTCAATTCACTTGTGAGATTGCAACCAATAATAAACTACCCTTTTTAGACGTCTTTGTTGAAAAGAATGCTTATACGTTTAGTACCTTGATATATATCGTAAACCTATGTTCACAGGTCTCACTACAAAGTTTTACTCAAATATCCTTATACAATACAAAACAAATCAAATTACCACTTTGGTTACACAAGCATATCATATTTCCTCATCTTTCATTGCATTTCACCTGGAACTTGAACGCTTAAGGAATATTCTAAATCTTAATGGTTTCCCTCTCAATGTTATAGACTCATATATTGGTAAGCAATTAAATAAATTACATTCACCTCCTATGAAACCTCAGACAGCTCAGAAAGCAGTTGTTTATTACTCTATTCCTTTCATCGGTAAACAGTCATTTTCCATACGAAACAAAGTCAATAATTGATTTCGAGAATGTTCCCACAAATTAACTTGAGAGTTGTATTCAAATCCCATACCACATTAGATAGTTTCTTTAAGTTCAAAAACCGAATCCCCGAATCTCTAAGATCCTCAGTGGTGTACAATTTCAAATGTAGTGAATGTAATTCCACTTACATTGGCCAAACTAAGCGCCATCTGACAGCTAGGATCGCGGAACATCAGGGTAAGTCTTACCGAACTGGATTTCCCTTGTCCAAAACTCCTTTCTCAGCTGTTTGAGACCATTGTGAGTCATCAAACCACCCATTAAAAACAAATTATTTCACTATTCTTCACTCGTCGCCCAACGACGCAACACGCCTCCTTGTCGAGTCTCCTAAACCCAGAAACTCCGGCCTAGCCTGGGGTCACATGAATGATCTACACCCTTGCTGTGCTTTTAAGTTTTAACTGGTAGTACCTGCAGACTTCAATAAATGTAGGCTACATCCCCCCCCCCCCCCCCAAGTAGCTTAAGATAATATACTACATATGCTTTCGTACTGTTAGCTCTCCATACATTATGCATTTATTATTAAATGTTACTTGTTTTCATAACTCTCTAAACTCACGTATTACTCGCTACCCACATTGTACACTGCAGAACAACAATTTGTAATAACCATCAGTTTCTTTAGAATTTACTACAATATTTGTATTATTTTTAACAATTAATTAACATGATATTGGTATCTCCTACGACTTCATAGTATACTTCCTAGTATATTTTGTTCAAGTGTCTTCATTTAGGCTTTTCTTTGTTTTTAGGCTGATGATTGCTTTTGTTTAAACGCGTTCCAATTAAAGATGTTCATCACAGCGCTGGTTTTACTCTTCATATTGCGCCTCCACTTCCCTCGTGATGAGAGTATTGCTTCTATATATATATATATATATATATATATATATATATATATATTATATATAAACTATCTATCCCTACAGTACCCAGCCATCTCTGTATATTGGTTTGAGTGGGATTATGGAGATCTTATCCTATCTTCTCATCACGCCTATTATCTCACGTGTGGGGCGTAAGAAGCTGGTGGGTGGAGGACTACTCATTGCAGGTGTGATGTTGCTATTGGATCTACTGGTGCCTGGAAGTGAGTAGTAGTAGAAGTAGTAGTAGTAGTAGGGGTCCATCCCCTATCCCATCTCAATACCTCTTATCCTGCACCCCCACCTCCCCCCGCTCCCCCTCGTGTACCACCCCCTCTAGCTCCCCCTTCACCCCCCCCCCCCCACACCCAATCCACCCCTCCCATAAAACTGGAGGGAACACTTGACACCTCTCTCTCTCTCTCTCTCTCTCTCTCAATAGCGGAAGGCAATCATGCATCAGATACGTTACTCTCACAATTAATCAATATAGATACTCATATATAAACCTATCATCTCTTTCTCGTTCTCGCTATCGTTCACTCTCCCTAAAATTAACATTAAAACAAATAAAAATAAGAGCACACCTGTCGCACCTAATCTCTCTCTCTCTCTCTCGCTCTCTCTCTCTAGGTCATAAAATAAAGGAGAGTGAATATATGAGTCATTGTAGGGTACGGAAAAAAAACAAAAAAAACAGTGACCGCAAGGGCATAATCTTACAGTCGAAAACTTCTGAGATATACAGGCTGGATAGGTAGGCTAAATAGGACTCTCTCTCTCTCTCTCTCCCTATCTATCTATTCTTTTGGATTAAGACAGCCTAAGCAGCGCTTATCTCTCTCTATCTCTCCCTCTCTAGCTCTCTCTTTAGCTCTGTCTCGCTACCTATCTATCTATTCTTTCGCAGTAATCTCATTCTTAACTAATTCAATCTCCACAATACCTAATATCCTATCTTCTCATTAACCAAGGTCTAATCCTTATTGATAATACAACTTCTACAACTACCGCTGCTATTAGTACTGCTAACATTACGGTTTATAAAGGAAATAACGAACATCTTTATTAAAGCCAAAATCTGCCTAGTTGTCCTATCTAGCCACTAACTCTGTGTGTTTATGTCACGTAATAACACCAAATTGTTCACATACAACACAACCTAATATATACATCCCACCAGCCAGCCAGGGGGAATATCAAATATGGCATACAACAACACCGATAGGGAATACACACTCTAGTACAAAATAATCTAGGCACACATACCGAAAAATATTTGGTTGTTTTTACGGAAGTTACAAGTTACGGGCCGGTACTGTAAAATAATAAGATAAATTAAGTTATGGAAAAAATAAAATAAAAAAATAAGTAGCCTTAGTGTAAAGCATAAAAGACATAGCAAGAGAACAGATGGAAGTGTCATAAAGGTATAATGGAGGATGATGAAAGTTTAGATGAAGACCTATCACAAAGGTCAAAGACTAACAAGTGTTGCATCTGTACAAAGAACGAGCATACATTTACAAGATGCAAATGCGTGCTAACAAAAAAAAGGATGCATAAACTGTAATAAAGGTTCCCGGTGTCGCAACCCTTATAATAGTGTAATAACAGAGGGAGGGGCGGCAGCCAGTGCCCAGAGAGTGCGAAGGGATGAAGCTGACGGGACACAACACGGCGATGGGCAACAACCCGACAGAGCATGTGGAGGTGCGGGACCCTCAGGGGGCCCGAGAGAAGGGCGGCAACCACATGACATGGTGGGTGACGGTGAGCCCAGCGGAGTCCAAAGACACGGAGACGAGCACCTAGATGCTGGAGAGGAGGGTGGTGTGCAAACAAGGCCAAATATAGCTGGTAGAAACAACGATATGCCACTCAACGAAGAGCCCCAAGAAGCACACAGGGAGGTGGGACCACAGAGGGAAGCAGCCCTGGAGAGACCCGCAGAAGTTGATGGCAGAGGAGGACCCCTTCAATGGAAAGGATTACGGGGAGAGGAGGTAAAAATTTGGACAGAGGCAGCTTACTCAGAAATTGTAGATTGGTCTGCACACAGTTTATTCAACCCACCTAAATGTGATGCCACCACCAAACTGTTGACAGAGATGAAAAAGCTCATTTATAACTATGTCTATGACAGACCTTTAGCCCCGTATGCTCTCAAGTTATTTTTCAGCATTCCACTCTTCTTGCAAAAAACTCACCGCAATTCTAGACAAGCGGAAAACGTGACTGCGCTAACGAATAGAGTGAAACTGTGGAATGATAACAAGATGGATGACTTACTCAGTGAAGCCAGAGCATTACAAGAGAGACAAGGCAGACGGCAACACAAAAGAGAAAACACTGAGGACAAGGCCAGCAGATTCGGCGACCAAATGAGACAAGGTAAAGTGGCACCTGCAATACGATCGCTGACAAAGGAGGCAGCTGGTGGGCTGTTGCCTATCACAAGAGATACCATCAAGCTGCTGGAAGAGAAACATCCGCAACCTAGTATATCCGAGAGTCAGAAGCTAGAGGGGGCTTATATACCACCGAACCCGTCATCTACGAACAAATCACAGGCGAGAAGATTTGGAAAAAGGCTCTAGGGACCCAAGGCAGTGCAGGACCCTCAGGGATGGATGCAAACGGTTGGAGAACAATCCTGAGCAGCACACTTTTCGGAGTTGCAGCGACCAACTTACGCAGGGCGCTGGCAGATCTTGCAAGAAAAATGGCCACTCAAGATTGTCAACACTTGGAGGCCTACACAGCTTGTCGTCTAATACCATTGGACAAGAATCCAGGGTACAGACCTGAAGGGGTGGGTGAAGTGTTGAGAAGAATCATCGAAAAATGCATAATGGAGGTGGTGAAGGACGATGTGCGGTCAGCGGCTGGAAATCTCCAAGTGTGTGCTGGCCACCAAGCAGGGGGAGAGGCAGCAATTCATGCAATAAGAGAAATATATGAGCAAGAAGAATGTGAAACCGTGCTGTTAGTGGATGCATCAAATGCCTTTAACACCATCAACAGAAAGACAGCAATACACAACATCAAGGTAAAATGCCCCAGCTTAGCCACTTATGTAGAGAATACCTATAAACAGCCTGCGGACCTCTTCATAGTAAACAACCAAAACTCACGATGTGGAACGGCGCTGAAATCAATGGAAGGAACCACACAAGGGGACCCAGTAGCAATGGCGATGTACGCATTAGGTCTCTCGGTGTTGCTATCATTAACAAGACATGAGACGACACATGTTAAGCAGGCGGCCTATGCAGATGATCTCACTGGAGCAGGGAAAGTCAACGATCTCAAGAGCTGGTGGGAGCAAGTATTACAAGTGGGACCAGAAATAGGATACTTTCCAAATGCTAGTAAGTCTATACTGATAGTAAAACCAGAACATTACGAAAATGCCTTAGAAGCTTTCAACGGTAGTGAAGTGGTCGTAACAAAGGACGGACAGCGTCATCTAGGGGCAGTGCTTGGCACAGAAGAGTTCAAGAAGCAATACATGGAAGAGAAGGTCAGCGAGTGGGTAAACGAAATAGAAATACTAGCCAAAATTGCAAAGACGGAACCACAGGCTGCATATTCGGCATTCACATATGGGGTCAAACACCGCTGGACCTACTTGATGCGTACCATTCCAAACGTGGGTCCACAACTTCAACCGCTAGAAGATGCCATCAGAGACAAACTCATCCCAGCTTGGATGAAGTCCCACACCCCAAATGCTACAGAGAGGGAGTTGCTCGCACTTCCTCCTAGTTTAGGAGGGCTTGGAATCATCAATCCGGTGAGGAGGGCGACAACGGAACACCAGAACTCAGTAAAGATAACAGAATCTCTCACTGAACGCATCGTAGCGCAAGATCCTGATGGCGAAGTGGACCAGGCGGACATCTACAACATCAGAAAGACCATCACGTCAGAGAGGCAAAACTCACAGAAAAATGACCTGGCACAATTGATGCGACAACTTTCCCCGAGACTAACAAGAAAAGCACAAATAGCACAAGAAACGGGTGCTTCAAATTGGCTGACAACACTACCAATCAAGGCAAATATCAATGAAATATGTTAGTAAGACGACGTATAACAGCATTATCTATTCGAGAGAAGGAGGCGGGAGGGTGGCAAGGGAGAGAGAGGTGTCAGGTTACCCCGCCCATTCATGGGACTCTCGACCTAATGCACTGTATTGTTTACACAGGTGTCTCAGACAACACTAAGATGGTGTTTGAAATGCATAGTGATTGTATTTTTTAAATATATTACTAAAACAAGTCGTAACATGACATCATCTTCACGCACTATTTGCTTGCAACTCATGAATGAAAGTTTATTTGTTTGCTTGAGCATAATTTATAAAACTGATGGTTCGTAATGAAATATAATTTTATAATATGCTGTATATATATATATATATATATATATATATATATATATATATATATATATATATATATATATATATATATATATATATATTATATATATATATATATGGGTGGAAATGAGTTACTTGAGAAGTGTGTGCAGAGTTACATGGAGGGATAGACAGACGAATGAGGAAGGCAATGACTAATAGGGTGTACGAGAGCGAGGTGGAGGGACAGAGAGGGAGAGGTAGACCGAACAAGAGGTGGAAGGATGGAGTGAGGAAGTATATGGATGAAGGCAGTGCTGGGTGGGAGGAGGGGCGTCGACTGACTGGGGACAGAGGTGCATGGGGGCATTTCATTCATGGCCACCGCTTCGGGGATCACGGCATCAGGCAATAGATAGATAGATAGATATATTAGGCACAAACCTTAGATATATGAAAAACATCAGCAAACCTGTGAACGGGCATTCTTTGTATTGTCACCCGTACGTCGGGTTGAAAGTACTGACCTACTTGTCGCACGCAATATGGTGTGACAGGTTATGGCCCAGTGGTCAGAGCACTGGAGTGAGTGCGTTATGGGCATAGCTATGGATGTGGGTTCGAAACCAGAGGGGCATGGGGATATTTTTGGAGTGTATATTAGTATTTTGTTTTTGTTTTTTACATATTCATGTCCGTATATACATAAAAGTAAAAAACTTCTATGAATGAACATGAGTATGTTTTTTTCATTATTTTGAATTTTGTATTTAAAGGAGTAATCCCGTCCACCAATCAGGAGACAGGACTCACTCAGGTGAAAAGACAAGGTTTATCCATTGCAACATATGCCGAAATAAATATTGCCACACCGTCCCGTCGCTGTCAGCCAATCAGGAGCTTTCCCTGATGCAGCGATTTCAGCCAGGTGTTCGCCCTTCCTTAACCTGTACAGTAACTTCGCTCCCAGTCTCTTCACATATATTCTATCCTCGTTGTAGATGTCCTACCATGGTGCAACCTTCTTACTCCCATCAGCCACTAAAGGACATTTCGAATATGATTCCATGGTATTATTTCGACGATAAAAATGGAGCAGGAGGGAAGGGAGAAACACAGTCAATTCCAATGGTCTGGTACAGCTTCCCCCGGGCACGCGGCTCGACCAATCACAGAGCACCCAGCCGTGAGTGAGGGGTATATTAGGAGATGGGCGGGATCGCAGTGGAGCTGACCTCTCCCGGCTCAGGCGACCCAGGCCTTACCTTTGGCACTCTGGGAAGAACCACTAAGTCTGTTCCTGGTCTCCAGACACCTAGCACTACCACACCCATCACGGATCAGATACACCACCAGCATACTGATGCCTGCAGAACGTCACTGGCCTACATACTTTAAGCCAAGCGGTTCGAGATGGTTACCAGGTAAAGGAAGGAAACTATAGAATGGAGATGATTTACTGGCCCGTTCTGAGGCTGTGAAGTCAACCAGAAAGTAACTAATTATTTTATTGAAGGAGACCAATGCTAAGGTTACCAGGGTTGTTCCAGCTATAAAATATGATGTGTTCTTATAGAACAACTAAAAAGAATGTTGACTAAACAATAGATGCAATAAAGGGATGAAGTGTTGTGAGATATAGCTGTTTTTGTTAGTAAAGGCGACAAACCTACTAGCCAATGTTAGTATAGGATCTTCTAGGAAATCAAGTAAGATAGGGAATAACTAAACTTTAAGTGGGAGTTATTGGATAACATAAAATGGTTTAGTACTTGATACATAGGTTTTAATTAGCTATACAAATAGTTAGGCAAGGGCATTTGCTAATATCCATGATATACTATTTTTGTTAAAAGGAAACCATCTGTATTAATTCGATATTCACCTCGTCGACAACGTGCTTTCAATTGCGCGTAAAGATCTAGCCATTTAGTTTTAAGAATAATAATGATTAGTGATTTGAAGGACAAAGCGTACTAATTTTGTAAAGGTAACGCGATACCTGGTTAAGTTAGTCTTTATATTTTTTTATATTGAATAGGTGAGATAACACCTGTTGAGATATTACTTGTCTTGTGTTTTACATAGTAATTGCGAGTCACGTTACCAAAGGAAGTTAAGAACTTAGACTTGTTAATAGTTTAGTAGTACGGTCATTGTAATGTTATGGTTATCTATCTATTGCCTGATGCCGTGATCCCCGAAGGGGTGGCCTCGAACGAACCGCCCCCATACACCTCTGTCCCCAGTCAGTCAACGCCCCTCCTCCTAACCAGCACCTCCTTAATCCATAGACTTCCTCACTCCATCCTTCCACCTCTCCTTCGGTTTACCTCTCCCTCTCTGTCCCCCCACCTCGCTCTCGTACACCCTCTTAGCCATTCTCTCGCTTTCCATACGTTCCATTTGGCCGAACCATCTCAAGGTGTTCCTTTTCACACTTTCCAGCAAATCTACCTCCACACCACACCTCCTTCTAACTTCCTCATTCGTCTGTCTATCCCTCCATTTATTTCCGCACACACTTCTTAAGTAACTCATTTCCACCGCTCTCACTCTTGGTCTGCGTGTCTTCTCGAACGTCCATCTTCGCTTCCGTAAGTTCCGTAAGTTCCGGGATTACCACACTGTCATGCAATGACTTCTTCACTTCCATACTCGCCACCCTATTTCTTGTTAGTGCTTTCAACATTCGTACACCCCTCTTCCCCTGTTGTACTCTCTCCCGCACTCAACTTACTGCCCAAATACTTAACTGAGCTGACAATCTCCATAGCCTGACCGTTTAAGTTCACCTCCCATTCTGTGGCTTCACCCCTTTCGAAGACCATAACCTTGCTCTTCCCCGCATTTACCTTTAGATTCCGTTTTTCGCACACTATTCCAAACTCATTTACCAGACCCTGCAACTCCCATTCATTATCGCTCATCAAAACTGTATCATCAGCAAACAGCAGTACAGGTAGCTTCCACTCATTTCCCTCCCTTATCAGCGATACACCAACATCCACTGCTCTTCCTTGTATTTCTTTCATGACTCCATCAATATATACAGTAAACAACCACGGGGACATCACACACCCCTGTTTCAACCCAACATTCAGGTCAAAGAACTCGCTCTGCTCCTTCTCCACATGTACTGCCGCCTTTGCACCCTCATAAATGCTTTCTACTGCTTTCAGTAACTTGCCATCTACTCCGTATATTCTAAGTACTTTCCACATACCTTCTCTATCCACTATATCATAAGGCTTCTCCAAGTCCATAAAGGCAACATACACCTTGTGACGCCTGCAGCTTAGCAGAACGCCACGTGGGCTCAGCCGCTCGCTAGGCCACTCGCTAACACTCGCCAGGGCAATGAATTTGGCTACAGTCTATCTACAATGTTGTACTTTCTTTCTTGTGAATCGTCATGTCACAGGCAGTACAGAAGTGGTCTTTATTTTCACCTGTGACAATGCATTATATTTTATATCATCAGTTATAAGTTTAATGTATAAGACTGAATGATACAGCTAGAGAGTGTGAGTGAGTAAGTGCAGGAGGCAGAGGGTAGTACGCGTAGTGTTACACGTTGTCTCGGTGACGTCATGCCACGGCCGGGCCCTCTGAGTGGCTAGCCGCCTTACCGCCCTCCTGCTGCTTCAGGAAGTGGTCCCCCCGCACTCCCTGCTGCCTTTGTGCTTTCCTTGCTCAGAGCTTGCCTGACCAGCATACCCTTCACATCTCCCTTGCCACCTGTCCCCGACTTCTACCTATAGAACACTTTCTCTCTCCCTCAACTTCTTACCTTTCATTCTTCCAATCTATTTAACATCATAACTCCCCTTTGGTTCTGCACGATTTCATATATCGGCCATCGTATTATATGCTGAAGCTCTCAGATATTCCATGTTTAGTTAGACATTTTGGAGGGATTAACATTTTGTCTGTAGAGGTTCGACACACTCGCGGTGTCTCCCTACCTATTGCTTGGTTGTCTGCTGGGCTATTTAATGCTAGACTCTGGGGTAAGGCTATTGATGTTGTGATTTCCGATGTGTACCAGGTTTTGTTGAACTTGTACAATCGCAACGGATACGTGGGAAGCCTAGGTTGTCTTTCTGACTGTGTACCTTGTGAGTTTAGCACTGTGTTGCGAGTGAGGGCTTTTTCCTCTGCCACCCAACACTGTGCTAACTCGTTTTGCTTTGACTTTGAGAGGGTCGCCAGGAGAGAACCAGATACTAGCGATCTGGATCTCTCAAGAGAGCACCCCGTCATTTAACGAAATTTGGCCGTACAGTCTTAAGGACCTCGCTAGGCTAAGAGCCGCTTGCTCAGCCATTGTTTCCTAGCCTACGACATCCCAGCTAGACTTTATTCGCCTAGCAGACACCCGATTAGGATTATAAACTCTTATGTTATGTATGCAGCATTTTTATTCACGTTGATTGTAAGCCTTGGTTGTTGTTGAGTTGCACAACCTGAGCAGGCTTTTGCGTTGCCTGAGGAAGTACTTCTTTTGTTGTTGGAGATAATACTGTTGCACATTTATCGTTATTCCCGTGCCAGTTAACACTGTATGTCCCTACACTTGTCATATCTTGTTCCTGCTTTATATAACAGTACAAAATCCGATTCGATCATCTTAAGCAGCATCAGACTTTCTTCAGAAGATTCCTGTTCGATGCTTTAGGACTTTCATTCACTTTCTTTAATATAGGAGTGACAGTTTATTATTGTTTAGAGTAACTTTAATTATACCTTCTTCTTGTTTGCATTAAATCATTCCAGTGATTTAATTAAGCTCTCTATCTTTTTCCTTGTATACATTATTAACGTAATTGTATGTTATTGTGATCAGGCTGTATCAGAGATCATCAGCCTGTAGTAGTAGTGCATTTATTCCGAGTTAGAGGATACCCCGCTATTGCAGATTTAACTCTGGAGGGTATAGGTGTTTTTGTGCGCCGGCATTATAAGTTTGAGGGTTGGATCTAGTGTTACTGTTGTGGCTATGTGCCTTTCTAGTCCAATGATTAAGAGCCCTTGTTTTATACGAGTCCCGGTCGGAACAACCTTTTGATGCTTCTCCAATTATTTCTCCACAACACAATTCAGGATAAAACTCTGGTCTACATATCCTCTTCCCTTCCTACAACTGCCCTACTTGTCACCTATCCATTTCTCCACTCTCACTCTCACTCTCTCAATCACTACGCTACTGTACACCTTCCCTATTGCGCTTAGAAGACATATTACTCAGTGGTTACCACACACTCCTCTTTCCCCTTTACCGTTATATAGGGGGACTACTATACCTGTGTTCCAGTCGTTGGGCGCACTTCCCTTCTCCCATGCTAGTTTGCACATTTTCCATACCCATTCGATCACTATCCCACCACCATACCTCAACATTTCCCCACACACTCCATCTGTTCCTGGTGCTTTCCCCAACTTCACTTTTTTCACGGCTTCCCACACTTCTGACCAGATCCCCACCTCCACCTCCACTACTTCTCCTCTTCTCCCTCCCATACCCCATCCAACTATGTATGCTGGTGATTCATTCTTTACATTTAGCAACTCGTTGAAGTACTCCCTCCATCTTTCGACTCGCTCTTGCTTCTCGGCCAGCATTCTCCCATTCTTATCTTTCACACCTTTACTGTTTCCCTTGCTACCTTCCCTAACTTTCTTGACTTATTTCCAGAACAATTTCTTACACTCCCTCCATTTTACACTCAGATTCCTTCCAAATTCCTCATCTACTCTTCTCTTACTTTCCTTCACTACTCTCTTTCTCTCCACGTACCTCACTCGTTTCTGACTCTCGAAATCTTCATTCCCTCTACTACCCAACCGCTCTCTATACGCTTTCTTCTTGCTGTACCTTTCACTCCGCTCCCTCTTCTCCTTACTCCACACACCTCCTCACATGCTGCACAGATCTCTGCCTTTAAGACCTTGCTCATCTCCTCCACTTCCTCCATATCTCCCAGGTCGAACCCACCTAGTCGTCTTTCTACTGCTATCCTGTACTCTTCCCTAATTTCCTCCTCCTGTAGCCTCTCCACCCTCCTCGCCATTCCCCCCTCCTCTCCCCTTCCTCCAGCTCTCCTCACGCACTTCTTTTGTATCCCAATTTTAGCTACTACTACATAATGATCAGACAGACCCACTCCAATACCCCTATACACCCTAGCATCCAGCACAGATTTCTTCATTCGTTCGTCCACACATATATAATCAATCAGTGACTTTCGTTCCACCACTGTCTTATCCGTATCCTTCATCTTCCGCACCACTTTCCATGTGTACTTGTTTATCATTCTGTGTCATAAGAAGGTGTTGGCTATCCACAGCCTCCTTCCCACACATACGTCCACTAATGGACTACCATTTCCATTCACCTCTGACGGTAACCCTCACCCTCCCACCACTCCATCAACTTTATTGCTATATGAGATACAAATCATGTCTAATATGATAAAGGTGATTTGAACTTGTAAAAGGAAATACAGTTTATGTTATAATTGTCTTATTACTGTAAAGGGAGAGATAATAGATACACACCTCGGTCCTATTACTTTGTAGGTGATTAAAGGACATCTTGAGGAATAGTAGTAAAATAGTTTTGTCGAGCATTGTGAAGATAGTGACGTGCATTTGGCTCGAAGTAGAAGTGAGTCAAGACTCTGAATAGCGATTGTCCAAATAGGTGGTATTGGGAATGTAACAATTCCGAAGTGCTAATTACAGTGGGCAGTCGTAGGTATTCAAAATATAGTTTGAACACATTATGACCCGAACAGAGAATCGATTGCTATGGAGATTATGGCTACCGTGAGAGTTTGGTAAATAAAAATACAAACCTCCAAACAGCTGTCGAATTATTCCAACCCTAGTATAATAGTATTTTTAGAAATATGTACTACAGTATTTATTATTATTTCTTGTTTTATAAGGAAATGTTGGTACAAAAGACATATTTCATAGATTATTTGCAAATAAATAAAATCCATTGCTGAATATACAGTATATATAATATAACATACACAAATTGGAACATAAGCAATTCTATGTAAAAACATACACAAATAGTAACAAACAAAGCATATATAGTTAATATTATAGCAAATCCACAGCCAATTATGTTGTACTAGTGGTATATTTCATAACTATAATTTATGAGGTAAGTAGTAGTGTTGTCAGGTACGGTCAGGTAGGTAGAGGCATGGCAGGGCAAGGTGACACTATCTTTATTGTGTGGTCTTCCCAGAATCAATTTCCAATGCAAAGACCTACGTTGCAATCCGGGCACATGGAAGTACATCTGACAATGACCTCTTTGCTCGTGTCCTGCCTCTTGCACGTGTTTTCGTCCCTCCCGTACGTGCTTTACACGCTCTTTTTGAAGTAGGTTCCTCCTCTGAACTGCTATCATACGTGTAAAGGTACAACAAATTCCTGGCTGGTACTCTAGTCCTTGCACAAGCTCTAACACCGCCCGCAATAGGGTTGGGTGAGTCAGCCGGGTGTGAGTCAGAGGGTCATGTGACCTCCATGGTCAACAAGAGTGTACTGAGCGTACGGTGGCGAGAGACGGGTGGTGGTTTGTATCAAGAGTTGCCATTATATGGCTATTTGTGGTCCAATTTGTTAGCCGCCTAGACAGCTAGGCGCAGTTTTGGTACTACTTTAAAAATTGTGTTTCTGTGAGGCCTATCAAATTCGCTATACTGGTACTTCCGTGAGTTCTATAGCACTTGCCGGGTTAACGTTGCTGGTTCCCAAAGATCACTATGGATATATACATTAATCTAAACAATATTTAAATTGCATATACTAATGCTGAATATGATGAAATTGTTTTCAGTAACTGTCTTATTTATCTTAAAGAGTGCATATTTTCTCCAAAGAACTGCCATCCCTCCCTCTGGGGTCCTGCCATGGCAGCTAAAGCAAGTTGAGAAAACGTGGCATCTACACTAACACACTCATAATGCTCATAAGTATAATCCAAGAATACAACTTTATCCTGAGTAATGAACGTTTCCTGAAGAAATTCCATATCATACTTTAAATTTGTTAACTCCCTAACCAAATCAATATTTATATGTAGAGAACAACAGTTGTAAGAAGCAACAGTAAAATCGGCAAAATAAATAGTTAAACAAAGAAAAAGAAATAGATATCTATCTATATTAATAATATACACAACTAAACTAAGGCAAAAATAAATTGAAGACTTATGTAATGTTCATTGATTTTTGAGGACTCGGGTCCCTATCTGAACCTTTTCGCCTATTATATTTATTCACAAATACATATTCAGGCCATAGTCTGGTTCGAACAATTTATCCCGGCCAGCCAGGCTCACTGTCACTTTAAAGGCCTAATTGTATCAGATTTAATTTCTAATCTACTAATGTTTATTTTATCAACTTCAAAGTTACTTAGAATATATTCTGTAATACTCTCATTGGTGGCATCTTCATCCACACGACCATTACAAACATCCACCATATCCTTGGCAGCTTTACTTTTTTCATCAAAGTGTTGTTACGATCATACACAATATCAGGGTCCCGTTGATGGTGATGGTCAGGCCTCCCCTCCCGCGGTGAACTAACCCTGCCGAACTGCCACCTGCCTGAAGTAGCTCTTCCCTGGACCCGGGTGGCTGGTCACTCCACCACCACCATCGGAGGTTTCCCCCCTTGCTTTATTTATCAAAGTATTGTTACGATCATGCACAATATTATTATAAAATTCTTCTGGAGTCATCGATTGTCTAAAATCTTGAAGTGTATAATTTGTTCTTATTTTTTGTGTAGTTGGTGTCTCTTTCTGCCTCTTCTATGCCCGACATGTTTTGTTTCACTTATTTTAGCTCAAGTTTCAATTGACGAACTGAAACTCCTGTGTTGAGCACCTCAGTTTTATGTTCACAATTTTCAGGACCATTATGTTAAGTGTTGCGATTTCTTCAGAAAAATGTATTATTGGGAGCAAACTTGTCCAAACAAAAATAGGAGGCATCTTTTGATGACTATTAGTTACGAATGAACACTGTACTTTTCTTTAGATTAATTTATATATTTCAATGAATTTGTAGGTCACATAAGTCTTTTATTTTCATAAAATCTCTTTTGTTTGTTTAATTTCTCATGTGAATGCAAGACATATACAATATCTTCCATTTCTTTACCGGAGTAGTCCGAACTGGCCAAACTAAAAAAACACAGTACACTGTTTATTATTGGGTTAGGGTTCACCATTTTGACGATAGAGGCCGCTACTTACGAGTAAATACACCTTACATAATTATGAACTGGTTTTACTTTTGTTGTAAGGGGATTATTATAAATTATAAATATTTGCATAACAAAGCTATTATAATACAGTGCCAGTTATTACTACCACTCAATGACTCTCGTTCCGCACATATAAATGTTCATGGCAATATTTCCTATATACAGATTTTACCCACATCAAAGCGCCGTTAAGCCATTATAGATTAGTGTGATTGCCAAGAAAGACGGACATACAGGAGCTGGGAAACAAGCTCTTCTCATTAGCAGTGGCAGGGCTTAAGCAGGGTTTGGAGAGACCGTGCCACATTCAGTGTCTCATAGACTTATTTCTCGATCTTCCCTTTCCCAAACTGTAATGTGGCCGTGTTTGCCACAGTGCTTCAGGGACTATCACACCCTTGAACAGACACAAGCTGCCTATAAATTATCGCATAATATAAGTGACAGTGACACTCGCATATTCACAATACACTAATAGTAACTGAAATAATAGCAGCTGAGAGTCGTGGTGGCATACTTAGCGTGCGTTCGTCTGTGTGTTTTGTCATGTTAAGGTAGGTAAGATGGCTGCCCGTCACCATGGCAAGCAGGCTTGCCACTCACCGGCATTTATAACACTGGACTTTACGCAATTATAACACTTATACTTACAATGACCTTCATAGATAGTTATTATTATTTTACGCATTGTGGAGTCACACAAGATGCTTGGTTGGTGTAAATGAGTTTCACTCGAAGATTGGAGGAATCGTACATCAACCACACTCACCCACCAAGCCGCTAGCTCCCAGCCCAGGAGTTTTGACGAGTCGCATGGCAGACAGCGGTGGTGGTGATCCCCCAACCCCCCTAGGATCCCCAGATGACCTAGGTGGTTTTATGCATGTAATCCTTCATTAGTAACCCATACAATGTCTTTTCAGTATTTTTGTTTTCGAAATGTACCCGTGTTCTAGGTTTCAATCAATAATACATCAGGTGGGGCTTAAGGGAATAAGCAAATATGTTTTGTCCCTTCACCACAACCCCCAACTCCCTCAGTTTTCAAGATGGAGAGGACATACTTAGCATGCAAAGGTCTGGTTTGATTAGAATAAATATTTGGTTCCCCCGGGCAGCGCCGGGTACCTCAGCTAAGTTACTATAAAACCTTCAATTGATCACATTATCCACCTACTGCACAAACAAATACACTTCTTAATCAATCCAATTTTCCTTATATACATAATAGCAAGGAGTGTATTCAAACTCATTTGTCCAATTGTGCATTATCTGTCCACAGCTTACGGATGGCTAAAATGGATTTTGGTAATGACAGGTTTCTTCTGTATTTCTGGAGCTACTCAGGTTAGTACTATTAGGCTAGTATTGCATAACATTTTTCTTCCTCGTCTTTTCCTCCCCTTTTCCACACTGATGGCACAACCATCACTTCTTCCTCTGACAAAGCTGAACACTTCGCTCAAACTTTTGCTGGAAACTCCAAATTGGATGATTCTGGTGCTATTCCGCCCTCTCCACCCCCCTCTCTCCTGCTTATGCCTAGTATCCTAATCTCTTCTGAAGATGTAATTTCTACCCTCTCTGAGCTTAACCCTGTCACGCATTTATGACGCAGAGGTTGCCAGATTAGCAATAAGAAGTAGAGTACTCTCACTCATATAAGTGCCTCTCCAAAACTAGTTTTCTTCCCACAGCTAACTCAAAGACAACTGCAGAGGTTGAAGTAACTAAACTAAAGGTTTCTAAATACCCCTGATGGTAACAAAGGCTTTAAAGTATCCCCAATAGACTCAAAATTGCATCATATGTCGGAGCGGGTTAATACTAAGAGTGCGTACGGTCCGGACGGTGTTCCTCATGTTGTACTCAAAAACTCTGCTTCCGTGCTGAACCCCTGCCTAGCCTAACTCTTTTGTCTCTGTCTCTCCTCTAACGTCTTCCCTTCTTGCTGGAAGTTTGCTCTCATTCAACCTGTTTCAAAGAAGGGTGACCGCTCTCAACCCTCAAACTATCGTCCAATTGCTCTCATCTCTTGTATCTTTAAAGTGTTTGAAACTATGCTTGCTTCCTAATTTCTCTTCTCATAATGGAACGAATGTCAATTTTCCTTATATGTGAATGCGAATGCATATTTTTAGTTGTAAAATTTGCGAATGCGAATGCGAATTGCGAATATTTTGGAGAGATCAGATAAATTAATTTAGGAGTGTAAATGACAACACTGTCGCTTAATCATCTCCAACTCACCGCATCAGTAGGTTTTCACACTCCATCGCGGTGACCGTGCTCCTGGCTTCCTTAGCACGTTGATTAATCATTGGCCAGACGAAATGGGTGATAAAGAGAAGATGAACTCTTCAGAAAGTGGCAGTAGTGATGAAAGTACACTGGTATAGCAGGGAGTGTAACATTACTCGACAGACAGTATAACGGAAAAAGACTTATTTTTGAAATCTAGAGATTTAATAAATGGCAAGTTATGTATTTAGTATATTTGGTACGTTTTTCGAATACTTTGGTACTTATCACTGGTTAAGTCTGGTACTAGTAAATAAAGTTAAGTGACAACACTGCACAGTCGTCCTTCATTCCACTCTACCACCCCAACGCATATCCACACCTGTATTTATTCGTTTGTGTTAATTTTAAAATAAAATATTATATATATTTTTTATTTTCCATTGGTTTCGTGAAAATATTTGCATATTCGCAAATAGGTATGAATGGAAATGCGGATACGAATACGAATGCAAATATTGAAAAACATGTCGAATATTCTCACATGCGAATGCAGAAGAGAATATTCGGCCCATCTCTAAAATATATATATACCGGTATATATATATATAAATAGAAAGAGAGAGAGAGAGAGAGATATAGGAATACTTTTGGGCAGTTGTTATCCACTAACCCCGATATGCTATAGTCTATTCGCTGTAAGTAGGTGAGAGATCTTAACTTCTACCTTCATAACTCACAAACTACTATAGTAATAGTTAATATTTTTACCATTTAGAAAGAGTCAGCCAGGGAACAGATGTGGGAATTTACATCTAATTTGCTCGAGCCCTTTTAGAGTTACAGAGGATAGAGCTCATGATTTCTCGCCTAAATACAGCGAATAAACTATAACATGTCTCCTTGCTAATAAAAACAATCATAAATATATAATGAATAAAATCAAAACAAATAAACACGGCACTTTAGAAAACTATTATAAACTTTGCGTAAGCAAAGTGGTATCACCCCCCGTATAGTGGTACATGCCAGCCGAAATGTCTGTCTGTCTGTCTGTCCGAAAACTCCTCCTAGCCCGTTCAACGGATTTTCACCAAACTTCACATGAACATTCGGTGCGTGAATTCGACGGTAATTAAAAGCAGATTTTTTTAATGTAAGCAATAGTTATGATTTTAGGACAAAACCAAATTCCCCTACATCGGCCCCCAATCAGCCCCCCCCCCCATCCCCCGGCAATAATTATGGCATTCTGTGTGTGTGTGTGTGTGTGCCCCATAGGGGCACACACACAGATCACCTTCGCTCTAGGGGCGAAAACAACTCGCCCCGCATTTGATAGGTTAAGTTAGTTTAGTTGACATTAGAAGTGATGGTAGTAATAGTGGGGATGATGGTGATAGTAATGATGATGGTGACAATAGTAGTGATGATGGTTGTAGTTGTAATAATGATTATGACAGTAATAGATATAATGGTGACAGTACTAGTAGTAGTGATAAGGGTCATAATAGTAGTGATGATGGTGTCAAGTAATGACGATAGTTGTAGTGATAATGGTGACAGTAGTGATGATGGTAGTGACGATGGTGACATTATTAGTGATGATGGTGAAAGTTGTAGTGATGATGAGAGTAGTAGTGATGATGGTGAGAGTAGTAGTGATGAATATAATAGTAGTGCTGATTAATGGTGATAGTAGTAATGTTGATTGTAAGATGACGGTGATAGTTGTAGTGATAATGATGACAATAGTGATGCTTCTAGTGACGATGGTGACAGTATTAGTGATGATGATGAGTAGTAGTGATAATGGTGAAACTTGTAGTGATGATGACAGTAGTAGTGATGCTGATAGTATTAGCGATGATGGTGAGAGTAGTAGTGCTGATTATAATAATAGTAGTGCTGATGATTGTAATGGTGATAGTGACTAGTAGTGATGATGATGACCCATCGCAAGCTGGGTATGCCTTTTTGATTTAGGGCAAAACGGCACGTTTACTTTATCAACTCTGCGTAAGCAGAGTGGCATCGCCTCTCGTGTAGTGGTACATGCCGGCCGAAATGTCTGTCTGTCTGTATGTCTCTCTGTCCGATAACTCCTAGACCGTTCGACGGATTTTCACCAAACTTCACACGAACCTTCAGTGCGTGAATTCGACGGTAATTAAACAAATATTGTTTTAATTTGTGCAATAGTTATGATTTCAGGTCCAAACAATGGTTTTGCCCCCCCCCCCCCTCCCTCGGCCCTCCACCAGCCTCTTGCCCATCGCCCCCCCAGCAATGATGATGGCATTCTGGGGAAGAAAACAACTCACCCCGCATTTGGTAGGTTAAGTTAGTTTAGTTGACATTAGAAGCGATGGTAGTAATAGTAGGTGACCCATCGCAGAGTTGGGTATGCCGCTTTGATTTTGGGCAAAACGGCACGTCTACTTTATCAACTCTACATAAGCAGAGTGGTATCGCCCCCCCGTATAGTGGTACATGCCGGCCGAAATGTCTGTCTGTCTGACTGTCCGAAAACTCCTCCTTGACCGTTCGACTGATGGATTTTCACCAAACTTCACACGAACATTCGGTGCGTGAATACGACGGTAATTAAAACAATTTTGTTTTAACTTGTGCAATAATTTTGATTTTAGGTTAACAAAACAAAATTTGCACCCCCCCTCACCCCCAGCCCCCCCAGCAATGATGACGGTGTTCTGTTTGTGTGTGCCCTATAGGGGCACACACATAGAACGCCATCGTTCTGAGGGCGTAAACAACTCGCCCTGCATTTGATAGGTTAAGTTAGTTTAGTTTATATTAGAAGTGATGGTGGGGATGATGGTGATACTAGTGATGATGGTGATAATAGTAGTGATGATGGTTGTAGTTGTAGTAATGATGATGACAGTAATAGATATGATGGTGACAGTGCTAGTAGTAGTGATGATGGTCATAATAGTGGTTATGATGATGTCAAGTTATTACGATAGTTGTAGTGATAATGGTGACAGCAGTGATGATGGTAGTGACAGTATTAGTGATGATGGTGAGTAGTAGTGATGATGGTGAAAGTTGTAGTGATGATGAGAGTAGTAGTGAAGATGGTGGGAATAGTAGTGACTATTATAATAGTAGTAGTGCTGATTAATGGTGATAGTGTGTTTGATGATGGTGATTACTGGTGATGAAGGTAACCCATCGCAGAGTTAGGTATGCCGTTTTGATTTTGGGCAAAACGGCATGTCTACTTTATCAACTCTGCATAAGCAGAGTGGTATCGCCCCACGTATAGTGGTACATGCCGGCCTAAATGTCAGTCTGTCTGTCCGTCCGAGAACTCCTCCTAGACCGTTTGACAGATTTTCACCAAACTTCACGCGAACCTTCGGTGCGTGAATTCGACAGTAATTAAAAACATATTTTTTGAGTTTGTGCAATAGTTATGATCTTAAGTCCAAAAAATGGTTTTGCCCCCCCCCCCCCCCAACGGCCCCCCTCTCAACCAGCCCCCCCCCCCCCCCCCTTCAGGACCCCCACCCCTCACCCTGTACCTATTCCCTGTGTGTGTGTGTGCCCCATAGGGGCACACACAAGAACAACAGGTACAGTACCGGTAAATATTAGTATTGATGATGGTGACCCATCGCAGAGTTGGGTGTGCCGTTTTGATTTTGGGCAAAACGGCACGTCTACTTTATTATTATTGTCGTTTTTTAAATTTTTATCAACTCTGCGTAATCAGAGTGATACATACCGGCCGAAATGTCTGTCTGTCTGTCTGTCTGTCCGAAAACTCCTCCTAGACCGTTCGACGGATGTTCACCAAACTTCACACGAACATTCGGTGCGTGAATGGGACGGTAATAATGTTTTTGTTTTAAATGTGTGCAATAGTTATGATAGTTATGATTTTAGGTAAAAAAATATGGTTTCACCCCCTTTATTTTTATTATTGTCGTTTTTTTATTTTTTATCAACTCTGCGTAAGCAGAGTGGTACATACCGGTCGAAATGTCTGTCTGTCTGTCTGTCTGTCCGAAAACTCCTCCTAGACCGTTTGACGGATTATCACCAAACTTCACACGATCATTCGGTACGTGAATGGGACGGTAATTATTTTTTTGTTTTAAATGTGTGCAATAGTTATGATAGTTATGATTTTAGGTACAAAATATGGTTTCACCCCCCCCCCCCCCCCCAAACCTCCACACACCCCCCCTCCCCCACCCGAAGAATACCCCCTTCTAACATTTTTCTGTGGCAGCAATGACAATGTGTGTGTGCCCCGTAGGGGCACATTCATCACAGAACGGCACACATAACACACACGTCTCAGATGTGATGACAATGGTGATTATAGTATATGTAGTAATGGTTTTGGTAATTATGATAGTATTTGTCATGGTGGTGATGATCTGTCGTGGTGACGATATAATGTCTGAGTGTAGTAATGATAGTTGTGATGATAATGGTAGCAGTTATGAGATTGCCAGTAGTGATGATGATGGTTATTATTGTAGAGAGGGCAGTTGTGATTGTGAAAGTAGTTGTGATAGTGGGGGTGATAGTAGCAATGATGATGGTAGTAGATGATGGGGATAGTAGTAGTGATGATGTTGACAGTTTGGGTTATGTTGGTGATGGTTACTGGAGATGACACCCAGAAAACAAGTTGCCCCACATTTGCTAGGTTAAGTTAGGTTAAGTTAGATTAGTTGACATTAGAAGTGATGGTAGTAACAGTGGGGATGATGGTGATAGTAGTGTTGATGGTAATAATAGTGGTGATGATGGCTGTAGTTGTGTGATAATTATGACAGTAGTGATGATGATGGTAGTAGTAGATATAATGGTGACTACTAGTAGTAGTGATGATGGTCATAATAGTAGTGATGATGGTGACAGTAGTAATGGTGATTGTAAGATGATGGTGATAATAGTAATGATGATGGTGATAGTTGTAGTGATAATGATGATGGTAGTGACGATGGTGACAGTATTGGTAATGGTGAGTAGTGATGATGGTGAAAGTTGTAGTAGTGATGATGAGAGTACTAGTGATGATGGTGGGAGTAGTAGTAGTGATGATAGTAATGATGATAGTGACTAGTAGTGATGATGGTGACCCATCGCAGAGTTGGGTATGCCATTTTGATTTTGGGCAAAGCGGTACGTCTACTTTATTATCAACTCTGCGTAAGCTGAGTGGTATCGCCCCCCGTATAGTGGTACATGCCGGCCGAAATGTCTGTCTGTCCGATAACTCCTCCTAGACCGTTCTACGGATTTTCACCAAACTTCACTCGAACCTTCGGTGCGTGAATGCGACGGTATTTAAAAACATATGTTTTGAATTTATGCAATAGTTATGATTTTTGGTCCAAAATATGGTTTTGCCCCCACCCTGTACCTATTCCCAAGCAATGATGATGGTGTAAGGCACACTCACACAGAACGCCATCGTTCAGGGGGCGAAAACCAAAAAAAAATCGCATTTGTTAGGTTAAGTTAGTTTAGTTAACATTAGAATTGATGGTAACAATAGTGGGGATAATGTTGATAGTTATGATGGTGATAATAGCAGTGATGATGGTTGTAGATTTAGTGATAATGATGACAGTAGTGATTATGGTAGTGATGATGTTGATGATGACAGTGGCGAGAGTAGAAGTGATGCTTGTAATAGTAGTAGTGATTATGATAGTAATGGTGATGATGATAGTAGTATTGAGATGGTGACAATTGTAGTGATGATGATAGTAGTAGTAATGATGGTAATATTAGTGATGATGGTAGTAGTAGTGATGATAGTGACTATTGTAGTGATGATGATAGTCAATCAATCAATCAGTCTTTATTTCATAATATACATAAATTTACATATATTACATATGGAGGGGAATAACTCAGAATAGAGTAATAAAAATGTAGTATAATTATTTACAAATCGACTATAAAAATAATAAAAAATAATACAAATAATACCCGCTGTATATCCGGCGGGCATTAATATCAAGCTCATTGGTACACTCGACCAAAAAACAATTCTCACACAGGCGAGCCACAAAAAATCCAGTGTGAACGGAATGAATCGGGGGAAACACACGTCTGTGAGGCACCACCACAAGACTTCGACCCACCTCTAGAATGTTCAGAGCGCCAGGGCAAAAACCTCTTCTCGGTCGAGTGTACATCTCTGGCACAAATTCATACTGTTCTACTATTAAACAGCAGAAGTTACAAGTTACAGCAAAATGTCATTATGCTATCACATGAACTTGGGCAAGTATCTTACTTACACACACATTGTAACATTTGACATGTATAGCCATGGTATTGCGCATCGATAGATCATATGTTCGCCCATATCAAACAATTACAAACCTGTCTACCTGATTATAATATCACTGGGATTCTTCGTTCTTCATGGTTTTGGATCCAATTTATCCTAGAAATAATAATACCTAATTCTTCAAACGCAATGCTCACATTATAATCTTCCCTCATCAATTTGAGTACATAACTATAAAAATAATCTGTTTTTAAAAGTGGCATACTGCTTCTTATTATGTAGTTGGGAGATTTTTCAAGTCTTTTTGCATACCGACATTGTATCAGTGTTACTTGATGGTTCAATAATAACAGGTTACATGCATTGGCTGATTCATGGCTGCTAGCATAAACAGCATATTTGTCATGGCTTATTAAAAGTTTTGAACATACAGTACATGATTTTTTGGTTTTAGAATGGTTCCATAGAGATAATCCGAAATCAGGCTTACAATATGAATTAAACAAGAAAATAAGTGTATCTAAATCTACGCAAGTAAAATCCCTCTTGACACTGTTAAAACTTGCATAAAAATTATTAAGTCTATATTTTATGTCCTCGGTATCTTCAAAATTACTGCTTACGAAGTGACCTAAATATTTAAAAAAGGTTACTACATCCAAGGTATCGCCATTCATTGTAATAACATCAATAGGATGTGATTTTTTTGGTTATCAAATATAAAGCATTTTGTCTCTGTCTTATTAATGAAAAGTTTATGGCTGTTTACCAATTCACAGAATTTAGTATAGAGAATATTCATATAAGTTTTTGATCCAGCGATAAGTGCAATATCGTCTGCATAAGCAAGTATATTACACCTATTAATGCCCAGTGTGCAGCCAATATCCATGTTACATATTTCATTGATAATTTCATTCACATATATGTTAAAAAGGAAAGGGGATAGAATACCTCCCAGTCTAATTCCTCTCTCTAGGTAACGATAGGATCCTCTATAATCCTTCCAAGATACATTAACAAGCTGATTTCGGAGATAATGCATAAGTATATAGACTATATCAGAAGGAATTCCTAGTTTCATTAGTTTTGAACCTAGAATGAAATGATCTACGCTATCAAATGCTTTTGAAAAATCTATAAAAGTTACTATTCCTGATTTACTCATCTTTGAATACCTATGCATTATCTCTTTCAGTGTGAAACAGCAATCAGTAGTGGACATATCCTTCCGGAATCCAAACTGTCTATGGTTAAGCTGTATTTTGTCTTCTAGGATATTTAAAAGTTATTTCAAATATTTTGAGCAAGCAAGAGGATTGCATTATGGGTCTATAATTGTCCGATTGAGTTACGTTACCTTTTTAATTTTTAATGATTGGTGTCATAGTTCCTTTTAATAATTCATGAGGCAGATAACAATGGCTGAAACAAATATTAAGGAAATACATTAACTTAATCAAGACACGTTCGGAGGCATTTTTAAGAAATAGAGCATGTATACGATCATGACCTACACCGGATTTCAATTGACTAATCATCTTGCTTAAGCTGACACTTGAAACTGTTATATGCATGTTACGACTATCATTCCATGTGTTTTTAAATTCCTCAATAAAAATGTGTTCCGTTACATATGCAGTGTCTTCATGAATACTTAGAAATTTGTCAGTAAATAAATCAGTAATTTGTTCTTTTTCATTCACACCGTCGATGACATTTGAATCTTTTAATTTACTAGTAGTAGTAGTAGTAGTAGTAATAGTAGTATCACTACTAGTAGTAGTGATGATGGTGGTAATATTAGTGATGACGGTAGTAGTAGTGATGATGGTGACAATTGTAGTGATGATTGTAGTAGTGATGATGGTGGTAATATTAGTGAAGATGGTAAACTGGGTATGCCGTTTTGATTTTGGGCAAAACGGCACGTCTACTTTATCAACTCTGCTTAAGCAGAGTGGTATCGCCTCCCGTATAGTGGTAAATGCCCACCGAAATGTCTGTCTGTCTGTCCGATAACTCCTAGACCATTTGACGGATTTCCACCAAACTTCACACGAACCTTCGGTGCGTGAATGCGACGGTAATTAAATCATGATTTTTTTAATTTGTGCAATAGTTATGATTTTAGGTAAAACATATGGTTTAACCCACCCCCCAAAACCACCAGCCACCCTACCTCCACCCCCACCCGAAGAATACCCCCCCCCCCCCCTCTAACATTTATCTGTGGCAGCAACGATGATGGCTTTGTGTGTGTGTGTCACACCCTTCACAGAACGCCACACATCACACAAACGTCTCAGATGTGATAATAATGGTGATTATAGTATTTGTAGTGATGGTGTTGGTAATTGTCATGGTGGTGATGATCTGGCGTGGTGATGATATAGTGACTGAGTGTAGTAGTGATAGTTATGGTGATTAAGGTAGCAGGTATGATATTGCCAGTAGTGATGATGATGGTTATTATGGTAGTGAGGGCAGTCGTGATTGTGAAAGTAGTTGTGATAGTAGCAGTGATGATGGTATATGATGGGGATAGTAGTAGTGATGTTGAAAGTATTGGTTATGTTGGTGATGGCTACATGAGATGACGCCCCGAAAACAAGTCACCCAGCATTTGCTAGGTTAGTTAGTTTAGTTAACATTAGAAGTGATGGTAGTAACAGTGGGGATGATGATGATAGTAGTGATGATGGTTATAATAGTAGTGATGATGGTTGTAGTTGGGCGATAATTATGACTGTAGTGATGATGACGGTAGGGATGATGATGACAGTAGTAGATGTGATGGTGACAGTACTAGTAGTAGTGATGATGGTCATAAGAGTAGTGATGATGATGACAGTAGTAATTATGATTGTAAGATGATGGTGATAATAGTAATGATGATGGTGATAGTTGTAGTGATAATGATGACAGTAGTGAAGATGGTAGTGACGATGGTGGCAGTATTAGTGATGTTGGTGATTAGTAGTGATAATGGTGAAAGTTGTAGTGATGATAGTAGTAGTGATGATGATGACAGTAGTAGATATGATGGTGACAGTACTAGTAGTAGTGATGAAGGTCATAATGGTAGTGATGATAGTGACAAATAATGATGATTGTAAGATGATGGTGATAATAATGATTATGGTGATAGGTGTACTGATAATGATGACAGTAGTGATGATGGTAGTGACAATGGTGACAATATTAGTGGAGATGGTGAGAGTAGTAGTGATGATTGTAATAGTAGTAGTGATGATGATAATAATGGTGATGATAGTAGTGATGATGGTGACAATTGTAGTGATGATAATAGTAGTAGTAATGATGGTGGTAATATTTGTGATGATGGTAACCCATTGCAGAGTTGAGTATGCAGTTTTGATTTTGGGCAAAACAGTAAGTCTACTTAACATGATTAGATTAATATCCAGTATTCGAGAATGGATAATAAGTCGTAGGCGTGTGCATAAACCTTTAACCGTCCTGGTGGTGTAATGGTTAAGGTGGCAAAAATATGTGTGTGATAACCCGGGTTCGAATCCCGGTGGATCATATATACTTTAATTAATTTCATTGGGGGTGTGGTGGTGAGATTAATAAAAATAATATTATCAACTCTGTGTAAGCAGAGTTTGGTATCGCTCCCCCTATAGTGGGTACCACCCGAAAAAAAAGTCTGTCGTTAATGTCGATGTCGATGTTGTCCGTCTGTCGCGGAACTCCTCCTAGACCGTTGGACGGATTTTCACCAAACTTCACACGAACATTCGTTGGGTGAATGCAAACGTCACCCACCCACCCACCCAGCAATGATTGCGTTCTTAGTGTGTGTGTCCCGAAGGGGCTCACACATTGAACGCATTCGTTCTGGGGCCAAAAACATCTCGCCCCATATCTGTTAGGTTAAGTTAGTTTAGTTGACATAAGAAGTGATGATAGTAATAGTGGGGATGATATTAATAGTTGTGATGATTGGTGATAATAATAGTGATGATGGCTGTAGTTGTAGTGATGATGATGACGGTAGTAATGATGTTGGTAGTGATGATGATGACAATAGTAGATATGATGGGTATAGTACTAGTAGTAGTGATTATGATCATAATAGTAGTGATGATGGTGGCAAGTAATTATGATTGTAAGATGATGGTGATAATAATTATTGACTCTGGTGATAGTTGTAGTGACAATGAGAGCAGTGATGATGGTAGTGACAATGGTGGCAGTATTAGTGAAGATGGTGAGAGTAGTAGTGATGATTATAATAGTACAGTAGTAGTGATGATGATAGTAATGGTGATGATGATAGTGACAGTTGTAGTGATGATATTAGTAGTGATGATGGCGGTAATATTAGTGATGATGGTAACCCATCGCAGAGTTTGGTATGCCGTTTTGATTTTGAGCAAAACGGCACGTCTACATTATTATTATTATTTGTTGCATTCTTTTCTATTAGGTGAGCTACATCTACGCTCATGAACTGTTCCCCACCGTGGCCAGAGGTCGCGGGGTGGCCTTCACGTATATAATGGTGGTCATTGGGTGTGCCTGTGTTCCGCTGGTCACCATTATTTTGGTCAGTAGATGTATTTACTTGGCTGACGATATGTTTGTCGATTATGTATATAAAATCATACATACTTCTGATTGGAAAGATTTGTCCCCGAAATAATTACACACACACACACACACACACACACACATATATATATATATATATATATATATATATATATATATATATATATATATATATATATATTTAGGCTCGCAGAATAAGCAAAACATTGGAACACTAACTTTTCGTCTATTCTATCGAATCCTATGCATTTCCTTTCAGGCCCGGCAGACGTGGTGGGCCGCAGACGTGATCTTTGGATGTGCTGGGGTTGCAGCTAGTCTTCTGATGCCCTTGTTACCCGAGACCAATATGAGGCCCCTACCAGAAACCCTTCAAGACGTGGACATTCGGTATAGGTCCAGCAAGGAGGAGGGTCGCTATGTTAGGATCCAAAACACAGGCTTTTAGTGAATCGAGGAGACCAGTAAATCCCAACTAAGGCAGGATTATAGGTTTGAGTCCCGAAGGTATGAATAAAAACCTATTATTTAGTACTGGCTCCAGAACCAATGATGGACTGCCAATTTTTGTCCTAAAACCAGGGCGATCTCAATCAAATTTACCCAAACTAACGCCAACCTTAGTCCAACCTAAGAAAAACAGTTGTGATCTACTGGTTAAATTTGTCAACATGTCTGTCTCTTGGTTCCCTTTCTGCTTTGACCCCTTCCAGAGACCCTTCAAGATGTGGACATTCATTATAGGTCTGGCAAGGAGGAGGGATGCTATGTTAGGAACAACACACAGGCTTTTAGTGAATCCAGCAGATCTCAACCAGGACTATAGCCTGTCCCAAATAAGTAGGCCAAAACTCTCGAACATTAACTTCTATAACTCGCAAAGGACTAGAGTAATTAAGTTAATGTTTCTACCAGTTAGGAAGGATCAGCCAGGGATTAGTGGTGAAAATTACATCACATTTACTGTAGCCTTTTTTAGTTACAAAGGTTAGGGTTCCTAATTTCCAGCCTACCTATTTGGAATAGGGTATAACAAATACAAGGATATCCTAAAGTCCCAGTAATTATACATCTTGGGCAAAGACAACAAGAGCCAATCGTATTATGTGGGAGGTAGTTTCTTTTTTGGCACCCCCTTCTCCCTCAAGCTTATCCCCATTGGTTTCGAGTTGAAGACGCTCGCACCATTATTTTGTCGGTTTAAAGACCGTTTGTCCCATTTCATTATTAATATCAAGACCTTTCATGTAATTTAGGTGTCAATACTATTCTGGCAAGCAATAGCGAGCCAGGTAATTTAGGAGGAACCGGCTCCAGAATGTACGGCTACATTAAGTTGCGTATCATTACATAGAGTTACATGGGTGTTACATAGGGTTACACATATTTGCATATAGTGATCTAGACTTACATGAAGTCACATATAGTTACATATAATTACATATATTTACATGGAGTTACATATATTTACAGAGAGTTACATGGGGTTACATAAAATTACATATAGTTACATAAAATGATGTAGTGACAAAGCCAAATAGAGTTACATAGTTATACAGAGTTACATATAAATACATAGAGTTACATAAATGAATGATAGATGGCGTTACGTGTAGTCCAAGCCAGAAGTGGTATTTTATGCCAAAGGTGACGGGAACGTTTTATTATTCATGTGTATATACAGTGTTTATATTATTAGCGGTACATATATATATATTTTGGTTTGCTCTCTAGACCTCTATCAAGTTTATATAAACAAATACCACAAAGACCCCCCTTCAAGATAAATTTGTATATTTTTCGGTATAAAAATGTCTTGGCCAAAGGCCAGTTCCTACTAAATTACTGGCTTGTTGTCGCTCACAAGGATAAAATTGACACCTAGCTTGGGCAAAAGGTCTTAAAATCGCCAAATTAATCGGGCGAATGTCTTATAATCTCATAACTATTTAGGCTAAATATGAAAGAGAAGGGACCCCCCGCCAAAACAAAAAAATACTTCCCCATAACTCATTCAGTACCGGTGCCGTCCTATAACTCATTCAGTACCGGTGCCGTCCTATAACTCATTCAGTACCGGTGCCGTCCTATAACTCATTCAGTACCGGTGCCGTCCTATAACTCATTCAGTACCGGTGCCGTCCTATAACTCATTCAGTACCGGTGCCGTCCTATAACTCATTCAGTACCGGTGCCGTCCTATAACTCATTCAGTACCGGTGCCGTCCTATAACTCATTCAGTACCGGTGCCGTCTTATAACTCATTCAGTACCGGTGCCGTCCTATAACTCATTCAGTACCGGTGCCGTCCTATAACTCATTCAGTACCGGTGCCGTCCTATAACTCATTCAGTACCGGTGCCGTCCTATAACTCATTCAGTACCGGTGCCGTCCTATAACTCATTCAGTACCGGTGCCGTCCTATAACTCATTCAGTACCGGTGCCGTCCTATACTCATTCAGTACCGGTGCCGTCCTATAACTCATTCAGTACCGGTGCCGTCCTATAACTCATTCAGTACCGGTGCCGTCCTATAACTCATTCAGTACCGGTGCCGTCCTATATATTATGTTCTTGAAACTATTCAACTATATTCAGTATATATAGGTTCTTCAGCAATCATCAAGCTTCCAACTATATTCAGTATATATAGGTTCTTCAGCAATCATCAAGCTTCCAACTACCTCACTTAACCCTTTTTACTACAACAGATCTTTCTTAACCCCTTATGTAATGGCGATGTTGTTTTCATTAATGTCTATCAATTATTAGACGATTATATTCAGCTAAGGACAGACGTGTAGCATTTAGGAGGATACAGACTATCTTTAATATCCCGTATAAGTACCACAGATCCTTCCTAAGCTGCATGACATCGTCTATATATCCCTATAATGAAATATAACAAGAAGTCGCCGGTACAGTAAGGATTAATGTACTGTAACCGGATTTACAAAGGCAAGTGAGAAGAATTTGTTTTGTTATGTGCATGAATGAGAAAAAAGGCAAAGCTGCCTGTAGCAAGTCTCCACCCTAAGGTTGAAAAAGTGACAGAACCAAAATCAAGGTACGTTAGAGGTAAATTAGTTGTGTTGGAAAGAAGTATGGTGTGGTTAACCCCTGCTGTACCGGCGACGTCCTTTTGATTTTATTCTAGCTATTTTTGGACGATTTTGTGCAGTTAAAGAAAGATTTGTGGTAGTAAAAAGGGTTAAGTGAGATAGTTCGAAGCCGTTTTAGTGCTGGAGGCCCATTTTAAACTGATTAAAGTTGTCTAATAGTAGCCAGAATTAAGACAAAAGAACGTCCCCGGTACTCAATGGGTAAAGTGTAGTGAAACATAGTAATATGGATAAGTTACCGTTCCTTATCCGTTTTCTAAGTCCAATAACACAGCAGAAAATGAAGGAAGATGCAGATGGAGCACTAACTCTTGTAAAACAGTCAAAAATATTATCAAGTTTAAGACGGCACTCGATCTAACTGCGTTATTTTTAACCCTTTTTGTACCAGCTACGTGTGTTACAGTATATTCTATTCTAGCTATACTTAGAAGATTTTGTGTCACTTAAGAAGGATCTGCGGTAGTAAAAAGGGTTGATTAAGAGAGTTTGTAGTATTTTAATTGGCAAACGTATCTCCTTAGCTGAATGAAATGGTCTACTAGTTGCCAGAATATATTTAATAAGATGTTCCCGGTACTGCATGGGTTAACACCTTCTATACCGGGGACGTCCTTGTAACATTTTGTTGGCTACTATTAGACAATTTTATTCAGCTTAGGAAGGATGTCTACCAATAAAAAAACTATAGACTATCTCAATTAATCATTCTAGCTACCATATATCTTAGGCTACAGAAAATAATATAAATCTACCTGAAATCAAATACAAAATAGGTCACCGGTACAGAAAGGGTTAATTGGTGTCATTGTCAGTAAAGCTATTAGTGGTATATTGACTTTCAGAAATTCTTTACTCGGCCATTTTAATACACGCCCCTCACTAGCGGGTAGGGCTAACATCCTGGGTTAACCCCTTCTGTACCGGCGACGTCTTTTTGTTCTATATTCACTATATTTAGAAAATTGTATGCAGTTTAAGAAGGATTTTTGGTAGTAAAAAGATTAAGTGAGATAGTTTGAAGAATGTACATTGATGGAGGCCCTTTACAAACAGAAGAAAATCACCTGATATTAGCCAGAAAATAGGTTAAAAGACGTTGCCAGTACAGACGGCCTTAATCTGTCCAGTACCATAGGATATAGTACTAAAAGTCCCCTGCAGTCCCAAGCAATGTGGCCAAAATGGCAGGAGAGAACAACTTTCCACCTCAAGAGACGAAGCGAGACTATCTCTCCCACCCTTCAGTGGGTCTTATATAAGCTGAGAAGTGTTGCCATATCGAGAGCAGTGCTTAAACGGTTGTGGTACCAGGTACAGGCTTGTACAGGCAGTTACAAGCAAAGTACATTACTGATGGCGATTCACCGTCTCTGGGACTGGGGAGTGACTTATCTACTGACGGCGATTCGCCATCGCTGGTAGAGCAAGGGTTAAGGGGGTAGAGTATATTGATTAGGTTACTTATATACTGTATGTACTATTATGGAACCTCTCTGAATGACAAAAAGCTAATGTTATTGTCGGACAGGTTGGGAGAGAGGTATCCTGACCAGGATTTGAACCCACTGACTCCAGGTATATTTGGGAGGTTTGGGCACTCTAACCACTCGGCCATGTGCGAATATATGGGAAGTAACCTTAGTTCTTATTTGAAGACCTTGTTCGTTCTTCTCGTCAAGAACATCCACCCTCTAAACTCTACCACTATGGGATGGCAAACATCGTTTCAACTTTCCCTTCATAATTGTTGAGGGTCACAGGGTGTTGGGTGGGGCTTCACTGTCCCAGGCGTATCTGCGCCCTCCTTAGCTCCTCACCTGGAAGTGGCTTTGGTCACCTGGGCTTTCTTAGTGGTAAGCAGGGAGGGTTCTGTGGGGGTGCTCGGTTATGGCCTTGGCCTTGATCGGGACCTAGGGGCTGTTTGGTCAGACAGCCTGGGGAACACCAACAACAAACAACAACATCGTTTCAAAAGTCAGAGAATTATGACATGACTGGAAGCCTTTCTGTACTACCGGTAAGGGGAGAATTCAATTGAGGGATATTTTTCTGGACCCCTCTCTCTCTCATGTTTAGCTCCATTGTTTTTTAGATTTTAAGACGTTCGCCCCATTTATATAATTTTTTAGAACTTCCGTCCTATTTTTTTTTTTTTTATTATATTTCGTGCTATTTAGGTGTCGATGTTTTCCTGGTGAGTGATAGCGAGCCAGTAAGAGGAAACGGCCTTAGGCATACATAAATGTTTCTTCCGAAAAATGTACAAATTAATCTTGAAAGGGGGTCCAGGGGATATAATTTTAAGCTTGATAGAGGTCTAGGAAACAAACCTAAAACCTCCCCTTAACCCCTTCATCACCATGACATGTTTTAACCCTTTTAAGTTAGGTAAAGTTAGGTGATTTTATGCAGTTTAAGAAGAACCTATGTTATTCCGAGGGTTTATTCATAGTGTAGGTTGATTACAAAGTAAAAACAAGTGGTTTAATAGTAACCAGAGTAATACGTGGTAGTTCTGAATTGACTAATGCAGTAAACCCCCACCAAGGTACGTGGACACACTATAGTTGGTTTTATTTAAGTTTATTTATTGCGGAAATATTTTTATTTTGGGTGAGAGCTGGTCCTATTCGGTTTGAGGTTTGGCATCCTATATCCAACCTTAGCTGTTTCTGTCTGTCTCTTTTACTGTATCGTATAAATACGATAGAATATGACTCTTGTGTGATCTCTTATGTCTCTGTGACGTCACGATCACTCCTACAGCACGACGTAGGACGAGTAGATCGTATATTATAAGATTGTAAATAAGTTAAGTTATAAAAGGCCTAATATGCTATTAAGCAATATTGCCATGGTCTTATGTAGTATATATGAATTTATCGTATATATTAATATAATTTATCGTATAGAGCAACCTAGATGCGGTACGATAATTTGGGCTCCTGGCGGTTTGCCAAGGCAGCAAGGTGCGCTTTCGAGGAACGCCAGAGCCTTCACGAACACCAACCAGTTAACATCTAAATTTCCGCCCTCAGTTGATCGTGCTTTTGTGCCTCTAATCACAATACACATACAGCAATACACTCAGCTACACCATCACGACGCTCTCATCGACATCATGACTGACTGATAGATAAGCATAATAATCATGTCCATTCCCATGTAATCATTTATTCTTTCTTTAATTAACTTGACTCGAGTCTTGGGACCGAAGTCTCGTTCCCCATTGTCCACCGCCATATTGGGTAAAACGTTCTCCCTTGCCTCATTGCCACGTGGAACTATTGGTGAGTTAATTCCTGGCTAATATTAACCCTTACCCTATATATACATTTATTATGTGAGACCTTTGGATATAAATTAGCTTGTTTCAGATTGAATTCAATTTAGATATACTGTAGAGTAGTTTTCATTTAGATTGATTATATTTTGATTCATTATAGCTTAGTAATATTTAACTTCCATTGATAGTTTACCACATTGGTGCCCAGACCCGGGATTTAGCTACCAGTAGGGGATTTTTCTTAGGCAATGAGCAAGGGATTAGTCCAGGGATGCAGGAGCAAGGAACCCGGAGGGGTGGGGCTTGGCTATCTTCCTGTACCTCAGGCGCCGGTACCTCAGCGAATAGCCATAGTAGGGCATTCATATGCAAATAGGCTAAGGGCAGCTGACGGAGGAACTGAGTGGTATCGGGCGTCGGAGGGGGAAAAGACTTTCAGGCTGACCTACTTCGGGGTACCAGGAGCAACCGTTGACACCCTGAGAGCCTCCCCCCAGTGGGGGCAGGTGGTTCGGTTTAGGCCGCATATGATCTTTTTGTTTATAGGCGGTAATGATATACGCCCCGGTACAGTACCCCGCGAGTTAGCTGACGCTATCAAAGAGGTGGCGCTGGATCTGGAGCGTGAGTCCGGAGGAAGCTGTAAGATCGTGGCAATTGAGAGCCGGACGAGAGTCCGAGGGTTCTCGGCGGCGGACTATCAAGCTATACAAAATTCTCTTAACCGCGCCCTGAGGTGTCGGTTAGTAGAAACGAAGCACCGCTTTGTTTCTCTCACTCTCAGCATCCGGGACCTCGACCAGGATGGTGTCCACCTCGATTTAGACACCAATCAAGTCCTGTATGACAAGATTGTAGGGCTAACGAAGCGTTGACTAGAGAGGGACGCCGGGGTTGTATCATTGCGCCTGCCTAAGTTCTGCATCCCACCCATCATCTTTCCCCAATAATTTTCTTTTCCGTTTCAGACTTCCTGTGACATATGACCTGACCTAACATTTTTTCTTGTTCAATATGATCCATTAGTAGGTATTGCTATTTAGTGTACTATTTTTCTCCATAACATAGAAGTCTGCCGGTCGGCGTCTCTTAAGTAGACTATTATTTGGCCGTTGTCTTTGTAACGTAACATTTAGATACATAGCCTATAGGCTCGCATGCAAAATGGATATAAAGACCATAAAGAGACACCGTCTAGTGGGGTGCTGAACAAAGCCCCTAAAAATCAAAGGGCGGGACTTCGGGGAGTATTAAATAGGCTAATTATGGACGTCAACACTTTCATCACTACTGCTGAACTAGAGGAATTGGAGGCTAGATTAGAAAACGTCCAAGCTACCCACGGTCGTATTACGGCTCTGAGTGAGGTGATTGTGGCTGACATGACAGAGGAGGAAGAGATAGTTACAGAGTGTGATAATCGCGCCCTCTATGACGAACCTGTCTTTAGAGCGAAGTACCTATTACAGCGTGCTGTCGCGAATAAGAAGGGAGGCGATAATGAGGCCCATAGAAGGGCAGACCCAAAACATACTGTACACCTCCCAAAGCTCAATCTTCCTACATTTGGGGGCAAGTTAACCGAGTGGTTAGCTTTCTGGGACGTATTTCGATCTACGGTTCATGAATCCTCTTTGGATAATGTCCGCAAGTTTCACGATCTGAAGGGACAAATGGAAGGAGAGGCCTTACATTTAATAGAGGGTTTTGCAGTAGTGGGTGGTAGTTATCTTGAAGCGGTACACTTATTAGAGTCCACATACGTAGATAGAGAGCAGTTGAAGATGGCCCATGTCGTTGCCTTGTTGGGGCTCGCAGAACCACAGTATAAGGTTGATGAGTTGACAAACTTCAGGGCAAATATGGAGTGCCATACTCGATCGCTAGACACCCTAGGGCTTACCATGCATGAAATGATAGTCATTATCTTGCGTCAGAAGCTTCCTATAGCAATACTTGATAAGGTAAGATCATTTGAGATGGGGGAGTTCAAAACTCAGTTCAGCAAGGAGATCAATAATCTACAGTTGAACAAAGGGAGAATGTATGTGTCGGGAGGGAGTGAGCATATGGAGAAGAGGGGAACAATAAGCATGACAGTGGGGACTAAAGAAGAGAAAGAGGGTACTTATAAGAAACCTGCTCAGATTCTATGTAAGCTATGTAACAACAAACATAAATGGAGTTTCTGCGTAAAATACCCAACAAATGAGACAAAACTAGCACAGGCGAAAAGATTGAAGGTATGTGTAGGTTGTCTAAGTAAAGAACATGGTAAGCAGGGACAATGTACTGCTACATACTTAAGGCCCTGTCACCACTGCAAAGGACATCACTTTGATAAGTTGTGTCCTACAGCAGATAATGCCAAAGACGTAAAAAAAGAGGGTACTACAACTGTGACACTAGGTAGCACGCAAGACACCACTATATTGCCCACAATACAGATTCCCATGGAAGGTAATGACAGTAACAAAGTTTGTCGGGTACTTCTAGATCAAGGGTCTCAACGTTCCTTTATAAAGAGGTCCGTACTAGTGGGACTGAAGCACCGAATCGTAGGGGCTGAGACTCTTCGATTACAGGGCTTCACAGGGGTTACTGATAAGCAAGACTACGAGATAGCGGAGACTTCATATTTCTACCGTAAAAACCGGTACTTTATGACTTGTATCGTAGTAGACACCCTACCAGAATATGTATCTGTGGGTGTGAAAAAGGTGGAACACGCATTACGTAGCAAGGGGGTTAACTTGTCAGATCCCATGGGAAATCAGAGTGAGGTGCATGTTCTACTTGGTGTGGATCATTATTATGAAGTAGTATACCCTGGATTTAAAAAGATGTGTAGTGTAATTTTAATCCCCACTAAATTTGGATACTGCATGAGCGGAAAGGTGCATACTACACAGTCAAAGGTCCTGGTCGACACGGTCTCGATATATAGAGTCAATGTAACCGCGGCAGAGGAGTTGGGAAGGGAGGATTCCCAACCTAGTGACCCTAAGATGGCTGCCGAGTTCGACCTGGAACGACTGTGGAGATTGGATCACATAGGCATTAATCCTATGGAGACTGATTATGACTCGGAAGTTGCGCTACAAAGGTTTGACGAGTCTGTGTGCTACTGTGCCTCAGACAAGCAATATAAAGTTAGTTTACCCTGGAAGAACGGTGAGATAGGCATCTCTTAACCAGGAAAAGTCCAGAAATTTGGGGATGATCTGGCAACCTAAACATGACATACTAACTTTTCAAACAAGGTCTTTTGCTCAGCAGACAGGAGTGCACACAAAAAGAAGTCTGTTGAGCAAAGTTGCGCAATTTGTTGATCATTTGGGTCTAGCATTACCTGTTACCATAAGAGCTAGGATTCTAATGCAGGAAGTTGGAGACGTAAGATAGGATTGGATGACAGTTTGCCCGAGGACCTGAATGACCAAGGGACATTGTTGTTGAATGAATATGCCATCCTATGTACTAAACCTATACCTCGTAAAGTGGCGGCGTTCGGTGACGTTACGTTACACACGTTTTGCGATGCTAGCGCCACGGCATACGGGGTAGCCATATATGTCGTTACTTCATTTGGGGCACATTTAGTTACAGCCCGGGACAAGGTAGCCCCGGTTAAAAAGGTAACTATCCCTAAAATGGAATTGACTGCCATGCTGCTATTAGCACGTCTGGTGCAACATGTACGCGCAGCATACGAGAGCGAATTAAATATTGAAATCGTTCACGTTTGGTGCGATAGTCAGGTCGCACTCAACTGGGTACATAGCAAGAAGTCTCTGCCAGTTTATGTGCGGAATAGGGTAGATGAGATTAGAGCCATTTTGCCAGACGTTGCTTATCATTATGTAAATACAAAAGAAAACCCTAGTGATCTCATAACTAGGGGTATAACGGCTAGCCAGTTAATGAAGTCCGAATTGCGGTGGCATGGTCCAAAGTGGCTGCTCCATGAAAGTGAATGGACGATATGGCATGCTGTTGGTGAGGGACTTCTGCCACTGGAAACAGTGGCAGTTACAGCCCAACCAAATGAGCCACCGGGTCCTATCATGAAGTGGGCAAGATTCGGTGACTATAATAAACTAGTCAGAGTTGTAGCTTGGGTGTTGCGATATGTATCCAATCTCAAGCTTAAAGTAACGGGCCAACTCTGCAACAGGTGTCACAACATTGATGCTCGTGAATTTAAAGCAGCTGAAGTAACTTTGATCAAATGGGTTCAAATAGAAACCTTTTCCAATGAATTAGAATCCTTGAAAGGCTCGAATAAGACATTAATGCCTAATATAGTGCGTCAACTAAGGTTGCACCTAGACAATGGCCTCATCAGGTGTGAGGGTCGCCTGAAGTGGTCGAGTGTACCAGACGGCACAAACCGCCCTATACTTATGCTAACAAGACATCACGTTACTGATCTATTGATCATACGTGCACATAGGGAAGTAAAACACTACGGGGTATGTCATATTATATCCAATTTACGTCTCACATGGTGGATACCCAGGGTTCGACATGTAGCTCGACGCGTAGTACGAAAGTGTGTAATATGCCAGAGACTAAAGGGTAAACCATATGCAACTGGACCAGCTCCACCCCTACCTGAATGCCGTGTAAAGCACGTAGAACCTTTCCAAGCGGTAGGATTAGATTACACAGGGGCATTGAAGACGAGGGAGCATGAGAAGGTTTATATATTATTGTTTACCTGTGCGACGTCTCGAGCGGTTCACCTAGAACTATGTGATAATATGTCTAGCGAAGAATTTATGCTGGCGTTCAGACGGTTTTGTGCCCGTCGTTCATTCCCTCAACTCATTCTTAGCGACAATGCTCCCACTTATGTCCAAGCATCAAAATATCTAAAGGATATGAGTAGTGATCCTACTATCATCACCTTTTTGGGAGAGAAGAAGTGCGAATGGAGGTTCATTCCAGTTAAGGCACCTTGGTTTGGTGGAATGTGGGAACGGTGTGTCGGCATAGTAAAGTCAGGACTCCGAGCGGTTGTAGGACGTGCTCTATTAAAGAAGAGTGAGTTGACGACAGACCTCACAGAGATAGAGGCAGTCGTGAATGATTGCCCGCTTACATATGTGTACACCGACCTGCAAGAACCACTACCATTAACGCCAGCTCACTTGCTATATGGGAAACCATTGACTGCGTTTCCATCTGATTTCCAATCCATAGTAGAGTTAGAGGATCCCTCGTTGTACTCTGCGGTAGCGGTGTCTAAGAGATACCAGTATATATCCAGGATAATCGAGGATTTTAGGAAACGGTGGATTAGTGAATATCTGCTAGCATTGAGGGAAAGGAGTGTTACTCCCTCTGGTAGACCGACGGCACCTACAGTTGGCGAAGTTGTTTTAATTAAAGAAGATAGTCCTCGTTTATACTGGAAATTAGGCCGCGTATTGGAGGTATACAAGGGGGCAGACTCTGTAGAGCGGGTGGCGCTATTGAAGACAGCCACTGGAACTACTGTTCGTCCTATCGCACATTTGTACGCTTTGGAGCTCGATTCCGCATTGCAATCTGATGCTCCACCTGTTATTGCTGGGTCCGAGGATTCTCAAAGGAACGACTCACCTCTTGCTGATGGTGATCATTCTCGGACCGGGACTCGTCCCAGACGCGCTGCTGCTGGCGCCATCGACTTGTGGCGTCAGAAGATAGCCTCTGGGCAACTTTAGGTTTAAGGTGGGGTTCAGGTCTTTTTTTGTGGGGGGAGTGTATCGTATAAATACGATAGAATATGACTCTTTTGTGATCTCTTATGTGTCTGTGATGTCACGATCACTCCTACAGCACGACGTAGGACGAGTAGATCGTATATTATAAGATTGTAAATAAGTTAAGTTATAAATGGCCTAATATGCTATTAAGCAATATTGCCATGGTCTTATGTAGTATATATGAATTTATCGTATATATTAATATAATTTATCGTATAGAGCAACCTAGATGCGGTACGATAATTTGGGCTCCTGGCGGTTTGCCAAGGCAGCAAGGTGCGCTTTCGAGGAACGCCAGAGCCTTCACGAACACCAACCAGTTAACATCTAAATTTCCGCCCTCAGTTGATCGTGCTTTTGTGCCTATAATCACAATACACATACAGCAATACACTCAGCTACACCATCACGACGCTCTCATCGACATCATGACTGACTGATAGATAAGCATAATAATCATGTCCATTCCCATGTAATAATTTATTCTTTCTTTAATTAACTTGACTCGAGTCTTGGGACCGAAGTCTCGTTCCCCATTGTCCACCGCCATATTGGGCAAAACGTTCTCCCTTGCCTCATTGCCACGTGGAACTATTGGGGAGTTAATTCCTGGCTAATATTAACCCTTATAACCCTGAATTGTGTTGTGGAGAAATATCTGGAGAAGCAAGAAAAGGTGTATGTTGCCTTTATGGACTTGGAGAAGGCCTATGACAGAGTGGATAGAGAAGGCATGTGGAAAGTACTTAGAATATACGGAGTAGATGGCAAGTTGCTGAAAGCAGTGAAGAGCATGTATGAGGGTGCAAATGCGGCAGTACGTGTAGAGAATGAGCAGAGCGAGTTCTTTGACCTGAATGTTGGGTTGAAACAGGGGTGTGTTGTGTCCCCGTGGTTGTTTACTGTATATATGGATGGAGTCATGAAAGAAATACTAGGAAGAGCACTTGATGTTGGTGTATCGCTGAAAATGGAGGGAAATGAATGGAAGCTGCCTATACTGCTGTTTGCGGATGACACAGTTCCGATGAGAGATAATGAAAGGGAGTTGCAGGGTCTGGTAAATGAGTTTGGAAAAGTGTGCGAAAAACGGATTTTGAAGGTAAATGCGGGGATAAGCAAGGTTATGGTCTTCGAAAGGGGTGAAGTCACAGAGTGTGAGGTGAAGTTGAACGGTCAGACTATGGAGATTATCATCTCTTTTAAGTATCTGGGCAGTGTGTTGAGTAAAGATGGGACAGTGGATGAAGAAGTGAGGGAGAGGGTGCAATGGGGGAAGAGGGTTGTAGGAACGTTGAAAGCAGTAACAAGAAATAGAGTGGTCAGTATGGAAGTGAAGAAGTCCTTGCATGACAGTGTGGTAATCCCGACATTAACTTACGGAAGCGAAGCATGGACGTTCGTGGAGAGACTCAGACCAAGAGTGAGAGTGGTGGAAATGAATTACTTGAGATGTGTGTGCGGAGTTACATGGAGGGATAGACAGACGAATGAGGAAGTAAGAAGGAGGTGTGGTGTGGAGGTAGATGTGCTGGAAAGTGTGAAAAGGAACAACTTGAGATGGTTCTGCCATATGGAAAGTATGGGAAGCGAGAGAATGACTAAGAGTGTGTACGAGAGCGAGGTGGATGGACAGGGAGGGAGAGGTAGACCGAAGGAGAGGTGGAAGGATGGAGTGAGGAAGTATATGAATGATGGCGGTGCTGGTTGGGAGGTGGGGCGTCGACTGACTGAGGACAGAGGTGCTTGGGGGCGGTTCGTTCGTGGCCACCCCTTCGGGGATCATGGTGTCAGGCAATAGATAGATAGATAGACTTACGGGTTGGCCGAGTCCCCGGTATTTTCCTCACAACACTCTTTCTTACACTGAGGGACCGGTAGAAGTCGGAGGAATTTGGGGTTGCCACCCACCGACAGATTATGATCTAACTTACCTAAATTACTGAGCTTAATATGACGCGATTTCGCGTCATAAACTTATTAATGAGCTATTTCACTAAGTTCATATGACGCGATCGCGTCATATGTTACTTTTGGGCAACACCGCCATATGACGCGATCGCATCATATATGACGGAGGCGGTTAACACTTACAGGTTATGAGAGACTGGAATTGGAGGAATTCCAGGTGGTGGGGACCGATATATGGAGTGTGGCTGCAGTGCCCCGATAAGCCCACTCCTTACGTGTAATGCTTGACCAGTCCCTGTGACCGTTCTATTGTGCTTATGGCTTGACTACTCTTAAGTGAGAGAGCTTTACTGCCATGTTGGTTGCCAGGCCAACTAAAATACCCGGGTTTGTCTACTGGAATAAGTCTAAAAACCCTTGATCACTTGATTTTAGAGTCTGGCAGTTTGAAGGTGGTTAGTAGTACTTATTAAGGAGTCAGGCTATCACTGTCACTCCTTTCGGAAAATCAATGTCTTTAGGACAGGAGTGCTGCTCAGTTGCGAGCTGCAGCACGTTGGGATGTCTGACCTCGGGGAGACCTTTGGTTTAGTGTGGCAGACATTACGAAGTCTAGACTAGAACAGAGTGAACACCATTGACGAATAGGCGGATGCAGATGACGCAGGAATAATTCACCACCAACCCCCTTTTTATAGCATTGTATTGGTCATTAGTTTTCCTTGAAGTTAGACGTCTCTACAAAGATTTTGTAGTGTTAGAAAACATTTAAAACCATTGTGGTTATTTTAGATAAGTAGACTGATTATTAATTATTGAATAACTCACATAGAATAAATTTACCTTATTATGGTGATAACTCAGATGGTGATACTAAAGATGGCGGAAAGTAGGCTAGGTGAACTTTAGTTGTTAATGGGATAAGGAATAGGCTAAGGAAAGTGACTAGAATAGGCTAATTTAGATAGTATTTACGTTAAAGTTTCGTGATAGCTACTTATGATGATGTGACTATGAGAATGAGATGGAAGTCAAGCAAAAACACCTAACTATGAGACAATGAAGAATGAAGTGCTTAGCGTGTGTCTGGGACGGAGGTTGGTTGGAGAGTTTCGGCGAGAGACCCTTCCTCGAGTCCCTCGTGACAATCGACGCATGCGCAAGTATGTATGTTGTATGTTATAAAAATTGCCACCTGTAAGTGGCACCGATTAGCGTGTCGCCCATCGGTAATTTGTGTAGGATTTTTCCCCTAGATATAGGCATGCAGAAAATGTATCCCACCCTTATACAATGAGATACACAGGAACTATATTATTAAACAATACAGTAATATAGGGAAATTATAATCCTACAATACTTTCCCATATATAACTATAGAATAAGATATTCTTCCCGAAATATGGAACGTTCAACCTAAGGTTACGGGAGCGTTCAACTTAAAACTACAGAAGGATACGTAACGCTACATTAACCCAAATTACGTAGCATTGATACTGTTCATACTAAATAAAGTATATAGAGTATAGACATATTCCCACCACCGAAAATATACCAATTTTACATAATTATAATTGCCCGACGGCAATCTTATCCCGCCAAGATTGGGAGGATATTTGGGCTGCCTGTCGACTTGGGCGTCCGCTGGACGCGTCAACAGGCTGCGCTGAAGTAGAAGCCAGGGAGGGGACTTCTATGGATAACTGGTCTGAAGGGGCGTCTTTGCGATCTAGGTTACCTTCAAGAGGGTATAGCCGTATAGTTGGACGTGTGATTACTCCAGTCTTGGTCCGAACCTTTGCCACCCGAACCTCACCACCACGACTGGGTAACAACTCCTCTATACGACCCAATTTCCAGAATGCGCGCGGGCCCTCTTCATGGACGGTTACCAAGTCACCTACCCTAGGCCAATGACCCGTTATTGGTCCTAGTTTACTTTTCTGTACTTCTCTTAAAGTTACCAGATATTCTGTCGACCAGCAGTGCCAAATGTCTCGCGACAGTTTACGAATATACTTGTAGCGGGCCGATATCACTTCCTTACTCACGTAGTCTGGATCTCCCATAGCATCCTCATCATGTTCCTCAGGAAGATCCTGCAGTCTGTATCCACGTACCAGTACTGAGGGTGTGATTGGGGTAAGGTCGTCCAAATCACCAGAAGCATAATATAGAGGGCGATCATTCACTGGTGGCTTCAATCTCCAAGAGTATGGTGTTGAGTTCCTCAATTGAAATGAGAGCTCTACCCAACACCTTCTTCAGACCCGCCTTCACGATCCCGATGGCTCTTTCCCAAATCGCGCCGAACCAAGGTGCTCTGGCGGGAATAAATTGCCACTCGGATTTCATGTCCGCAAGGCAGGTCTGAATCTTGGGGTTATTGCTCACGTCTTTAAGATAATTAGATGCCCCTATGAATGTTTTTGCGTTATCACTCAGTATGATACGTGGATATCCCTGTCTACTGCAGAGCCTTCTGAAGGCATGTAAGAAACTATCACAAGTGAGATTGGTGACCAGTTCCAGGTGAGTTGATCTGGTAACGGCACAGGTGAAAAGTATCATATGCACCTTAAGATTGGGTGAAACTTTCACAGGGATTGCTCCACTGTAGTCTACCCCTGTAACTTTGTATGGGTCACCAGGGGTGGTTAGCAGGTTTGGTAAGGGATCATAATGTGCTCCCTGTACCCTTCTACATTTTAAACATTGGCGTAGGACTTTCTTGACCACCTGACTGATTCTAGGCACCCACCATCTCTGTCTGACATAGTTGACTATGTGTCCAGCCCCATAATGGCAACAGATTCGGTGACACGTATCTATAATAAAATGGGTTAACACTCAAAGAGCGGCTGGTGGAGTATATTTCACCGTGCCGCCCAGCGTTTTTTTTTTACCATCAATGGTGTTTCCGTGCTGTTTTTCATGCATAAACAAGAGCCAGAGCGTAATACAATTATGTATCCCTGAAAGGGCGTAAATTGAGCTTTCCAATAACACGAGAACCATCCTTCTACGATCACTGGTTGTCTTGCGACGATCGTGCAACCGAATCACAAAATCGCAAAAATACGGTCATTTCGTTACATAATTACATGTGTAGCGAAGGAGGGAGGGTGGAGTAGTGTGGAGTACATGTCAGTAGACCCACGGCGTGCGTGGCGAGCGGTCATGAGGTAACCTACACTCCTCCCGTCGCTCGTCTCTCTCTCAGAGCCAATATTGCGCCAAAATTGCACACAGACTTAAGTCGGGCCCCGCCACATTGTCCAGCTTTTTAGATACGGACTTAAGTCGGGCCCCGCTAAAGAAGGGTTAAGGGATGATTAGAGGGCAGTAGTATTGGATACTTACTTGCCTCAGAGAGTGCTACCAATCGTAATCTGCCTCCACAATGTATCAAGTCTCCCTTCAAGTGTAAGCCCAACTGGTTGATTTTTTTTGACTATGTGAATGAGGGAGACAAAAGGCATAGCTGCCTGCAGCGAGTGCCTCCCCCAGATTTCAAAGAGTGACAGGTCCGAAATCAAGGGACGTTCGAGGTAAAATGCCTGGACACACAGAGTTTGAAGCAATTTAAGTCATAGAAAGAAGGAAAGACTGATTCTGGGAGAGAGTTCCAGTGCTCAGCAGTTGAATAGAAGAAAGTCTGAGAATAGAGTTTCAGTCATGGGTTGGAGAGTTGCACAGAGTAGGGGCGGGATTGTGTTGCAAGGCGGGTATTACGTACCCTACGTAGAGGAGGTGGTATGCACTGTGAAAGCTCCGAGGAACACTGATTATTGTAGTAGCGATTGAATAGCGAAAGAGATGCAACATTTCGGTGAAGAGAGAGAGATTGCAGAGAGTTGGTGAGTGGATGGGAGTTAATGAAACAAAAGGCTTTCCTTTCTACTTTATCTAGGAGTGCGGTGTGAGAGGATCCTTCCCACACATGTGAACAATACTCAATACAAGGACGCCCTGTGCCCCTGTACAGACCAAGAAGCTGCGCAGGGGTAAAGAACCCCTTGAGGAGGTTGAGCAGACCCAGCTTCTTGGAGGCTGCCTTAGCGAGACCGGTAATATGGTCTTTCCAAATGAGAGCAGAAGAAAAAGAGACACCGAGAACATTAACCCGTACAGCCCCAGCGACGCGCCTGACGCGTCGGCGATGTATGTAACGCACAGCCCCAGAGACGCGCCTGGCGCGTCACCCTAATTGCGCCGACCGTGACCTCAGGTGTAGCCACTCAAGAGGGCTCAGATTTGTATGGGAACTGTGTACGTATCCCACGCAACCGTGCCGATGGTTGAAAACTCTCAAAGTCCACGTGCGTGCGCGCGAGCGCGCAATAACCTGTTTTTTTGGGATAATTGCCTTCAATTTTTTACTCTTGTAAAATCCATTTTCGGGGGCTCTGTAGGACCATTTTTTAAGCTTTTTGAGCGGTTTTTCGTGGTTTTTCCTTCATTCCTAACCTATTCGCTATTGTTTCTGGAATAAAACCATTTTTTGAAAACCGGCCGGGTTCTGGTGCGCAAACATTACAAAACTAGCCGGGGCTCCACGGGTTAAGGGAGGATGAAGGGTTGATTTTTGTATTGTTGAAGAATAAGGGATAGTCCTCTGGAGGTTCCTGACGGGTAGTAAGATGGATAAATTAAGATGTGGAAGCATTAAATGCAACAAGGCTTTCTCTACCCCAATTGGAAATAGTAGCTAGATCAGAAGATAAGTATTTTATGGCTTCATTACGTTTACTTTTGAGGGACTGCTTGCTGGGGCGTTCAGGAAAACTAATTGAGTGGTGTAAAGTAGAGTCGTCTGCATATGAATAGATGGGACTGGATGTACAGTCGGTCACCTCTCCGACTGGGCCACCTAATGGTAATTTCGCTGAGTCTTTCGCTCTGATATTACTAACATAGCTCACTCCCCCCCACCCTGAATCTGTTGCATTTTTTTCCCATAGATGGCGTCGTTACATTTGCTGGGAAGGAGAGGGAGAGGCTACACGGAGAAGGGGTTGGGTGGGAGGGATGGGGGTTATTGTGTAGGGAAGGTTGGAAGTGTGTCAGGTGGGGGAGGGGGGTTATATGAATTATTTCACCAGGTTTACTGGTTACCATTTTATCTCTTGAAATTAATTAAGATGTAAATAGTTTTTGCTAGTGAAATCTGCCTTTAAGAAATGTTTGTTTATGTGTAATTATTGTTTGCAAACCAATTTGTAGGGATTGCTAGATTCACTATCTATTTAGTAAGACAGCTCTTTTTCATCCATTCACTCACACTATCTATTTATCTATCTATCTATATCTATCCACATTATAGATTAGTCTTTTCCTTAGCTGATGTTCATTTGCTCTTCTTTGGGTTAATGTTGGTCTCTTAATTTTGGTTGAGGTCCCGGGCTAGCCCGTATTGTCGATTTGCGGCATTTGATTTGGGGCTCCTCATACCTCTCGGATTAATGCCTTTTTTTCAAATACAGCATTATGTGTAGCATTGTGTTGTTATTTAAAATAAAATATTGTTTCTATGTATTGCATATCCATATCCATCTAGTCGTCATTAGTGAAATGCACATACCAAAATACCAGCTTTCATAACTGGTCGCTTACACCGAAGAGTCCTACACTGTTAGAGAACAATTATGAGGTCATTCAGCAATAAAAGCAGTGTAATATATATTGATGTAATTATGATTATTTTCCAGATGGGTATTTTGTGTTTGAGAAGGGGGTTTGGAGAAGAAAAAAAAAATATATATGACTAAAATACAATATACAAATATCAGACTTTAGAACTGGTAACCCACTTAAATAGAAACAAATACATTATTTGCTCGGAAATAAGTGCTACAAACTTCAAAGTCGTTATAACTTATAAGAAAAAATAGGTCCTACTAAAATGTCATTGGAAAACGCTATATACTTTCAAAGTAGCCCCAGAGAAGTTTTAGTGGTTTGCATTTCCCAATGTTGATATGTATGATAAAGGTGTTTGTTATTAGCATATACATTTGGATATCAATGCAAATATAATTAAACCGTTCAGAGAGAGAGCGAGAGGGTGAGGGAGTTACGAAATAAATGGACGAATACATCGAAGAGACTTGTACACGAAAGCTTGACTCTAATATCTGTGGATAGAGTATTTATTAATCAAAAGAATAAGTATTCGGTAATGTTTACTCTATATATTCATCTAAACATATGAAAAAAATTACCAGCAGATCCACTTCACCTATGTAATGCAAATTCCCATTACATGCAACCCAATTCCTCCATATGACAATCAAAGGTTTGATGTTCTCCACTTCCCTTTACCTAATAAATTGTTTCTCTGCGTATGAAAGAGACAAGAGGCAAAACTACTTATAACCAATTTGACCTATTGTCCCCGTTCCCCCGGTCAGAACAGAATGATTAGTACAGAACCATATTCAAGGTGCACTGGAATGTAACTGCAGGGCACGCAAAGCTTGAAACAAAGTCATAGGGTGAGGGATAGACACATTTACGGAGTGAATTCCACACTTTACTTGTTGAGCTGAAAAATTACGGGGAAATTTAAGTTAACTGTTGGCTTTTAATGGTGGGCAGAAAAGTGGTGGGAATGAGCTACAAAGCGGGTGGCCCTCTGTCTCTGCAGAGTGAGAGGTATACGCTGGGACAGCTGTGAAGAACACTGATTATAATAATGGCATAACAGTAACATACATGCAATTTTCACAATGTGGAGAGATTGTAGACAATATGGTGGAGAAGAGTAGAGATTACATGCCTTTGACTGCACCCTTTCAGAGGCATTTTTCATATGCGAACAATACCTGATACGCTTACAACAGTGTCCCTGTACGGAGAAAGAGGCTGTACGGGGATAAAGGGGTAACAGACGGTTGAGCAAACCTAACCTTTGGGAAACTTTTTAATCAAGAATGCTAATATGATCTTTTAAAGACACACACACACACACACACTTGTGTTTCGATAAACGCTAATGTTTCACTGCATGCACGCACATATCAGTATATGTTATGGCTCTAGCATCTCTCTCTCTCTCTCTCTGTAGGATAGTGGTTTGGCAGGAGTCACAGGGACCGCACTTTCTACCAAATAATTATCTTTCACAACTAACTCAGCGCGTTACAGATTGCCAGGGAAGCTCATGAAAAAAGATATATCCACTGATATTTATTTTTAACAACCAATCATGTTATGACTTATACCTATTGGCTTCTGGAAGAGAAAAACATGCGTAGGAACTATTTAAGATATACTGAAATTTAGCAACCACGCTAGGCGTGAAGAGACCATAATTATATCACAATTCAGTATAACGAGGATGGCCGCAACCTCATCCGCGTGGTAGCTGTATGTGTGTGTGTGTGTGTTGGCTTTAACCCCTAAGTGTCGGCGCGCAACATAAGTCGAGTATAATAAATCTGGACTATCTGGCGGCGCTCGACATAGGTCGTGTGGCAATTTAGCACGTAATGTTGCTGAGAGAGAGAGACAAGTGGTGGCAGGAGAGTAGCGAGCGTATGACTGCTCCAGACCACCGCGGCGAACCTACTGACACGAATCCCACCTCCTCCCTCCCTCTCTCACTCGCTATATACGGAATTGTATGGGGAAAGTGCCGAATTACATGCTTTTTGCACTCGCGTTGCGCGGTTGTTGCAAGAAAACTAGCCATCATAAAAGGATCGTTATGGTGTCATTGGAAAGCTCTGTTTATGCCCTTTCAGGGATAGATACTTGTTTTACGCTCTGGGTCTTATCATGAAAATGATCACGTAAACAGCCCTATTTTGGCTAAAAACACCCCGCTGGGCGGTACATATAAATAAACCGCCTAGCCCGCTAATAAGGTGTTAAATGCCGATATAAGTATGTTAACGTTAAATATTACATGATTTAGTCTATGCAAGGGTAATTATATATTATGTGCAGTCAAATGTATAAGTTAGATAAGAGACTGTCACCCTATATCATTATTTATAACTATATGCGTAACCATAAACCAAGTGCACTGTGAGTGATGGCAGATAATATCTGTAGGACGGTAACTCCGAGGACCATTAGTTTGTAAAACCCTGTTGGGTATTGTTAAGGTGTCCATTATGTGTGCTGCTGGATCACTATACTCTGTTTCAGCGACGCTGAGGTGAGAACGGCTCACCTATATGTCAATAAGTCTAGCTAATTTGTTCATGCGACCGTGTTCAATATCTCGTCTTTTAGTAATCATTAATTCTTAAAGGTTTAAATAATCACGGTCGCACAAGTCAATCAGCTGGAACTATTGACATCTACCTGGTCGCTGAAACAGTATAGTCATTAGTATATAACAGACAGCACCTGGTCATGCTAATGCTACCACAGAAAGTGTAACACGCAGTCAGACAGTCAGTAGCCAACCCTTCATTCCCTAATAGGTGGGGAAGATTAGCAAGGGACATTAGAAAGGGAACAATGATGCCCGGGAGAAAATTAATACAATAAACACATGCCCAAGCAAGTATTTTAACATTCGGAACAACATTCACCAGGCCTCAATATCATTGACTTCTCCTCAGATGATATACACTTCCACAACAAAGTCTTTACAATATAGGGGATGATGACCTACCAGGTTTGTCAATTAAAAGGTTACAAATACCTTCATATGTTCTTCTTAACAAACTTCCTCCATTCATTCCTGTAACAACAATCGCATAATATATATTATAATATCGTGTTAATAGTTCATGCATCGACCATGAACCTCCCGACCGTAGTTCCCCTTTATTGTTTTGGCTACAATCATAAATTTTATTAAGGCTAGTGCTTGATAATTTCATTCAGCACTGGAGCCACGGCGGTCGAGTGGCAAGCATGATCACGTGTGAATCTGCTTGACCTGGGTTCGATCCCCGCCAAGGCGGACATATTTATTGGGTGTGAAACTCAGGTGTCTGAAGCAACTGCCAGCAGCCCCTTCTCTGTATCCTCCTACTTTCTCTATCCTAGTTTCAAAGCCAAAGGCGGATGTTGTGCATACGTCCACAACAAATTCACTTGCTCTCGTCTTTCCGATTTTGGCTCCTCTGAATTCTCCACTTTATGGCTCAAACTTCCCTGTCATTCTCATATTAAATATTTGTGATAGCTGTCTTTCCCCTAACTCTACCGACTTTCCCACATAGTTTGATTATCTAAACTCTAAAGTGGAACACATTCTAGCCATTTCTCCTTTCTCTGAATCTCCATTTTAGGATATTTCAACGTTCATCACCACCAATGGCTCTCCTCTTATTCTACTGACCAACTTGGTGAACAAGCCTACGTCTTTTCAATCCTAAATTACCTAGAGCAGTTGGTTCAGCAACCTACCCGTATCCCGGATCGCCTCGGAGATCAGCCCAACATTTTTTACTTGTTTCTAACTTCTAACCCTTCTTCTTATACTGTCGATCTTTTCTCTCTTTTGGCTCCTCCGACCATAAATTCATCTCTGTCATCTGTCCTATCTCTCCAGTACGGCCACCTGATCCTCTTAGCAGGCGGCGCTTGTGGCACTTTGGCGCTGACGACTGGGAGGCTCTCCGGCAGTACTTCTTTGATTTCCCATGGAATGAATTTTGCTTCTGTGGCCGAGGACCCTCGGAGAGTGCTGAACGCATTACCGAGGAAATCCTATCGGGCATGGAGGCATACATTCCATTTTCTTTCTCTCCGACTAGTGCAAATTTGTTTGGTTTACTCATGCTTTTTCTACTGCTGTCCGCAATAAAGAGGAAGCATTTAAACAGTACCGACGCCTTAAAACTCAAGAATCTCATTCTTCCTATGTTTCTGCCCGGAATCAAGCCAAATCTGTTCTTCGACTTGCCAAACACTCTTTCATCAATAATAAATGCACTGAACTATCCAACTCTAGCTCTTCCCAAGCTTATTAGCATCTAGCCTAAAACCTGTCCAACAATTTGTCTTCCTCGTCTTTCCCTCCCCTTTTCCACTCTGATGGCACAACCGTCACTTCTTCCTCTGATAAAGCTGAACTAATCGCTAAAACCTACACCTTGGATGATGCCGGTGCTATTCATCCCTCTCTACCCCCCTCTCTCCTACTTATGCCTAATATCCTAGTCTCTTTTAAAGATGTACTTTCTACCCTCTCTGGGCTTATTACATAGAAGGCGTATGGTCCGAATGGTGTTTCTCCTATTTTACACGAAAACTGTACTTCCGTGCTGACTCCCTGCCTAGGCAAACTCTTTTGTCTCTGTTTCTTCTCTAACATCTTCCCTTCTTGTTGGAAGTTCGCTCTCATTCAACCTGTCCCAAAGAAGGGTGACCATTCTCAACCCTCCAACTATCGTCCAATTGCTCTCATCTCTTGTGTCTCTAAAGTTTTTGAAACTATTCTTACTTCCAAATTTCTTAAGCATTTATCTTCTCATAATCTTCTCTCAGATCGCCAGTGTGGCTTCCTTAAGGGTCGCTCTATTGGAGATCTTCTTTCATATCTTACTAACTTCTGGTCTTCCTCCTTTCGGGACTTCGACGAGAGCCTTCAATATAAGAGTTATAGAGTTATAAGTGTTTCTACCATATTTCGTCATTATTATGTAATTCACTTCCATTCTCTCGTATATTATTCGTGTATTTCAATGTAATATTTCCTAATATCAATATGTCCTTTTCCTTTATCCTATAACGTTTATCCTTAGAACGTGGCGACCACCTACATCACATAAATGTGTTAATAGTTCTACTCAGTCTTTCTTAAAGCTATCCTACTATTACCTTATCTCAGAGAACCTAATCTGTTTACAATAGGAGTACTCGTCTAAATTATACGAGGTTAAGGGGAGATGGGTCTTTTTCTGTTCCCCCTTCTTTCTCAATCTTAGCCTCATTAGTTTTCTGTTTGTGTCATGCAGGTGTCGATTTTGTCCTGGCAAGCGATAGCAAGCTTGTAATTTTAAGAGGAACCGGCCTTCAGTCGGAACATATTTCTATCGAAAAATGTACAAATATATCTTGAAGGAGGGTCTTGGGGGGAGTGTGTTTTTACGCTTGATGGAGGTCTAGGGAGGAAACTATTTTTATAAAATGATACATAAATGAACAAATAAAAGTGAACCAAAGTATATGCTAGGTTGTTGTTGTTGTTGTTCCACAGGCTGTCTGACCGAGCAGCCCCAAGGTTCCGAGCAAGGGCAAATCCATAACGAAGCGCCACCACAGAACCCTCCCTGCTTACCACTAAGAAAGCCCAGGTGATTGAAGCTGCTCCCAGGCGAGGAGCTGAGGAGGGTGCGGAAATGCCCGGGACACCAAAGCCCCACCCAAGGCCCTGTGCCCCTCACCAATTATAAATGGAAAGTTGAGGGGCAGAGCAAAAATGTGATGCTTTAGCTCCCAGTCTGCCAACCTTGAGGTTGGCAGTAGGGAGGTCAAGCCACGGATGGGACACCGTCACATGAGATCTAGAAAATATATAAGTAAAAGGAACAGTCAGAGTAAGCTATAGGTATGGCAGAGAACGCCTAACTCTCACTCTGATAGACCAGCCCATCACCACAGTATATGCTATGTTAGATAGGTGGGGTTAGGATATGCTAGGTAAAAATAGTGTTGGTTTACAGGATATATAAGTAAACTAGAGTGGCACTTGGTAGAGCGCATAATTATACCTTCGCCTACACTGGCTGGTTCCTTACCATTAATATTATTGACTTAAATTTTCTTCAGAGTTCTGAATCTGGGTTCTAGGATGTGATCATGATCACCTCCTAAATTGAAGTCGGTTAAAAAATGTGTGAGATATCTTGTTTACAGACAAACAATCAAACAAACGGAGACGAAAACATAAACTTCAGGTCAGGACGATACAAATGGCCAATTATTCTAACAATTGATGCTTTCTTTCAGGTAACAGTAAATAGAAACAGTCAGTTACACATTCATGGACCCCCTTAAAAGAGAGAGAGAGAGAGAGAGAGAGAGAGAGAGAGAGAGAGAGAGAGAGAGAGAGAGAGAGAGAGAGAGAGAGAGAGAGAGAATCACTTGGTCGAATTTTACACTCGTTATTTTTTCTGTTAAATCTCAACCGATATTCACGAAAGAGTCTGGGCAGATAGGATCCAATGGAAAGGTGTAAGGATGAGTTGTTACGGTGCTTTTAATCATAATGCTTTATAGCTACCCACTCTTCCATGTTAGTTAGTACAGTGTTTATTATATGTACTCACTAAGTTATTCTAAACGTATAGAAATCTAAGCGTATTATATCGTAATGACAGTGAAGCAATATTCACATGAGTAGTTGATTAACCTTTGATTCTACCCCCCCCCCCCCCTCTCTCTCTCTCTCTCTCACTAGTTACCCGTAGATATCACTATCAGTAAATGCTACATAAGAGTGTGTTAAGTGTGACATTACTAATATGCCTATTTACAATACAATGTTTATTAACACATCACAATATGGAAAACATTGACCAATAATTATAAACATGATACGCATAATATAATGAAGTGTAAGCACACATTATAAACATGATTCGCATAATATAATGAAGTGTAAGCACACATTATAAACATGATACGCATAATATAATGAAGTGTAAGCACACATTATAAACATGATACGCATAATATAATGAAGTGTAAGCACACATTATAAACATGATACGCATAATATAATGAAGTGTAAGCACACATTATAAACATGATACGCATAATATAATGAAGTGTAAGCACACATTCGTTGGATGGGACTTTGAGACATGATGATCATAATGTTCTGTTGGGAGTCAATTAATATTCTCACCCTCCTACCTACCTGTCAATTAATATTCTCACCCTCATACCTGTCAATTTCCTTGTAGGAACTCTGACATTTTCAAGCGCGTATATTTTCAGAAGCTTGTTTTGCACCTCGCTGGTGACTAACACTTCCATTTGTATTAGACCTTTAGCTAGTGCAAAGTTTAAAGTGAAACTATCTTCATTTATAATATGCATTTACATTAGCGCTAGATGGGGTTTCAGTTGTATAAATGATAACAGCTGTAATATAACGAGATAATAATACTATATTACGAGGTGACCACCCGGACTTCTCTCCAGTTCTGAATGAAATTATCAAGCACTAGCATCAATAATATGTATGATTGTAACCAAAACAATATGCGTGAACCAAGGTCAAAAGGTTCATGGTCGATGCATGAGCTATTAACACGGATATTATATTCGATTGTTGTTTCAGGAATGAATGGAGGAACTTTGTTAGGAAGAACATATGAAGGTAATTGTAACCTTTTTATTGACACACCTGGAAGGTCATCATTCCCGATGTTGTGAAGAGACTTTGTTGTGGAAGTGTATATCATCTGAGGTGAAGCCAATGCTATTGAGGCCTGGTGTATGTTGTTCTGAATGTTAGAGTGCTTGCTTTTGGCAGGTGTTTATTATATTCATTCTCTCCCTGTCAACATTGTTCCCTTTCCATGTTCCTCGCTAATCCTCCCTACCTATTTAACGGGATGGAAGGGTTGGCTACTGATTGTCTGACTGCCTATTACACGTTCTGTGGTAGCATTAGATAACCAGTAGTGCTGTCTGTTATATACTAATATCTATACTGTTTCAGCGACTCTGGGTTGATAATGGCCCACGTAGATGTCAATAGTTCCAGCTGATTGACTTGTACGACCGTGATTAGTTAAACCTTTAAAAATATATAATTACTAAAAGACGAGACATTGAACACGGTCGCATGAGCCAATCTGCTAGAATTATTGACATCTAGGTGAGCCGTTCCTACCTCAGCATCGCCGAAACAGAGTATAGTGATCCAGCAGCCCACTTAGTGGATACCTTAACAATACCCAACAGAGTTTGACAAACTAATGGTCCTCCAGATATTATCTGCCATCACTCATAGTGCACTTGGTTGATGAATACGCATATAGTTATAACTAATTTATAAGGGGACAGTCTCTCATCAAACTTATACACTATGCTGCACATACTATATAATTACCCTTGCATACATTTAATCATGTAATATTAAACATTAACATAATTATGTTAAACAAATGTTTTTGTTTAACTTTGACACCCATTTCCCAGAGACTTTATTTTGCAAATTCAATGTGTTTCAAATTGCTATAACTTTTGCAATTCTTTCTCAATTTGCATGATTTTTGTTTTGTTGGAAAGCTTACACTTTTTCCAAAAACTTGAAGGTATCTTAGATCTCTGAGATGAAGAAATAATTTTCTTGGGCAGGTGTTACGAACGGTACTGAGAAAAATCCATGAGTAATGTACCTACACTAATAATTCACCTTCAGTTTTAAAGTCATGGCTAGTACTTCTCCCACAAAAATGACCATGGCCGTAGTTGTAATAGCTACCGACTAGTAGCAGCGGAAATGTTGTGCTTTTCTCGCATATTGACGCACGTTTTATATTGTTCATACATTTATTTTTCAATATAAATCAATAACAATTGGTATGCATAATCAACAATATGAATACAACTTACAGTAAAGCAATGGGCACTCTCGCTCTATTAGAAGTGAATCTCGACCTCTAAGCGTACCAACTGCCTTCAGAAAGCTACCTTACATTTGTTATTTTTTAAAATGTACGATTTCTTTAAACTAATACAGTATTGTCTGTTATTTTATATGCAGTGCAATCTCAGGCAACTAATAACATATTCTCATGCAATTGACAACAGTGATTGTCATTGGTCGAACATCACTCTCTAACCTCGGAAACGCAAACTACGTCAAATAAGCATTACTCTTGGGATAATCGGTAATCACACACACACACACACACACACACACATTCAGAATATTATGTGCCTCAATAAGCATTATCGGAGTGAATATGCTTTTTATAGATAATTATTTTCGGTTGCAACATTGAACACTTAGCAAAGTCATTATTTAGCAACAGTACTAAATGTATGCTACGCAATTGATATATATATATATATATATATATATATATTATAATCATATATTTCGTGACACCTCATGTAATAGTGGGTGGAAATAATAATAACCATTATGTGCGTTTGCGTATGCATGTGTGTGTGCATGCCTGTTCGTTTGCATATGCTTGTGGCCTGTTATAGTGTAGTAATTAAACTTCAAAAATATATACATATAAGTATATGTTGTAAAACCAGATATAGAAAGTCTTTATATACTGTATATACAGAATATTAAGCAACATGGCATATAACAAATGTCGTATGCGTTCCATTTTTTTTCTATGTGTATGAGGGAGACAAAAGGCAGGTTGCCTGTAACGAGTGTCTCCCCAAAAGCCAAAAGAGTGACAGAGCAAAATTCAAGGGACGTTGTGGTAAAAGAAATGCCAGGACACACGAAGTTTAAAATAGCTTAAGTCATAGGATAAAATTAATGACAAATTTATTAAGGGAGAAGTTCCAGAGTTCACCTGTTGAGTAGAAGAAAGACTGAGAATGCCAATTCTTGGCTTTGAGAGCTGGACAGAATAGGAATGGGACTATGTTGTAAGGCGGGTGCCTGGCACTCACCGGAAGGGACTGATATGATCCATATGATTTCTCATGTATTCACCCATGCATTGGATAAGTCTAAATAACAATATATTCATTGTAATGAATCATAGACATTACTAATGCAAACCAAAACTCCTATATTATCATTGCTGCTGTTCCGTTCTCCGCTTAAACTGTGTCTTAACCCACCGTTCTAAACACATGTTAGATTATATATATGGAAAGCTTAAGTCTAATGTTAATAACGTTAATATTAGCACACCCATATGTATAATTTACCTTTATATTTCAATATTGTGTTTCATGTATAGATGACTGTCAACATGGTTTCCATGGAAACGAGAGCTTGTTGGTAGTTTGGAAATATAATCACAGTAAAGATCAAACTACCATTACACCAAAATTAAACGTCTACAAGCATATTGTTATCTAGAATGATATTTTTTATATATTAATTGTCAAATCAAATTACCACAGTAATCCTTTGTATTGTAATTAGTATAACTATAATAATGGTTCCCAATGCAAGTCACGAGGATATATTGTCTCCAGGCATACCAACAGTTATATTCTGCACATTTTTCTAATCAAAACAATTTCACAGGAAGCACATCAAGCACCTGTTATTTGTTAGCATTGAAAGATAACGCAGGTGGGTCAAACCCATTATATTGTTAAGGACAGTAAAGATAGAGGGTATATATGGATATCGTGACACATGTTGGCATGCCTGAACAGCTGTAAGTGTGGCATTTTCAGAGGTATTAGGGTGGCGAGGAATTGAACCATACCATTTTCAACTTTCTGTCATGAGACAATAAAGGTCAAAATAGCATAAACGTCTACAGTGAGGTATTGGTAGTTTGATGATGCAGAGTATTTCAGTCCTTATCTCGCTGTGCAATAGATCGTTAATACAATCGATCATTAAATACGGTTGCCAGCTTCACTTAAATTTTTGACATACCAATTTTCCTGGATGGCATAAAATACATAGACATTTGCATTATTATATAATTATACCTACGGTAGTTCATCAACTAATTTACTTTCGGAATACGATTATAGGCATAGGCCAAATAAAAAAAAGTTCATGGCCAGTAAATGTTCGTAAACTGCTTTGTAAAAAGTTAAATGATAATAAAATACTGTATATCAAATAAGATTATTATGTAAATCACTCATGATCAAATTGTACAAAATGCTAATAAACTACTTTAGTTTGTTTGTTTGTTTGTTTTGTATAACATTGTTGAGAACATTGTGTTTGACTTTTGGTGTAATGGTAGTGTGACCTTTACTGTGATTATATTCCCGAATTACCAACAAGCTCGCGTTTCCATGGAAACCATGTTGACAAGTCATTTATACATGAAACATAATATTGATATATAAAGATAAATTATACATATGGGTCTGCTAATATTAACATTATTAGCATTAGACTTAAGCTCTTCATATATGTTATCTAACACGTGTTTAGATCAGTGGGTTAAGCAACAGCTTAAGCGGAGAACGGAACTGTAGCAATGATTGCAAAAATTAATAATACATATTCTAATATTTCTTAAAGGTAGATTTCACTAAAAATAGCTGTTCCCAGCAAATCTAACTGCGCCATCCATGTGACATAATATGCAAAATATTCAGGGTGGCGGAGGGGTGGGGGGGGGGGGGGGGATGGAGTGGGAGTGAGCGATCTTCCTAATATCAGAGCAAAAGACTCTCAGCGAAATTACCATTAGGTAGCCCAGTCGGAAAGGTGACCAACTGTACAGTTGAGAAGATAATTTATGAAAATTAAAAAGAGAATAGGAGATAGGACAGAACTCTGAGGAACACCGGAGTTGATAGGATGAGGAAATGAGCGATGGCCATCCACAACCGCAGCTATGGAACGGCTGGAAAGGAAATTAGAGACAAAGGCACAGATGGAGGAACAGAAACCGAAGGAGGGCAGTTTGGAAATTATAGATTTGTGCCAGACTCTATCGAAGGCCTTCGATATGTCTAGTGCAACCGAAGAAGTCTCACCGAAGTCCCGAAAGTTGGATGACCAAGAGTTAGTAAGATATGAAAGAAGATCACCAGTAGACCGACCCTTAAGGAAGCCATACTGGCGATCTGAGAGCAGATTATGAGAACAAAAATGCCTATGAAATTTGGAAGCAAGAATAGTTTCAAAAACTTTAGAGATACAAGAGATGAGAGCAATTGGATGATAGTCGGAGGGTTGAGAGTGGTCACCCTTCTTTGGGACAGGTTTAATAAGAGCAAACTTCCAGCAAGAAGGAAAGACGTTAGAGGAGAGACAGAGACGAAAGAGTTTGCCTAGGCAGGGGGTCAGTATGGAAGCAGAGTTCTTAAGTACAACAGGAGGAACACCGTCCGGACCGTACGCCTTCTTAGTATTAAGCCCAGAGAGGGTAGAAAGTACATCTTTAGAAGAGATTAGGATATTAGGCATAAGTAGGAGAGAGGGGGTGGAGAGGGAGGAATGGCACCGGAATCATCCAAGGTAGAGTTTCTGGCAAAAGTTTAAGCAAAGAGTTTAGCTTTGTCAGAGGAAGAAGTGATGGTTGTGCCATCAGAGTGGAAAAGGGGAGGGAAAGACAAGGAAGAAAAGTTGTTGGAGAGGTTTTTGGCTAGATGCCAGAAAGCTTGGGAAGAGCTAGAGTTGGATAGTTCAGTGCATTTATTATTGATGAAAGAGTGCTTGGCAAGTCAAAGAACAGATTTGGCTTGAATCCGGGCAGAAACATAAGAAGAATGAGCTTCTTGAGTTTAAGGCGTCGGTACCATTTGAATGCTTCCTCCTTGTTGTGGACAGCAGTAGAACAAGCGTGAGTAAACCAATTTTGTTTTGCATTAGACTGAGAGAAAGAAAATTGAATGTACGCTTCCATGCCTGAAAGGATTACTTCGGTAATGCGTTCAGCACTCTCCGAGGATCCTCGGCCACGGAAGCAGAAGTCATTCCATGGGAAATCAAAGAAGTACTGCCGGAGAGCCTCCCAGTCGTCAGTGCCAAAGTGCCACAAGCGCCGCCGGCTGGAAGAATCGGATGGCCGTACTGAAGAGATAGGACAGGTGACGGAGATAAGTTTATGGTTGGAGGAGCCCAAAGGAGAGAAAAGATTGACTGTATAAGAAGAAGGGTTAGAAGTCAGAAATAAGTCAAGAATGTTGGGCCGATCTCCGAAGCGATCTGGGATACGGGTGGGTTGCTGGACCAGCTGCTCTAGGTCATTTATGATAGAAACGACATAGGCTTGTTCACCAGGTTGGTCAGTACAAAGGAGTACAAAGGAAATCAAGCAACAACAGGTCTAGTGACCCTTCTAGGTTGCTTGTCCTCCAAAACACTGAGGATCAAGTGTCCAAACAGTGGTTTAGAGTGGGTAAGGGAACATTGGAAAGGGAACTACTGCCCTGCCACTAATGTGGCAGGACTAGGAAGTTAGTAGGGGATATATGGGTTAGTAACTGAGGGGAGGATAAAGTTATTCATTTACAAACGCAGTCAGTCGCGGGTTTGATGCGAGATATTTGTCTAGGCGGAATTTAAATGAATCAACGGTGCTGCAGTCTATAACGTCTCGGGGAAGCCCATTCCACAAGTTGACAACTCGATTGAAGAAGAAATTCTTAGATTCGTGCGAGTTAAAAGATTTACCAATAATTTTGCAACCGTTTCCCTGCGTGTAATTAGATTGGTCGATAGTGAAGTACTTACTACAGTTCATATTGTCGATGCCTTTGATGATTTTGAACACTTGAATTAAGTCGCCTCTTAATCTGCGCTGGGTTAAAGGAAATAGATTTAATTCTCTAAGACGCTCTTCGTATGGTTTGTTCTTTAGGCTAGGTATCATTTTGGTAACTCTACGTTGAACTCGTTCTAGCTTGTTTATATCTTTTTGGTAATAAGGGCACCAGGATTGAACGCAGTATTCCAGAAGAGGGCGGACTAAGGAATTGTAAAGGGTTAGGATAACTTCTTTGGATTTATGCTCAAATGACCTGCCTATAAAGCCAATTATTTTGTTTGCCTTCTTAACAACTTCTGAACATTGTTGACTCGGTTTTAGGTTACTCGATATTGTTACTCCCAGATCAGTTTCTCTGTTTACATTCTTAAGCTGAGTGCCATTCATCGAATAGTTTGCTTTCTCATTTAGGTATCCGACATGTAGTACTTTACATTTAGTAGAGTGAGAGGAGAGCCGTTGGCGGTGATGAACGTTGAAATCTCCTAAGATGGAGATTTCAGAGAAGGGAGAGATTGATAGAATGTGGTCCACTTTAGAGTTTAGATAGTCGAAGAATTTTGGAAAGTCGGTAGAGTTAGGGGAAAGATAGACAGCACAGAAATATTTAGTATGAGAATGACAGGATAGTTTGAGCCATAAATTTGAGAATTCAAAAGAGTCAAAATCGGGAACACGAGAGCAAGTGAGTTTGTTGTGCACATATACACAACATCCGCCTCTGGCTTTGAAACTAGGATAGAGAAAGTAGGAGGATACAGAAAAGGGGCTGCTGGAAGTTGTTTCAGATACCTGGGTTTCGGTGAGGAAAAGAAGCTCAGGTTTGGAGGAGGAGATATTGTGTTCGATAGAGTGAAAATTAGAGGAAAGGCCGCGAATATTGCAAAAGTTGAGAGTAAGAGAGACAGGCCGGCGTCCAGAGTATTTAGCGGGGACGGCAGGGGAAGGTCGGGCACATGTGGGGGTATTTCTGGTCCCCCCCACCTGGGGACTCCGAGGCTGGGCCTGTGTTCATCATTTGTTTAATAATTATGAAGGAGGAAGTGTGGTGTGCATGTTAAGTGTAGTGAAGTAGATAGGAGGAGGAGGGGTTTGTGAGAGCACGCTGGACTACTCTCAGTGTAAGTGAGGCACAAAGGGAATCAGTAAGAGAGGCAAATCAAATGAAACAGGAGTTCTAGCAAATCCTTATCAAATGCTTACAGCCTCTCCTCCCTGTTCGATTGGTGCCTACAATCTACCCCCATTAGAATTCCTGGACTTTGTTCCCTTAACCAATAATTTATATTCCTACGAATATATTTCTTGTTGACAGAGCTTATGTAGTATTTTATCAGCAATTCTTATCTCCTTCACATTGAGATGAGCACTATCTGTGGGCGGTGTGCCTTTGATATTTGTTTTCACATTTTGTACAATGCGTATCACCCATATTGTAATACGTTGTAGCTTTTCATAGCTGCTGAATTTAGCCCAGTCCCATAACCATGTGTCATCTTTAGGTACCGAGTCAATTACCGGTGCCACACTAGCAGTGTGTTGTTCGTTCAAATCTATATTCTCTGGCCATTCGTTGGGATTATTAAGACAGCATGGGCCATTTCACCACAATGCAGAAGATTTGAGAATTTTAGCAGACACACCACGAGTAATGCAGTCACTTGGATTCTCCTTGGTAGACACAAACCGGAACTGTGCGGTCGGGAGCAGGGTATGAATCTCGTCGACACGGTTGGTGACGTACACTGGAAGCTTCTTTCGGCTATGTAGCCAGTAGAGCGTAATTTGGCTGTCGCTCCATATAACTGTCTCTGAGATGCTTAGCACATTTTTAAAAGTTTCCTCGATAAAGTGAATGAGTCTAGCAGCAAGCAGAACTGCAGTTAGCTCTAATTTTGGGATGGAAAAGGATTTTATCGGGGCGACCTTAGCCTTCGCCATGACAAGACGGCTGCCGCTTGTATCAATAAAGCATATGACAGTCCCGTAAGCGACCTTGCTAGCGTCTGAGAAGGCATGAATGGAAACAGGTTGATCTATGACTACTCTACGAGAAAAATTATAACCCTTACAGAGACGAAGATCTGATATAATGTCTTCCCACTCCTGAACCAGATCGCCTGTTAAAACCTCATCCCAATCTAATTTTATTCTCCATAATTGCTGAAGGAATAATCTTTATTTAATCGACACCAGTAGAACTATCCCCAAAGGGGTCAACAAGTCTAGCCGTCACACTCAAGCAAATCCGTTTTGTAATCTGTGAATAATGTGTATACTGAACGCCGAATGAGAGGGTATATGTGTCCGTCTGCCAAAGCAACCCTAGAACCCTCATTTGTTCCTGCTGAGCAGCCGACACCCCATCATGTTGCAGTACAGTCCACAATTCAGCACTATTTGTCGCCCATTCACGCAAATGTAGATGGGCTTCATTCATAATTTCCCAGACCACACCATAGGTATCAATCAGGAGATCTTCATAATTTCCTGTACCCAATAAATTGTCGATGTATAGCCCTGCCCTAATTTGATGAATAACCTGCGGATCTACACTGACATTTGACAAGTGTTTTAAAATGGTGGCATTTAAAAGGAATTGGGAAAATGTAGCGCCAAATAATACCGCCCGGAATTGGTAACAAATGAGGGGGGAATCAAGCTCCCGTGGACATATTGGCCACACAAACTGAGTATAGTCTTGGTCGTCCTCATGGAGTGTTAACATCAGAAACGCCTTCTCAATATCAGACACCCAGGCATATTTATCAAGTCTAAACTGGAGCAAAACCTGCGCCAAGTCTGGTACCAGTGAAGGTCCAGTATGCAAGCAGTCATTAAGACTAGGCTGCCGATCACTCAGCTTGGCTGAACAATCGAAAACGATATGCACTGGTGTCGTCTTGCTCACCTTGATTACTCCATGACGAGCCAAGTAATGACCGGTGTCTGTATTGTCAAAAGGCACCTCTTATATAAAACCATGGGACACCTGATCCATTATAACCATTGAGTATTCCTCACAAAAGTCAGGTTCTTTAACCCTTTAGAGGGCACTTGGTGAAATCGTTGAGATATCAAAAAACCCTCTTAGGACATGAAAATTTAGGTGTTTCTAAGACATTTTTACTGTTGTGAAATATTCAGTTTGGTGCAATTGAATGTTGCAATGTTGCGTCAAACAAATAACCCATACGGACTACTCGCCCGACTTACGGGTAACCATGAACATTCCGCCAGGGATGTTTGGCCCATTTTGGTGTAATGTTTTTCACGAAATATATGTCTTATTTTAACTTATTATGATTTTAAATAATTGTCAGCAACATAAAGAAGTATAATTAGCAATAATGTGAACTTTTACTTACATACTAGAATAAATGGGTAATGCAATACTGCCTTGATCTATATAAAAATACTTTAATGAAAAAAATAACTTACATATTTGTTTTTTTACACCAGTTACTTACATATTTATTTATTTATACTTCCTTGTGGAATGGAGCGAAGCAATTTAGGTTGTCAGACAGGCACAGGGCGACCTGACAAGTGTCGCACATCCACCGTGACCGATGTATGTCCACCTTCTGGCTGCAAAGCTTGCACCTCTGCCGCATGTTCACCAATCTTGACATGTGATGGGTGGTGGTGTCCTGTTGCCCAACAGGGCTTGCGATTGAACTCCTCTGGCCTCTCCTCGGTGGTTGTATTGGTGGCGTTGGAGAGTCGATGGAGTTCCTCGTGGACCGCGCTGCCAATACTTTTGTGCATCTTATAAACAGGGAGATCTCCAGGCGAAAGTGCTTCAGGGGCATTGTTCTTTCCCCCAAGGTGACACAGTCCCTTTTGTAGAGCAGCCAGGCATTACATATGCAAATGTCCACACTATATCCAAAGAGTTGGACTGGTGTAGCGTCCACCTGGAGGAACAGCTTTGTGATGGATGCGATGACTGGCCTTATCTTGTAAAACCAGTCTGTGGACGTGCTGGCATACTCATTGTTGTTGAAGCGTAGGTTGGATCTCAGTAGCATGAAGCGTTTGGAAGACATGAATTCAGCTACTTGAGGTACCCTGGTCTCCATGGCACAGTAATCCTCTAGGCTCGGCAGGCTACATATTCCCATGTAGATCATGATCCCGACGAACACCATGAACACGTGTTTGTCTGTGCTGAATGTTGTGTTGACGTCGTTCTCCCGAGCATAGAGGTTAGTTTGGTCGACTATGTGGTCCATAAGCCCCAAGGAGAAGAGCCGTTCAAAGTATTCAAAAGGTGAGAGGATGTGGGTTGGAGCCAGGTGAACGAAATCCGGGAGTGGTAGGATGTTGATACCCTCGTTCTTCCATGTCCTTGGAGCAGTGGTAGTCCGTATCCTCTTGCTTGCTCGTGGAACGCCATCATCCACTTCTTCATCCTCGTCGTCGTCGGACACATCCCGGGGCTCCACCACAACTGTACCTGTGAAATAATACAAGTTATTAGTAAAGGTAAGTAAAGGTAAGGTAAGTAACAGTAAGGTAAGTAATGGTAAGGTAAGTATTTTAATTTGTTTACTATAAGTTCTTTAAAAAATTAAATGCCAAACACATGAATGAAATGCACAACACTGTATACCAAAAGTTCTTTAAATTTATTAAATGCCCAAAAATATTTACTATAAGTCCTTTAAATTGTTTAAATGCCCAACACAATATTTAAATGCTCTACAATATTTACTATAAGTCCTTTAACACCTTATTGGCGGGCTAGGCGGTCTATTTATATGTACCGCCCAGCGGGGTGTTTTTAGCCAAAATAGGGCTGTTTATGTGATCATTTTCATGCCTAAATAAGACCCAGAGCGTAAAACAAGTATCTATCCCTGAAAGGGCATAAACAGAGCTTTCCAATGACACCACAACGATCCTTTTATGACCGCTAGTTTTCTTGCAACAACCGCGCAACACGAATGCAAAAAGCATGTAATTCGGTACTTTCCCCATACAATTCAGTATGTAGCGAGTGAGAGAGGGAGGGAGGAGGTGGGATTCGTGTCAGTAGGTTCGCCGCGGTGGTCTGGAGCAGTCATACGCTCGCTACTCTCCTGCCACCACTTGTCTCTCTCTCTCAGCAACATTACGTGCTGAAATTGCCACACGACCTATGTCGCGCGCCGCCAGATAGTCCAGATTTATTATACTCGACTTATGTTGCGCGCCGCTAGTTAGGGGTTAAATCGTTTAAATGACCAACATAATATTTAAATGCCCAACAATATTTACTATAAGTCCTATAAATTGTTTAAATGCCCAACACAATATTTAAATGCCCAACAATATTTACTATAAGTCCTTTAAATTGTTTAAATTACCAACTCAATAGGGAAATACACAACAATATTCACTATAATGACCAGTCATTCAATCAATCAGTCATTGGGGGGAAACTCTGTGATAGCACTGAGCCACACTCACCCTCCGACTCCACACTTGTAGGTTTCCCCATAGTTTATTGGTATAAAATTCATTCAACCCCGCAGGGATGAGCGCGGTTATTCGTGATGTGGGCCAAAGATTACGGGAGGGGGGAAGGTGGCCCCATGCGGTCCCCCGTAAGTCAGGCGTACATCCCGCGCAGGATATACACTATGTTCACCACCCAAATGTTCGTATTTCCTTTGAAACCACACTAATTTCATTCATACCAGTATAAAGTACAACTATTTATCTATGTCCTATCAACTTTTAAGAACCTTACCTTCATTGTGTTAGGCGTGATGGCGTGGGAATTGAGCAAACTTGACGCACATATGACCACTATGCCTGCTTTCCTGATTATGACTCGCTTCTCGCCCTGCACCGCCGCGCAGGGATGGGGTAGAGGGCTGTGATTTTCTGGAGATAATGACGAAAGGTTCCCCTATTGGCTGAAGCAAACGCAAGCCATCCACGTCATCAATGGCGCGAAATGTAGCCCGCCAAAAACCACGCGTTTAAAGACCTCGCGCGGGGTATCTGCCCGCTAAAGGGTTAATGAATTCTTCTCTTAAACCCCCGAGGGCGGCCTATGGCCGAACCATTGTTTGTTGGCAGCTGATCCTTGTAGTTGTTCCCGGGGAGTCTCACTTTGTATTGTTGGCTGTCAGGATCATAGGTATGGGTATCCTCATGTGACGATAGTGCTTGATGCTCAACTTGTGAGTATTCCTTAGGGGTTATCCCGATATGATCTATATTCCACAAAATATTTAAGTCATTTTTGCATGGTGGAATATTACCAGTAGACATTCTGACATACGGAGCCCTGTATGTTAATTTAAGAGTTAGAATTAAGAGTTGAAGGAGTGCCAAACTACCCAGGCGGCGAAGCAGACCAGTGAGCGAACCAGCGAGGGGGAAACCAGCTCGTCCGCATACCAGCAAACAAGCCTTCACACCTGCGTGCGTCATAGGGGACCCTGCAAACTACTTCGATGACCCGACGCTATGACATATGATCGACGCCAGGAGACTCCATTGGACCACGCACCTGCTACGCAACTCGAGGAGCTGTGATTGGGACGCGCACTACCCACCGCCTCCTGATTCGTTCCTACACCATCATTGTTTAGTATATAAGACCCGAGTAGTGGGCATTCAAATCAGTTTCATTTGGAGTTGGGAAGGTGAACTTGCAGCTGGAGGAAGACGGGGTGAAGTATTATAATGGGTTTGTGACTGTCAGTCAGATTATATAAGTGTGTGTGTTAAGTGTGTTCGGTGTAAACACTTACGTTATGTTGGTTAGTGAGATATGTGATTGGGAATTAACGTTAACGCTACTATTATGTACTTAACTATTTGATTGGGAATTAACGTTAACGCTACTATTATGTACTTAACTATTTGATTGGGAATTAACGTTAACGCTACTATTATGCACTTAACTATTTTAGTTGACTGACTTGTGGACTAAAGCAACTCTTTAAGTAATTGGGTTATGATGAAGTAATACTATTGTTTTATATTAATACTTACGAGTTCTTTAATTTTCTTTTAATTAAGCTTACATTGCTTAACGGTGCTTAGTACGGTGATACTATTGTCTCATATTAATAATATCGCCTTAGACTAACATGGCTGTTTTAATGTTACTTCTAGTGATTTCCTAAGCTGAAGAAAATTCTTTTAGCTTCAAAATATTAATTTTGCTTTTCATATTATTTGAGTGAGACCTGAATCGAATCTATGAAGCGATCCTGTAACTTATTTTACTCATAATCAAACCTCAATGTTACGTGGTTAAGAAATACATTTAACTAATTATTAAATATATATATCTAACTTTTTATGTGACTTTGATGTTAATCCTGATGATAATAATAATATAATACTATTAACGTAAGACAAGAACCAAGAATAATAACTACATTAAATATAAATAAAAGGACATAAGAAAACAAGCTATTCATTTCAAAAAGGGTAAGAGACAGAAATATTCTTACTTTAATATTTATCTTTCAAGACTTTTTATAGAATTAATAGTCCTTCTTTAGCTATAACTTATTCAGTTCATAACCATAGCCTACTAAGCTTCGGTTAAATAATAATTCTTTATAAATACTACATGACTTTAATTAGTTTCAGTATTTTTTCAAAATTAAAGAGTATCAGTCAATAAAGGATACCAAGTCCTAAGATCCAAAAGGAAAGGAAGCAACAACAGGAAATAATTTTATTAGATTTTACTTTTGTTTTGCCTTCAGCTGACTGATACCTTAATATATATCTCTGTGCTATCTAGATTCATCAAGTTAACCACTTGAGGATCAAGATACGTAACAGAAGAGTGGCGACCTTGCCAGGATTCGTTTCATACAGTTTCACTCAGTTTCATTACCGTTTCACTACTTAAAAATCAAATATTAATCATGCCTCATCTAATTAATGACGAAGATGCTCGAGTTTTCATAGAATCATAATCCGCAGCCCCTGATATTGACTGTCTGTCAAAATACGAACTGAAAGTGCTTGCCTCGCATCTCCAGTTAACGGTCTCAAACATGTCCAAAGTAGAGGTGGCTCAGACCATAAAAATCCACCTGTTCCCTGTAGAAGGCGAGGAGGGTGACGGAGCAGTTGGTGGGATCTCGAGTAAACCTAGCCAACTTGATGAACAATTGCCACCTGGTTTGACCGGTGATCAAGTACTGGAACTAGCCAGACTAAAAATAGAACTAGCCAGAATAAATATCGAAGAAGCCAGCATAAAAGACAGAGCAAATACCGAAGAAGCCAGCATAAAAGCCAGAGCAACGACCGAACAATGTGAATATCAATATCGTACGGCTCAACTAAATGCCGATACAAATGCTCCCTTAATTCCTCCCCCTCTGGGATTGACTATGACTAGTGTCATTCCACCTTTCACTGAGGATAATGTGCAGGATTTCTTTGTTTTGTTTGAGGAAGTTGCTGGAGGTATGAGGTGGACAAGAGATCAATGGCCTTTTATGTTACAAACCGTTTTGACAGGGCAGGCTCGAGCCACCTATTTGTCAGAAGTAGCAGAAGTTAGGCAGGATTATGACAATCTCAAAGAAGCTATCCTAAAAACCTATCAATTGCAGCCTGAGGCTTACAGGCAATCTTTCCGTAAAAACCAGAAGAAAGTAGAAGAAACCCATAAGGTATTTGCCAGGACCATGACTAAAACTTTCAATCATTGGGTCAAGAGTAAGAAAGTCACAAGCTACAACGATCTGAAGGAGTTGGTCCTGTTAGAAAATGTCCTATGGAAAATTGATTCTTCTGTAGCCTATCATTTAAGGGGGGAAAAGGTAGATTGTCTTGCTGACGCTGCTGACATGGCTGACACATACGTGCTCAACAACAAATTTCGTGGAAAGAAGCCCTACGATAATGCTAGTTCTAATTTTAAGTATCCCAATCACAAATCTGACAGACCCAGTCACAAGCCTGTAACGTCTTCCCCAGCTAGCCAAAATAGAATTGTTCCCCCAACTAAAAATGTGACTCAGGGCAATGGTAACAGAGGTGGGCCCCAAATTAATAGTAATCAGTGCTGGGCCAAGGAGAAAACGGAGAGATCGGGGCAGACAGTTGCCGCCGTATCTCAAACTCCATATGTGCCTTTAATGCAGGACTCCCGACAGAAAGAGTACCTAGCACCAAATGTTCCTTTAATGCAGGACTCCCGACAGAAGGAGTACCTAGCACCAAAAGTTCCCTTAATACAGGACTCCCGACAGAAGGAGTACCTACCAGCTAATGTAAATCATCTAGACAGGGGTGTAGTAGCATGCGTGGTGCAACTCACTAGGGTTAAGCCAATAATAATTTCACCATCAGTGCAGGACAGTTACCGTCCCTTTATTTCATCTGGCAACGTGAGATTAAATGGTTGTATGCATGAGGTAAAAATTCTGAGAGACACAGGTTCTACTAGCACTCTCATGGTGAATCCTTACACTGAGTGCCCACCTGGCGAACCAGTTGTAATGAGAGGTGCTGGAGGCCAATTTTATGCATACTTGGTAAAAGGCGAAATTGAATGTGAGTTACTACAGGGTGAGGCCACCATAGCTTTGTGTAGGTCCCAAGATATCCCTGTGCCCGGGGTAACACTCCTTTTGGGGAATGATGTAGCAGGTGAGAAGGTCCGACTAGGCCCCATTTTGTCACTTTCCCCTGTTAACGAGCCACTAACCGGTGAGCTAGAAAAGGAGATGCCAACTGTGTTCCCTGTGTGTGCTGTCACACGTTCAATGTCTCAAGCAGCAGTTCCCTCAGACAGAAATGCACCGAATGTAAGAGTTGATGAAAGGAATGATGAGAGTGTGAATGACGCTCCAACTGTGCCTGATGATGTGACTGAGGTGGATTTATCTGACACCTTTATGGCTCATCTTGTCCCTAACGATGACCATGAAAACCCTCTAAATTGTGCTAGTGGCCTGGTAGAGCTACAGAGAGATGATAGTGAATGCAAGGAGTTAGCTGCCAGGGCCGTGAGTGAAGAGGAATGTGAGAAGGAGGGTGGTGAATGTTTCTACCTCAAAGGAGGAGTATTGTGGCATAGATGGAGACAGCCACACAGACCAATCGATGACGGGGCCTGGGACGTCCATCAAGTAGTAGTCCCTAAACCTTGTCGTAGAGATATCTTGGAAATGGCACATTGTATACCATTGGCAGGACACCTAGGTGTGAGAAAAACTCTAGACAGAATCAGAGCCCACTTTCACTGGCCAGGAATGCGTGCAGATGTAGTGGAGCTTTGTAGAGTGTGTCACACTTGCCAGATGACAGGAAAACCCAATCAGAAGGTGCCTGTACATCCTCTGGTGCCCTTGCCCGTCTTCGAGAATCCTTTTACTCGGGTGGTAGTGGACATTGTAGGCCCATTGCCTAAGACTTCCCAAGGTAACATTTATTTATTAACTATTATGGACATGGCAACTCGCTACCCAAAGGCTATACCCTTAAGAACTACCTCTGCTCCAACTGTCATCAAGGAACTGCTCAAATTCTTCACGAGAATGAGTTTCCCCCATGAGGTGCAAAGTGATCAAGGAACTAATTTTACTTCTAACATTTTCCAGCAGTCCCTGAAGGAGTTGGGTATCGAGCATGTTAAGTCTAGCACCTACCACCCAGAGAGTCAAGGGGTTCTCGAACGATATCATCATACATTAAAGGGAATGTTACGTAAGTATTGTACAGAGACCGGAGTTTAGTGGGATAAGGGGGTCCTTTTCTTTTATTTGCTACTCGTGAGGTTCCAATTGAATCTCTGGGTTTTTCCCCTAATGAGCTAGTTTTCGGTCACCAGGTAAGAGGTCCTTTGCAACTATTGCAGGATAGCCTAGTTGGCCAGGAGGGGAACCAAAACCTCCTCAAGTATGTTTCAGATTTCAAAACCCGGCTGAGATCCTCATGTGAGTTTGCAGCTCAAAACTTGACAGTGGCTAAAAGCTCCATGAAGAACTGGTATGACAGAAAAGCCTGTGAGAGGGAGTTTCAGCCCGGTGATGAGGTTTTGGTCCTGCTCCCCCATTTTGGCTAACCTTTATCTGCCAAGTTCAGGGGCCCATATAAGATCATTCAGAGGGTGAGCATTACCGATTATCTAGTGACTACCCCAGACAGGAGAAAGCCCACGCAAGTATTCCATATAAATATGTTGAAACCCTACCATAGGTCCCCTGATTCCTCTCTTCCAGATTCTCCCACTGTGGCAGTGAATGTCAGGACCTGTGGACAGCCTGGTGCGGACGAAGTCTTCAGTTCTCTTACTGACCCGCAACAGACTGTTCCAGAGCCTGAGGTATCCATGCAGACTTTGACTTGTCATGTAGCCTATCCAACTTTCAGTATAATTCAGTAGCTTGGGGGGAATTACCATCTAAACTATGTCATCTTCCCTCTGATCAAGCGAACCAACTAATCTCTGTTTTATCTCAGTCTCCCAGTGTGTTCCGTGATATTCCAGGGCTCACTTCTTTGGCCTTGCACGACATCGACGTAGGGGATGCAACTCCCATTAAACTATCCCCCTACCGTGTCTCGCCACAACGCAGGAGTATACTGCAGGTCGAGCTTGACTTTATGTTATCACACAAGCTGATCACAAGGGCCTTAAGCCAGTGGAGTAGTCCGGTCATACTTGTGCCAAAGCCAGACGGGAGCCATACGTTATGTATGAACTATAGGCAAGTTAATGCTGTCACAAAGAACGATACCTACCCACCGCCACGGATCAAAGATTGCATTTACCAGGTTGGACTCATACAGCAGTAAGTTTAATTTAATGAGAAGATTTTGGCAATTAGCTCTCTCTTGTACCGAGGTAACTATCGTGCTTTAGTAGTGCGCTTTCAAGCCTTCAGCTGTGAGATGCCTTGCAGTTCGAATAGCGTTCCAGCTACGTTCCGGCTATGTTCTGATGTGGTACCTGGAGACGTTGCCTACTTTGGGTGATATCCTTATTATATCTTCATTATAATCTTGCTGTTGCCAATCTGGTGGTGAATCTATTTATGTCTTATGTTTAATATTATGTACTATACTCCTTAAACTCTTTTCTAGGGGGGAGGTCTGACATACGGAGCCCTGTATGTTAATTTAAGAGTTAGAATTAAGAGTTGAAGGAGTGCCAAACTACCCAGGCGGCGAAGCAGACCAGCGAGCGAACCAGCGAGGGGGAAACCAGCTCGTCCGCATACCAGCAAACAAGCCTTCACACCTGCGTGCGTCATAGGGGACCCTGCAAACTACTTCGATGACCCGACATTATGACGTATGATCGACGCCAGGAGACTCCATTGGACCATGCACCTGCTACGCAACTCGAGGAGCTGTGATTGGGACGCGCACTACCCGTCGCCTCCTGATTCGTTCCTACACCATCATTGTTTAGTATATAAGACCCTGTAGTGGGCATTCAATTCAGTCTCATTTGGAGTTGGGAAGGTGAACTTGCAGCTGGAGGAAGACGGGGTGAAGTATTATAATGGGTTTGTGACTGTCAGTCAGATTATATAAGTGTGTGTTAAGTGTGTTCGGTGTAAACACTTACGTTATGTTGGTTAGTGAGATATGTGATTGGGAATTAACATTAACGCTACTATTATGTACTTAACTATTTGATTGGGAATTAACGTTAACGCTACTATTATGTACTTAACTATTTGATTGGGAATTAACGTTAACGCTACTATTATGCACTTAACTATTTTATTTGACTGACTTGTGGACTAAAGCAACTATTTAAGTAATTGGGTTATGATGAAGTAATACTATTGTTTTATATTAATACTTACGAGTTATTTCATTTTCTTTTAATTAAGCTTACATTGCTTAACGGTACTTAGTACGGTGATGCTATTGTCTCGTATTAGTAATATCGCCTTAGACTAACATGGTTGTTTTAATGTTACTTCTAGTGATTTCCTAAGCTGAAGAAAATTCGTTTAGCTTCAAAATATTATTTTTTCTTTTCATATTATTTGAGTGAGACCTGAATCGAATCTATGAAGCGATCCTGTAACTTAATTTAATCATAATCAAACCTCAATGTTACGTGGTTAAGAAATACATTTAACTAATTATTAAATATATATTTCTAACTTTTTATATGACTTTGATGTTAATCCTGATGATAATAATAATATAATACTATCAACGTAAGACAAGAACCAAGAATAATAACTACATTAAATATAAATAAAAGGACATAAGAAAACTAGCTATTCATTTCAAAAAGGGTAAGAGACAGAAATATTCTTACTTTAATATTTATCTTTCAAGACTTTTTATAGAATTAATAGTCCTTCTTTAGCTATAACTTATTCAGTTCATAACCACAGCCTACTAAGCTTCGGTTAAATAATAATTCTTTATAAATACTACACGACTTTAATTAGTTTCAGTATTTTTTCATAATTAAAGAGTATCAGTCAATAAAGGATACCAAGTCCTAAGATCCAAAAGGAAAGGAAGCAACAACAGGAAATAATTTTATTAGATTTTACTTTTGTTTTGCCTTCAGCTGACTGATACCTTAATATATATCTCTGTGCTATCTAGATTCATCAAGTTAACCACTTGAGGATCAAGATACGTAACAACATGTATACGTCCATTGGTATTACTGCTATTTTCAATACAGTAATTACTTCAGTGCTGGAGCTGGTATTCTGTGCCACATATGAACCACTTATGGCATACCCGTACTTGGTAGGAAGTATAATTAGACTCCCTGACCTTTTATACCCAGGTTGCACTATGTCATAGTAGTGATCTGCACCGACGAGCAGCTCCAACTGATCTGTGTCCGTTGCATGAGGATCGGCTAATTTTATGCCTTTATACTGTAAACTAACCAGTTTAGACTTTAGGCTAAGTTCACCCTTATGTTCTGGTAATTCATCAACCACTATTGTGTCTAGTTGATGAAATTTACCTCTGTGTTTGTAATGCAGTGCCACAACATTATATTCCTTAGAGGCTTGTTTTCACGTAAATCCGTGAAGACATAACTCCTCAGTTCCATTAGAATTATAGGAAAAGAAGGATAGAACAGAAGACTTCACAAAGGTCCTCTGAAAACATTGATCATGTAGCGATCTGATTTTGACACATATATTTTCCTTACCTTTTACCGGCAGCTGTACGGTAGGCAAGATTACGGTATTTCTACCTATAGCAATGGACATGGTAGTTGAAATAGCAGCAGTATGCTCTCTCTTGTTGTTATCCTCCGCTGGTCTACTTTCCTTCCCTTGTTTTGGTGTACATAGGGAATGAAAGTGTTTACCCTTACAAAACTTGCAGCTTCTAATGTTAGGGTTAGTACAACCCAAATGGACATGCTCCTTTGACAAGCACCCAGTGCAGAGACGTAAACTTTAAGAGGCCCTGTTTTATACTTCAAACACTTGTACCACAAATGATTGGTGCCACTACACAAGACACAGTTAAATTTCCTGCTTTCACTCTGGGTGGTAAATGTTGCAGTAGCCATTAGTGTATTTCCTATATTGTCTCGACCTGCCAAGTTGTATACTTCAGCCTGGAAGCAATGGGTAAATTTCTTATAATCCAAGCTCAAATCTCCCATTTCCCATTATATAGTTTCCTTTAGTGGTGATGGTAATTTGTTGACAAGAGTCACCACACAAAATTTCTCCAAACAAATGCCATGGCTAATGATTGACCTCATCACACTCTCCGTATTTGCATAGAAGTTCTTTAGGTCAGCGGTTTGGTATTTGGGTGAAGCTAGTTGATTACATTGTGTAACATAAGCTGCCTTGATGCGATTTGGATGCCCATATGTTTCTTGCAAGAGCTCTATTGCTGGGGCATAACTTGCGCTCTCGACAATAAATCCTTTGACTAACTAATGCGCATCACCCAGAAGCTGACCCTTAAGATAGGTGAATCGCTGTATATCTGTGAGATCGGGATTATCATATATGGTACATTTAAACATTTCCCAAAACCCCGACGACAACGTTGTATCACGCTCAAATTTCGTAAGAGTAAGATGTGGTAATTTGGCAGTTGACTTCTTCGGCTCGGGTCGAGCCGAATCCTTCTTGACCTCTGGAGATAAGATTCCCTTCAGTGTGGCGACGATATTGCATGCCCTCCAAATCTAGGGTATCCACTCTCAATTCCTTGACATATTCGGCGTCTGTCTCGTAAAGGTCGGCCAGATCCTTCTGTGTGACCTCATACTTGTCAATTTGTTTTTGAATGCTGAACAACCTGGCCTCCACTTCTACCCTAGACGCCGAGTCAAGGAATTCGTCGATCTCCGTGGTCAAGACCGTCAACGAGCCCTTAAGCCCAGCCCGACGCCGTTGTAATGTCACAGCCATGATGTTATGAGAAAGGGAAATTTAGCGATACTTAATTAAATTATAAATGCTAGTCCGAATAAGTTGCAGACAATAATATTCCGTTAAATTAAATCACGAACTGAAAATAAAACATCCTCACGAATGCGGAGTAAGAATTTGCCCGAAAATGTAAACCAGCAGTCTGGAGACATTGAATTTAACTCATTAAGTAATGTTTTGATTTTAAATAAAGACAATTTAGTATCAATTCAAAACAATATAAGAAGAGCCGGGAGGGAAATTAAATTACAATAGGCCAAAGGTCTTTAGATGTCAAAATAAGGTACCGATATTAATGTATAATAGGTTAAGAATTTATGACTTTAACAGAGAGAGCCAGGAGGGTAATTTAAGTAGGCTAAACTCAATGGGTACCGACATTTAATTGTTTGTGTGGAAATTATACACAAGAAAAAACAGTCACATATAAAGAAAATTTGAGCTGGTTCAACTCACACCCAACTTATTTGCCTTCATATTAACCTCGCCTTCAGGGCATACAACGCGAGCAAATTTAGAAAAAGATATGCGATCGAATAACCTTAAATTTTGAAGAAGTGATTTTACAATAGAGTATGTTAATTTGATCTAACGCAATGCCAATTAATTGTGATAATATTTTTAGGCCTAAAGGAGTATTAATCAAAAATAGTTAATTCCAAAAAGTATATACTGGTTAGATTAAAGTATATACTGGTTAGATTAAATTTTTTTAAATTAAATAATTTATTGAATACTGTACTGGTTTTGATCATTTATTACTCTATACTGTACTGGTTGTGACCATCTATTGCTCTATTTTCAAGATGGGCAAACATTTCGTTGTATAACCTGTCCAAAGGCGCAGCCTCGTCCTGGCCAAAGACCTGGCGACATATGGCCAAGATATCCGGGTACAGTCGGTCCGATGCTTCAGGGGTCAAATGCACGCCATCGGGAACGAAGTCGGCCTCGGAGGTGTTCATGGAAGAGTAGGCTACCGTTCTCGGGTGAAAGGGAAGTGGCGCTTTAACTAACGGTTGACGGCGTTCCTGATGCGGCTAAACTCCGCTGCTCATACCCCTCGTTTGCTTCTTCTCTATCCCAATCACCCTTACCTTACCCCCAGTGTGACGCTCCACCTCCTCTGCCAGCACCTCGATCCCTTCGGCGAATTTTCTTGGGCTTACCCCGTTCACATTATCATTGCCCCCGATTACCAAAAAGGTTATCTCGGGTTTCAGTGCCAGAACTTGACTCCAGGCTCTCGTATTTCTCAAAGTGCTGATGCGGGAACCTGAGGCGGCCAGAGGAGCGACGGAGAAGAAGGGTCGGTACACGGGGCGGTCTACATACAAATGACGCATGTAAGAGTGGCCCAAAATTGCCACCTTATTTATCACCCCCGTGTATATGGGCCTATCCACTACTGCCGCATAATCTTCGCCAACACCGCCGCCAGCAGCACCATGAGGCCAAAAGGTACCAAAGGGCCATGAGGTACGGTAAAAAAGGCAAACCACCGGGAAGCCCTCACTAAACAGTTGGCCACCACCAACCGCCGAAAAATGAAAAAAATGGGGGCAAAGTACCGAATGTTCGAAGGAACAATTATGTGGTTAATTTAGTTAAGTGGACTGTATATTAATAAACAACACAGTAATATATGGGAATTATAATCCTACAACTCTTTCCCATATTTAACTATAGAATAAGATATTCTTCCCGAAATATGGAACGTATTATAAAAACATATATAAAAACATATACTGTATACTGTACTGTACATATACATGTATTAAACACAGATAACATATTATGCAGTGGAGGATATCAAGTATAAATATAATACAATCAAATAGAATAAAATAAGTTTAAAAATCAGAATTAATGCTGCAAAAAAGCATTAACTCTAGACTTAATAATGGAGATATTAGCTGAATTGACTAGCTCATTTGGCAACTTATTCCACAAGTCAACCATGGCTGGCACAAAACACTGTGAAAACTGTGTAGTAGAAAAATTAACACGTCTCATGGCAAGATCATTAAGATTGCTTGTGAATCTAGTTGCACGAGCCTGGACATAGGGCCCAGGCAGAACCCCATGTAAGGGATGCTGAGGGTTGTTAAAAACTTTAAATAAAAGACTAAGGGCACCAACTTTACATCGATGACACAGATCACGAGACAAATGAGGTAGAATAAAACGGATGGAATTTAGTGACCTGTCAAGCAACTTGAGATGGCAGTCAGCTGCTGACAACCAAACAGGTGAGCAGTACTCGAAATGTGGCAAAATAAAAGCATAAAAAGACTTGATAACTGTGGCGTCACAAGCAAATGTTTTATACACCTTGCGAAGCAGACCAATTTTGGGGGAAATGGAAGAGGAGAAAGAACGAATATGCTTTTCAAAAGTAAGTTTGGGATCAAGAGTAA